>VWZX01011271.1:12038-33026 GCA_013399015.1 Galbula dea | reverse complement strand
CTTTGATCTTTCCTTGTTGGATTTCTCTTGGGGGATTCTGATTCCTGATTTCCCTTGTGAGATTTCCCTTTCCTGACTCCCGGATTGCTGAATTGTTTTCCTGTGCTTCGATGATCCCTAAGCTCCTGCATCCAGTACCAGGATCCAGCCCCTGAGCCGGACTCATCTGCTGCTGAGGCCTACTGCCACAGTATCAGTGGTGACGTAGTTACCATCAAGGGGGGTTCGGGTTCGGTATTGGGTTCTGTACATACTTGTATATATTTCATTTAACATTATTGTTATTATTCAAGTAGTTCTAGTTTTATTTTCCAATCCACAAGTCTCTCTGTCTCTCCCTTATCCCCTTTCCCTTCCTGTGAGGGGAGGCGAGGGGGGTAAGGGGGAAGCAGTTGTCATTGGGTTGGTGGTCAGCCCAGCCTCGACCCTCGACACCTGTACACCATTCTCTGAATCTTCCAATTTTTGACACATTGTTCTGCTTCAAATTGATATCAGAGCAGTCCAAATTCACTCACATCACTAGTAAAAAACCTCCAACGTGTGTTAGTGTTTCCAAACTAAGCAAACAGCTTGCTACTAACCATCTCTGGGTTCCGGGAGGAAGTGCAGTAAGAGGAGGAAGAGCTCTTTGACAGCATTGTCTACAGGAAAGAAGGGAACAAGAGCAAGGAGATATTTCATTAGACATTTGTCCAAAACTCCAGAGGGAAAAAGTTTCTGGGGCAGATGGTCTTCATCAACAACTCCTAGAATCAACTAGCTGGAAAATACATTTAGTAACTCTCACTGGAAATTCTTTGTCTGACATTATACAGTCGGGGAGATGGGGATGCCACTAGGGCACTGCGTGATCCTGCTAAGGAAGGGAAGCTGGCTGCTGCATGGTATTGACTCCTTATGATGAGGATGTGGCACAGTGGTGGCTTCAGGCTGATATGACCCAGAGACAAGGTTGCAGAAATTCCACCTTAATGACACACAACAGATACAGTTTTTACAGCCTTTCATTGAAAGTACAGAGGAAAACAGCCAAGACCAAAAAAATGAGTTGCCTAGAGAGCCTCAGATTTACAGCACTTTCTAAGTGCACTGCCTTCACTCTACACCTTTACAAGGAGCTCATAAGAGTGAGCAAGGAGTATTAAGTGATTTGTTTACAAGTTACATGTCTATAGGATTTTCATACCACAGGTCAGAAACAGGTGAGAAACTGCTTGTTGGTGAGATATTTATCCGATTATTTATTCTTCCCCAAATCATTTCTGGAAAACATGTTTGTTACTGTGTGTCCTGACTCATATCTCATAAACATTAAGGGCATTTCTGAGATGAAGTGTGATTTCAAATAAATCTACATCTGAATTTTCATAAAAATCAGATTCATTCACAATCCACTTAACCTGTCCTGTAAATGAATAGGAGAACTTACTTAAAAGAAGAAATCCAGTGCTCATGATTCAAGCAAACCTAATTGGTTCATGCCACCCTAAAGACTTCAGAATAAATTGCACAATCAGTGTTAGGGAGATAGCTTCCAATATAAAAAACGAGAGCAGTCTTCATTTGAGCTTACACTATACAAACAAAGCAAGGAGACTTTCAGCCCGTTTGCATTGAAATAATAGTTTCGTCTCATGAAGAGATGTGAAAGTGTAAACATCATGTCTTGTACATGTCAAAGGTAAGGTAGTTACTAAGAGCAATATTGGACTGGTATGTCTGCAAGTGATGATGACACAACAATGATGCCAAGTTTTCATAGGACTAAGCCTCACTCCATCTTTTCTAAAATATTTTTTCTTTGATTCTGACACACAGCCCACAGAATTAGTAAGACTTATGTCACACAGGCTTTTTAATAATCCTATCCCTAATGACTGTGCAGGAAACAAGAATTCAATGAAACACAGAAATTAGACACACTCTGGAATCCACAAAAGAGACGAAGAGGTTATGACTCAAGAATAAGAAAGTCTGGAGTTATTTATTAAATTGAGACTTCTTTACAATCTCAAACTTCTATATGTATTGAGTCCACTCTAGTGGGACCCTGTGATGGTCACACACATATTATGTTTTCACTGCTGCTATCCTTTAGTTCAGTTGTGATTCCTTGAGACTATTTCCTGTGTTCTAAAGCTGCCAGTAATGTATAATCCTCTTTAAATAGTAGAATTTTACGTCCAAGAAGCCTATAGTTTCTTTAATTCAAATGGCAGTGCTTCTGTCATGTCTTAAGGGAGAAAGGTGGGCTAGAGGGAAAGGGGGAAGGAAAGAAGAGAAAGTAAATACCTCTCTAAATTGTAACAACCACTGTGAAAGTCATGACTTCCTCTTCCCTCAAAAGCTCCATTCCTTTCTTTTACAAAACCAAAAACCAAACATTTCCAGAAAGCCTAAGTACTGTTCAAGAAAGTCACTGGATCAACACTCAGTACATTCTTAGTGACTTTTTTCCTTCTTACAAAAAATACCTTTTGTGAATTTTTATACATATTAATATCTAGATATATGATTTGTAATGTTGAGCATTTAACATTTTAGTGACTGTATCAGGACTGGTACTATTTAATCTTCATTATTAGCAAAAATAGTGGAATTGTCATCCCTCAGTTTGGGATGACAGTAAACTTAGTAGTGTAGGTGACACACTTGATGGAAGGGGTGCCATCCAGAGGGGCCTTTACAGGCTTGAGGAATGGTCCCATGCAAATATCATGATGTTCAATATAGCCAAATGCCAGGTCCTGCACCTGAGTCAGGGCAATCATTGCTATCAAGACAGACTTGGGAAATGACCAGACTGAGAGCAGCCCTGCAGAAAAGTGGGTATCGGTACATGACAAATTGGACAGGAGACAGCCATATGACAGCCCAGAAAGCCAATCTGGGCTTCATCCAAAGAAGCATGACCAGCAGGCCTAGGAAGGTGGTTCTACTCCTCTGCTCTGCTCTGGTGAGAGCCCATCTGCAGTCCTGCATCCAGCTCTGGAGTCCTCAGCACAAGAGAAACACCAGGGAGACGTTACTGTGGACTTTCAATACTGAAAGGGGGTTTTTAAGAAAGATGGAAAGATACTTTTTAGCAGGTGTTGAGGGTAGAGGGTGGGCCGACCACCAACCCATGGACAGACGCTCCTTATTACCTGCACCCACCCCTCTTCCCCACAACAGGAAGGGATAGGGGATAAGAGAGGCAGAGAGACTTGTGGATTGGAAAATAAAACTAAAACTACTTTAACAATAATAACAATGTTAAATGAAATATATACAGAACCCAATACCAAACCCCTTTTCAATTATAACTACATCACCACAGATGCTGCAGCAGCAGGCATCCCGGTACCAGATGAGTCTGGTTCCCCTGGGGGGCAGGGTCCTGGTGCCGGATGCCCGAACTTAGGGACCATCTAGCAATTCCAAAATCAGGAATCTTGAACCTTGAAAGGGAAGTCTAGCAAGGGAATCTAGGAAAGGGGGGGGGACCTGACCCCCATCTTATATATTGAATATGATGTATAATGGGATGGAATACTATTAGAAAGTAAAATCACTGAACAGAATCAGTTCTGTTCTAACCCAAACCAGGACAGCAGGGTCTATAGTGGCAAGACAAAAGACAAGTTTAAGCTGAAAGAGGGGGGATTTTTATTGAACATTAGAAATAATTTATTTAATTTTTTTTTAGGTGAGCAGTGAGTCGCTGGAACACATTGACAAGGGAGTTCTGGATGCCCTATCAATTGGCAATGTTCAAAGTCAGGTTGGATGGGGATTTGAACAATCCCTGCTGTGACTGCTCCACAACCTAACGCTTCTCAATACTTGAAGTGATGCACAGAACTGAGTATACAGAATCTAAATTTTCACCTGTTTCCCAGAATCACATTGTAATATGTATATTACACAGTTTTTCCAAGTCTCTCAAACTTTTTAACAACTCCTTAAATATCAAATATTGTTAGTTCTGTTCCAAATAGAGAATGATAAACATTATAATTTCATAAAAATTTCAAAAGCCTTTCCTATTGACATGATAGTTGAAAAACTAAAATAAGAAAGAGAATAGTCCCGAAAATATTTCAAAATTTAAGGTAAAAACATTCTAAGTCTCCAGCATTTGTAAAGAAATCATGTGTTTCTTTGGGACCTGCCATGATTTTGGAGCTCTTGGGACCGACAATTCCAGTCCAGGGAAATTTTCATCACAGAACTATCAGGACTGCTCTTGAAAACTCTCCAGACTCCAGAAATAAATGTAGAATTTGCATTTTCTCCAGAATTGCCACATAATATATAAAACAGATGCAAATTATAAAAAGTATTTATTATTTAAGTGAATGTACAAATGCATTTGCTAGACATTAGAAATTGCTAAGTGTATCTAATAATCACTTGCAGCCTGTATGAAGACATCAGAAGATATGTGGTAACACTATTATGCTGTGAAAATTCACTTCAGAAAAATACTCAGCCCAGAAGCAGATGTATATTTGACTCAATCTTAAAATTTTCTCAGCACTGAATTCTTTACTAAAATTTGGGAATTTTCTTTTCCAGTTTAATTGGTAAACTTTTTACTAAATGTTCTGTAGGCCACAATTTTCAGAGTATCTTTTCTCTCTTTCTGGGCCCTGAACTCATGGCTAACGTCCTATCTAATGATCTGCTATTACATTTTTGCATTCCACTATCCAAAGTAAATGAAAAAAATTCATTCTTTTAAATACAGATCCATTCATATAGTTTTGACCTAGTTCATGTACTGATTTAAAATTATTTTATCAAAATATTTCTTGTAAATTTTTTAATAAATGATGACAGATATTACTTCAGAAAATTGAATAAAAAATGAATAAAAATTTTATGTTGAAATTTAGGAAAAATTATACATTTGTTCACACAAACTACCATAGTCCTAAATTTTAATTCATTCTTTTGCATATGTGACACTTTCAGGTTTGTTGGTGAGTAATATACTCCCTTGTTGTTACACCAAACTATTCTTTCACCAGCCTCAAAATGAGATTTGCTTCTAAACCCACTGTGAAGTCTAGTTCCCATTTTCATGCTCAGCTACTTTATCTCCCAGTGAAACTGAGGGCAAATTCACTATCTGAAGATATTCATACAGCAGTACCAGACAATTTGTTGGAAGAAATCCTTCTGAGATGCTAATTAAGGTTTCTAAAATGCATTGTCTTTGCCTGAAGGTGTCACATTAATATTTATATCAAGGCTGCATATACTTTTCATCAAATTTAAAGAGATACAACAATTAAAATGTATACATTTCTTTGCTTAGTAAAATTCCTTCCTTATGTACTTTGCTGAGAATAAGATCAGCTGATGCCTGCTTTGTAACTGCAAAGAGCCAAGTAGGCTGTTAGCATACATTGCAAAAAAATTTTAAATTGAAAGAATATTTACTCCTCTAATTCTTTATAATTCTACAACCAAACAAACTTGTTTGCTTTTTTTTTTTTTTTTTAATGCCAAAGCTCCCTAGCTAACCATCAAATAATTTTGGTCGTGCCATGGTGTAGCAGTAGTGGTGGTCCATGCTAACATACACTGGACACTACTGCAAGGAAAGAAGTCTCATTCTGCCTTTATAAATGTGTACCCTAATCCTGAGTTTACCACCTTCTGCATATAATTAGTGTTATTGCAAGTCGATGCCATTTTGTCTGTTCCTTGAACCACTTTTAATGTCAGTTAAAACTTGTTAAGTACAAAATTAGAAATCAATTAAACTGTAATCAATGTTTAATTTCAAAACCAGTAAAATTACGTGGCTATACATTACAGAATAGGTCATTCGGTGAAGCCTATAATATGGAGGATGTTGTGTTGTTGAAACAGAATTCTGAACCACAGTTTAAAACTACATGAGTCTTTATAATAAAGAAGTGTTAAACTAATACTTAACCAAGGGTAGAATTTGGGAGGGCAGGATAGGATCTGCAATCTCTGGCAGTCAGTTTGTTAGCATTGACTATCAGATCAAAAACTCCAGACCTTTTGTCTGTCTGGATGAGTTACACACTACATAAGACACAAGCACTGAATTGGAAAAGGTGCTCAACACTGTCTTCCCACAACAGACTTTCTTGCAACTCTCATTCTAATGTTAACTATCTCTTGCACTGGACTGTACTTAGGCCGTGAAATTTCCCTCCTTCATTGTCAGGACAGAAAGGAGAGTCTCACATAACCCACCTTGGCCTTTTGCAATCCAGGAACAATCTGGTGGGACTTAGAGGCATTAGACTGAGTGAGACACCAAGAAGCATGCTGCAAGCTTCCCTATGGGCTCTTCCACCCTTCACCGGATATGAATTGCAAGCATAGTTGAGCTGAGCTACATGAAATACTTCTGCTCAAGTTACTTTGGCTCTATGCTTTAAGCCTCTCAACTACTTCTCAACCAATATGTGACAAATTATTAAATTTGTTGCAGAATCTCTCATCAAAGCCACCACTCCAATTTGATTCATGTTAGGTTTTGTCTAGATGAAACCCATAAATACATAAGAAACTTTAATCTGCACTTCAGTTCTCAGTGTGAGTATGAAAATAGAACATTTTTTTGCTTTGAAAGTGTCAAACACCATGTAAATGCCACTATCAGTAAAAGCACATACTTGTCATCTCTGTTTCATAGTTGCTGCTGGGAAAGTCCATAACAAAAGAAGAGTTTCTTATTAGCACATCTGCAACACATATAATGTGTTGTTTTACCTGTTCAGAATTCCACTGGAGTTCACACACAGCTTGAAGAAAGAGACAAAGAGGTCTTTTTGCTTTGTCAGCTGCAATCAAGCAAGAAAACCAACCACCCCCCAAGCCTGAAAAATTTGAACCAAAATAACACCCTGCCTCTGAAGGAGGAAAGCAATCTCTTAATTTTTTTAGTTCTTGAAAAACAAGGCATGGCATGAATAATATCTTGGAAATGTCTATTTGATTAATATGTCTTGCTTTGAGTGACTTGGAAAGAAGGTATTAAAGAATATGGAAAAAAAGTTAAATTTTCACTCATTTCTTTGTAAGAAAACAATTACTTTTTTTCATAGCAATAGCTACTGTAGTGTTCTTCTGTTGGGAAAAACCTCACTGGGAATTAACTTTAGAAAAGCAATCAGATCCTGCTGGGTAGTTAAATGAATCAACCTGTCTAAACTATTTTTTTTACTAGAAATATTTCTGCATTCCAGCATCTTGAAACTATTGTCAAAACACACACACACACAAAGTAAAATTAATCCCCAGGGGACCATAATGGTTGTTGTTAATAATACTCATCTGAACTTAAGGCCCCAAGTGTTGAATATCTGTCAAATAAAGAAGAGAGACAGCCAGCCAGGAAAGGACAAAACAAGGGGAGCATTTTCAACTTCAACAGGTACAAGTTGTAAATGGGAAATATGCTGTTAGGAAAATAAATTATTTCCTGCCCTTTTCTAATTTTTCACAATCTGTGTGGTACAGCCTTCCCCACTGACACAATTGACAGAGGCTTTGCATCTGCATTCATTTACCATAACCTAGCGGGTAAACCAATCTCAGTTTCCCTAATAACTTAATGCCAGAAGCACTTCACATGATATAAAGCATCTCAACCTCCATAACCCTACCACAAATTAAAAGGAAAAAAAACCTGGTCAGGTAATGGCTTGCCTAACAACCACCAAAAAAAAAGAAAAAAAGAAAAAGGAATTTGGTTATGAAACTCCTTCTTGTTCCTCCTAAACTTCTTTTTAAAATAACAAGCCTCACTCCAAAGCTAACCACTAAGGAACATCTGCAGGAAAGTTCATTTCTCCCCAGTGCCTCATAATTTCTACAGTGGAATTATGTTTAACAATAAATCCTACCACTGCTGTAGCATGGTCATGTCCTGGAATGTTTCTGTGTTGTCACTGATATTAATGAAATCCTAGAAACTTAAAATATGCCAAGCATAAAACAAAAAAATATTTCATACCTAACATACTGCTAGTGCAACTGACCTGCTGCAAAACTGATTGTTTTCACCAACTGGCATGTATTTTGTCTGCCATGGGATGATGACACTGCAGATGAAGTAAAGGACCCATTTCTTTTAGCGTCCCCAGCCAGCATGTGGTCAAACAAGACATCTAACAGGGCTTAAAAGGTATGCATATGCAGTTAGTTTGCATGCCATTGGGGTGATGTCAGAAAGCTGGAAATTTTCACTGTATATATCAATACACTTATCTACATCTAGATTATGTGGGTAGGAAGCAACTTATTAAACCACAGAGGAAATGTGATATCCTTTCAGAGAGTTATCACTTGAGTTCAAAATGGATCTTCAGCTCTCTTGCTTTTTTCATTATGGACAATATATGTGTCCTTAGTTGTTTGTGTGCTGAGGAAAATTAAATTTAGACCCTGAAAACTGTCTGCTTCTTTAAGCAAAGTCCTTATTCCTTCCTTATTTATTTGTATAACACAGAAGAAAACGGGCCCTAAATATTGCTGAGGCCTCTGGGTGTTATTACAGTATAAATGAGGTAATAATCATAGCAAGGAAATTACTCTTGGAGTGAAGTGAGTGGTTAAGGACTTTGTACAGCAAGTCTAAATATTCAACAATCGTATCTTACCCAGCAGAAAGCTAAGGAAACAGGCTAATAATTTTTCAGTATTTCTTCTACTTCTTTTGTAGCAGTATAATAAATTTGAAGATTCTGCATATAGTTGCCTTTTGTCAAAGAAAACAAATTTCATTTTGCCTTCTCCATGGGAAAGTAATCTGGACTGACCAGTACTAAGCACAGACCAGTTGTTTCCCTGCTTGTCAGTTCAGCTGTTCCAGTACAGAATTAAGGCTCTGCCTTCTTCTTGCTCACTTGCAGTGAGAAGGTTACTGAGGTCAAGACTCACATCTTCCACAAACACCTATTCTATGAATTGTAATGTCTACTTAGGGTAAAAGAAAAGCAGCTTGAGAGCTGTTGCTTCTGTACATGCCCAGGCAAAACAATTTTGTGCTGAGGCTTAAGCACTGCTCAAAGACAGAGAACTCAGATGAACAGTAGCATTTGTTCAGAAGGGAAGTCTTCTGCAGAAATATCAGGTGATCTGTTGTCCGTGAACTTTTGTATATTTTGGATTGGAACAATACAAGCCAACTATTTTTTAAGGTAAATGTGTAAACAGTAGTAATGTATTTTCCAGCTCCTGCATGTCTCTGGACTACATAGACAGAGTTATACCTGTGCTGAAATCTGAACTAGTAAAAAACAGTAATTATTATTATGGTTTCTGACATAGCTCTCAGGCAATGTGTTTGCATACTATGCGTTTGCATGAGCACACAAATCCTTTCCCCATGCTGTTACAGCTTTCCTAAAAATAGGAATGAAGAATTGCAGTGTGTTGTTATTATGAACCCTGCAGATAAACAACTCTTATCTGTAATAACGGTGAAATATAGTCAGTAAAATTAAGCAAGAATATGATCAGCATGAACTTACCAAGTAGTATGTCATAAAAAGTCACATGGGGCGATCAGGAATTGTGAGCTGAGACTTCTTACAGTGCATGTGTGATTTTTAACCGCAAAATGTGAACATACCACACAGCTCTGCTTATCTTGGAATGGTAATACAGAGATGTGTTAAAAGGGAAAGCAAAAAAATAAAAATAAAAAAAAACAAACCAAGAAAACAAACAAACTAAAAACAACATTCATTTTCCATCAGTTAATAATTTTTTACAAACAAAAGAGTATATAATATTTTTAAATCTGGATCAGTGATATAATGAGAGATATAAAGTATATCAGGCAGAAAAAACCCTGCCTTGTTACTGTATCTCTGGATGTAATTAAGGCTGTCATGGTCTGAATGAGTGTGTGTTGATCAAAGCCAACCAAAATAACACCAGCTTTTTAAGCATGAAGAGACAGACACTTTATGAAATACAAGAAGACATGAGCTAAAGGATATTCTACAAAATGAAGATAGATTTTTTTTATGAGGGCTAATTTTAACCTATTTCTACAATGAACTAGGTCACTTACTGCAAACATGCAAAAGCTAAAATTCTTAGAGTTTTTATAGTAGATATGCAATAATTGATTTGAAAATAAGCAAAAACTTCTTCCTAGTCTTCAGAAAACAGAACATACAAATCAAGTGCATATATTCACATACAAGAGAAGGAGAGATCTTAAACAATGTATTTACACTGCAGCAGGATTTTAGGTATTTTTAAGATGCTCAGTGAAGTCTGATACCAAAGTCTATTGCATGTGATGGAAAAACAACATTGGATTTTGGATCAAGATTCCACAGAACATATGAGATCCCAGAAATGTTGGATTGTGGATATTTTTTTTAATGTTCATCCTTTTTCAGTATCCAGCATGGATATAACAATATTGTCTTACCCCAGCTGTACTGCAAAATTTTATTAAATGTTTTGGGTATTTTTCACATATGAGAGTTGTACAAGAAAAGCAAGAGAAAATCTATCCATTTCAGTTTAACCTGAGGTAAAATCTTTGGTACCATGACAATAATATCTTTATACATCATCAGGCCTGTAAGGTAGGGCTGTTTCTAATTCCGTGTTTCTGAATTTTTAATACCCTAACATAGAATCACAGAATCACAGAATATTAGGTTTTGGAAGGGATCTTGAAAAATCATCTAGTCCAACATTTAACAATTCTAATATATAAGGTTTAACAATGTTAAGGACCTTTAAATCTGTGAATATCCATTTTTCTGATTTACTTCTGAGATGGTTGCAGGCTTTCATTTCATTTAAAGAATTTCATGGAATGTTTAATTATGTATTAAATCCTAGTAGTACAAAGATTTCTTCTCATCAAAAATATTCCAGGTATGTCATGACAACTAAGCAAAAACATAACACACGTTTACGACCACCTTAACTATATTTGTTCATTCAAAATATGTTTTTCAATACATTTTATCAGTTCTAACATATAGTCTGTGTTTCAAAAACTTTGCATTATAGTAGAGAGTGCCAGAGCAAGTGAGTCGATAAACCAGGCACCTCTTCGATCCAGCACAAGCTCTGGGCTGTAGGAAAAGACCAACTGCCAAAGATACATTGACCATGTGTCTGTGCAACAGATTCATGGCCTGGGGAGGGTCAGGAGGTCTTTGTTGCCAAGCCCACCCTCCTATATACGGTAAGTCTTCAAGCCAAGTGCTGGAGACAGTTTAATGAGAATAGCAGTGCAGAGAAATCATTAATTCTTCTCATTCCTTGTTGAGAGACAATTCTGTATGTTGCTATGTTTTTATATAGAAGTGTTAATACTTATAAACACTACTTAATCCCCCTCAGAATTAATTTAACTAATAAACTCTGTTTCACTGAGTCAGCTCAGCAGATCACAGCACACTTTGGTATCTACTGCAGGTGGTCAGATGGACAAGCAGGCTCTCCAAGGGTGCTGGTGGGCTCATGCTCTATCCTGCTTTTTTGGTGAGCCTACTGGGAGGCCTCTGCAAATTCCTTTCAAAGCACAGGGACCTGTCAGCAGTTTCCACATGAAGCCATGCAGGCTGATGCAAGCCACATCACAGTTGTACCTAAAGACTTTGAATTCTTCTAGAGTCAGGAGCACCAGCTGCTGTGAGATGCCATTAGAGGCAGCTTGTCCAATGTCTCCCTTCGAGAAAGCTTGCTGCAGGGACTAAAATTAAACAAATGAGGAAGTGGCTGGGTCGTCCTCCAAGAGTATTTATCAAAATGAAAATATGTGTCTGGTTGAAACCCAAATGGTTTTTGAAGATTCAGTGTAGGAGGGAAGGGGGTCTTATTTTAGCAATACTGGTTCATCCACAATGAAACAGGATTAAGATTTGATGTATGCTCTTTCATTAGTGCATGATTTATCTAGAGTAACAGCTTAATGTGTTGGCAGAACAGCACCCATCAACAGAACTGAAGAAGCCCAGAGCAGTATATCTGCCTCCAGGCATAGCTGGGTAAGCCGTGGATTTATGCAGAAGAATCAAACCTGTCAAACAGTCAACCAAAATTCTGTCCTTGGACCCATCAGTAAGCTGACTTTATTCACAGTTATTTTTGTTAACTGAAAATACATTTAGGTAAGCATATAAGAGATGAGTGCAGTTCGGTTTTGTGGAAAAACACAAGTGATTTACAATGATGTAAATACCCTAGTATCTGTCTTGTTTGCTGGTCACGGTCTTCATTTTTATCCAGTCACTGAAACAGTTGTCATTTAAGCACATCTTCTCCTCGAGTTCTCTGAGCATGACACATAACCTGATTTTCTGCCCTGTGAAGAGGATGCAATGGGACAAAGGGTGAATTCAGGGGTTTCAGATGTCAGGATGACAAAATCATCTGATGGTCCCAAAGGACAGAGCCAGTGTTTCTGCTGTAGAGTTTTCCTCAGCACTAGCACCTGTTCTCCAGCATGGAAGCTCAGAAAGAAAAACAAGCAGCATCTGAAGAGACACATTCTGCTATACACCATCTCTGTACAAAAACTGTACTTCAGCAGTTCTGATGCATCCCTTTGTCTTTATTAACTAGGGATTTAATGTTTTCAGTGCAATACTGTGATTTTCTGTGCCTCTTTGGAGCTTCCAACAGGAAAATGAGCATGCCCATTTAATCCCACCTGGACTAGCAGAATTCCTCATCATGCAAATACAACTGATAGCTGTAAATGTCACACTAAATTGTAATGAAATCAGGCACATTCAAATGGTTTTGCCTGTGGTATTGTTTTTAATGTGTCTCCTGATTTATTTAGACGGTGGTAAAAATCCACACACAAAATTCTTTATTCTAAAACTGTTGAAATGCTAAGACATTGATGTAGATGTTTAAAGCAATTAAATTTAGGATGTAAAGAATTCGGTGTTTTAGTTAGAGCTGGATAAAATAATAATTTTAGTAATGTTAGCTGTTCTCTACTTCCTCCTTTCAGTCCTAGTAAATTAATTCATATTGCAGGGTAAACCATCCAAGCTAAAGAGGCTCACACAACATTGATTTCCCAGAAGCTGGCTCTGATGACAGTCTTTGTATTTAGTCCTTTTAATTCCTTTGAGCCTTCAGTCTATCTTCTTACCTCCATTACTATTATTTCAGTCACACTTTCAAAGCCAAGTCTTGGGTTTGAAAATAGCAATTTGGTTTTTAAGCCTGACTATTACAGGCTGAGATTTTGCACTCCAAAGATGCACACAACTAGGTCACCAGCATTGCAAGCATACTCCCATCAGTTTGAAAATGGTCACCTAGGTATAAAATGACAGTTCCCATTTGTCTGACTAATAAACAAGTCTCTCGGGTAGTAAAACCACAAAGCAAATCATATTAATATTAGCAAAGTCACAATTCTTGTCATTCTTGTGTTGTACCACTTTTAAGTAAAAACTCTGGGTGATTACTACGTAACAATTAAGAGATTTATTTGACTGAAATGTCTCCATTAGAAAAAATAAATTTAGAGATTCTGGAAAAGGTGAAATACTATGCAGGTAGTCCAAATGCCAACATGATACAATAAGAATGTATGAGAAAAATAGTTGAGCTGTGTCCAATCACATTGCTGTTTCAGTTCTCTATATTTCTGTTGCTTTCCTGTGCATTTAACAATCCACAATTTAACAACCAGAGAATGTTAGGGATTGGAAGGGACCTTGATAGATCATCTAGTCCAACCTCCCTGCCACAGCAGGATTCCCTAGACCAGGTCACACAGAAGCGAGTCCAGATGGGTTTTGGATATCTCCACATAAGGAGACTCCACAGCCTCTCTGGGCAGTCTGTTCCAGTGCTCTGGCACCTGAACGGGGAAAAAATTTCTACACGTATTCACATGGAACCTCCCATGCTTACAACCATTGCCTCTTGTCTTGTCACTGGGCTTCACCGAGAAGAGCCTGACCCCGTCTTCCTGACACTCACTCTTCACATATTTAAGAGCATAGATGAGGTCACCCCTTAGTCTCCTCTTCTCCAAGCTAAAGAGACCAGGCTCCATCAGCCTTTCCTCATAAGGAAGATGTTCCACTCCCTTCATCATCTTGGTGGCTCTGCACTGGACTCTTTNCTCTGTGCTGGACTCTTTCAAGCAGTTCCCTACCTTTCTTCAACTGAGGGACCCTGAACTGGACACAATATTCCAGATGCAGCCTCAGACCTACTAACCACACACCTTCTAATCCACCCCAGAATGCCATTGGCCCTCCTGGCCACAAGAGCATACTGCTGCCCCATGGTCATTCTTCCATCCACCTGGCCCCCAGGTCTCTTTCCCTTTCACTGCTCTACAACAGGTCAGTCCCCAACCTGTCCTGATCCATGGGGTTCTTCTTTCCTGGGCATGAAACTCAACACTTGGCCTTATTGAATTTCATTCCATTTCTCCCTGCCCAACTCCCCAGCCTTTCTAAGTCTTGCTGAATGGTAGCACAACCCTCTGGTGTGTCAGCCATTCCATCCAGTGTGCTGACAACACACGCTGTTCCCTCATCCACGTCGTTAATGAATAGATTGAAAAGTAGTTGTCCCATGACCAATTCCTGAGGGACTCCACTGGACACAGGCCTCCAGCTGGACTCCACCCTGTTGACTGCAACTCTCTGATGTCTGTCCTTCGACCAGTTCACAATCCACCTCACTACCTGATCATCCAGACCACACTGAAACAGACTAGTTTTCACAGGATTGAAAACTTAGAAGCTTTCTATTAAGAAAAATACCTGATAGTTAGGAAGGAATATAAAGAAAAGTAATTTCTACTTACCAAAGTAAGAATAGACTCCCCCATATTACATTTGCGGTGTTTCTTTCAACAGTATGGGGGTTTTTAGGATTATCTTTCCAAAAAAGACTGCAGTTCTATATCTACATTTGTATACTATACTACATTATTATAATCTCAAAGCTCTTGAATATAAAACTACTGATTTATCATTCTACGTTTACAATAAAGTCTGTCAACCTTTCAAAAACTGAATGAACCAGATGCTGGTTAATGCTACCTGAAATGTAAATAATCTCTTTTCCATCCCCTTTGAGGACATGATTGTCTTCAATGGTACACAGATTTTCTGTCTTCTTTGCAAACTATCAGTCAGAGACAGAATTGGAATGATTTAAGTAATCATGAGACAAGATTCTCAAAAGCATACATGTATTTAAAAATCATGACATAAAATATAAGCAGAGATTTGTAGTTGTTTCTAACTGCCTTTCTGCGAGTTCATATATATAGCATATGTATGTGTAAGTATGCATATACCTGTTTGTGTATGTGTGCATGTATATGAATGTATATATACATATATGTACTTACACCAATCTCTTGAATACATACTTGGTGGGAAAGGCAAAAATCACTGCATCTCTCAGTCATGGGAAGAAGTTCAACAGCACAGCACAAAACCAGTATCTGCACTGCATTGACAGTTATTTCTGCCTGCAAATTAAGTCTCAGGATTTGTTGAGACCCTTTCCTCCAATTCAATCCATTCCAAAGCATCAAAGGAATAATATGATGCGGATATTTTAACATATGCTATTAAAATCTAGACGTATTTCTCTTTCCCAACTATAAGTGCAAGATCTACAAATGCCTTTCCTAGATATGAATACTGGCAAGTCAGTCCATGTAAATGTTTGCTGAGATTAAAAGATTTCAATGAAAGTTCCAGAAATTGAATCTCAGAGTTTTGGTTAGTATCCTCAGTATTTCTGACCATTGTGTTCCAAATTTCGGACTTCCCAGCAGGCTCTTATTTAAATTGCTGTTTAGTTCACTGACTTAAGAGATAGAATTTAAATGTCTAAAGAACAGTGGAAGTAGAACAATGATGTTATCCAAATAATTTCAGCACTTGGGAAGGAAATGTTGCAAATAATTTTATGAAAGTACTGATGTCTTCCGTTTAGATTCCAAATGCTCAGAATGCCAACATGATCTGTTTCATGAGAACTTGAAAAATATTCTAAATGTTTTAAAAGGAAAAAGTCAGTAAATACGGATTTGTTATGAAAAAAACAGCTGTTCATATATATATATACACTTATTAGTTATTATTGCTGCACATTTTTATGTTACCTGCAGAATGATGGTCAACAATAGCAGGCCATACTTTAGTTCCTGAGATGCAGATTCCTGAGTGGCAATTCAGTATTTTGTGTTGGTGGCTATAAATAATATTTTGCTCTGATGCTCCATGCAGAATTTTTAAGTTACATTTTCCAGAATAAGAAGCATATATGCTACTACTTTTATAACAACACATTTGTTCTGAAGTCACAGAATCCCATAATAAATGTGTAAAATGGAAGAATAATATCCTGTGGCTAACATGGGCACACAATGTAGAAGTCCAGAATTGTTTATATGAACTAGATGGTTCATCTGGACTGTTCAATACAGAACAGAAGTCACTATGATTATATTAAATATTCAAATTGTCAAGTAGTCTTAAAACATCAAAAAAAGTTAATTAGTATTGGAAAACAACTGAGAGAAAATACACTTTCTGTTAATAATTAGGCAGTCTATGTATGTTGTGACAAATTCTTCATACACAACCTACACATTAAAGGCACATTTATTGGGGTATAGCTTGCCATGAGACTGCTTTCTTAACTTGAATCACATCTGGTGTCAGAAGCCCTCTTCAAAGATGAAGGGTTTAAAGATATCTCCTCTTTCTTGTGTCTCTGCTCTGTGTTCACCACTGTAATTAGATAGAGAGTTTTAGTGAAATGTTTTGTGTGACTGCAATTAAATTTTTCTCCTTGACTTTCTGCTTGAATATAAGTGGACACAAAACCAATTATCTTTCAGAGCCTTACTCTTGCATTGCAGCGAAAGTTTCCAATATGTTTGACAACAACTTCTAAAGTCAGTGAATTGTCTTTATAAAGACCAGTGGGGAAAAGAGAATGGCTTGTAACTAATGATAAAACTCTGAAAGTCAACCAACTTCAACTCCTTAAACAGGAAAGATTACATGATTGAACTGAAATACCTGGTAAAATCATTAGGAAAAGGAGAAAAAGGGAGAAGCAGGAAAGTCAGTACTGGATTACCGATTTGAACACCACCAACTCCACAAGAAAAAGAAAAGACTATAAGTCTTTATAGTGTTTGCAAATAATTTCTGAGAAGTGCTTCTGCAGAATTATAACTGATGGCACACAGGTAGAAGGGGAATGCAGACTGTGAAAGAAACAGCTTGAAAGACAACTTTTTAATGATGTGGGCAGCTGCCATGGAAATCTCCTTTGCAGAGCACAATGCAATTTCATCTCCCCTGTGAAACTCATAAACAAGCCCCCAGACATGTATCTATGAGTATTTCCCCTTAAGGAATAGAAGAATTGTCATCAAATCAGAAAACATGTTCGCTGAACTCTAATAACATGTCTTTGCTGGTGTCAGATATTCTATAAGAGGGTATAAGAATCCATCAAAGGATGTATATGTCAGCACTGCCTACTGTCAAGGGCTTAATCTGGTCTATAAATGGCATCTGATGAAATCCTAAAATGTATCTTTGAATAGCTTTTCAAACATATTTTTTTAAGAGGAATTACTATTACTTATCTTTCTCATTGAGGATCTACCACTTCACAGCTTCAGGACAGACTGTGTAACATCAAAAATTTTTTTATCACTATAAAGTCTCCCACATTTTCATTTAATTTATTCAAATATTTTACTATTTTTCTGTCATATAGCACAGGAACAGAAGTTCCAAGACCCTCATCTGCTTCTTCACATACTTTTTATGATTTCCTTTCAAGGATAAAACATACAACGTTTTCACTGCTAGTGCAACTGTTTGGACTACATGTCCTCACTCTCCATTTTTCCCTCTGTCAGCAATGTGTTATCTGAAGAACATAAAAAATACTGTAGCTTCTGAGTATTACATTTAAATACATTTAGTACTTTTGCCTACAACCCCCCTTGCTAGAGAATTTGAAATGAAAGACAGTGGAGTCTTCTTTTATACAGACCAGTATGGATGTCCTCTAGTTTCACGCAGAGAATCACACAGAATGTTAGGAGTTGGAAGGGACCTCGAAAGATCATCTAGTCCAACCCCCCTGCCACAGGAGGATTCCCTAGACCAGGTCACACAAAAGTGCGTCCAGACAGGTTTTGAATACCTCCATAGAAGGAGACTCCACAACCTCTCTGGGCAGTCTTTTTGCAGCTGTCTGTAACCCCCTAGATGCTGTACGGCTATATAGGAGGTTTGAAGTTTTCTCCCAAAAGAGCTGTGCTGGACACAACGTGCAGTGGATCTTACAACACTGTATCAAATCACACAGTCTAAATTAATAGATACTGACATAAGATCTGCTATTCAGGTAGGATTGATGATAAGCTTTTTTGATAATCTACAGAGACATTAAGTACCTTTTCATTAAGCACAGCTCCAATTAAAAGTCACACTATAAGAAAATATATCAAGAAGGCAGTAGATTTAAGAGATAGATATAAGTCTTCTTTTCCTTGCATTGATAACTGCTGAAAAGCAAAATTCAAAAGGTAATATTAAAATAAACTGATTATGTTTATTTAGTAAAATGCTCTATTTATTGTCATCTTTTTCTTCAGGAGGAGAAAACAATACACGAAAATGATAAAATAGAAAAAAAAGCAAAAACCACCTGCACTCATAGTTTGATTTGACAGATCTCATACAACACAATAAGGATACAATTCAACATTCTTGCTCTACTAACATTCTGGGATTTGTATAAAATCAAGGTTTGTTTACGAATGATACGGATGCTTTTTTTGCAGGTTATTTGGAGAAAACAGGAGATGCCAGATCACCTACCTCTGAAAATGGATATGTACTGTTTAAAAAGTAAAAGGGAAGAGGTTAAGGCACGGATATAATTGGATTCTTCATCTATCACAGTATTTGAAAGTATACATACATCTGAAATTACGATGTAATAGAAATGTAGCACAATTAATGTGTTAAACTAACACATTGAAAGCAACACAAATGGAAAAAAAATACGCATATCCAACATTAAGAACGTGTCTAATCTGTCCAGGGATATCTTCACCCCACAGATTAGCCAAAAATCTCATCAACTACCACACTACAGAATCACATTTTAGCTGTAAGGGTGTCATGGGAGACAGTGTCAAATGCTTTACTTAAATCAGGATAAACCACATCCACTGCTCTACCCTCATCTATGCACCTGGTTATGTCCTCATCAAAGGCAATCAGGTTGGTCAAACATGACTTCCCCTTAGTGAACCCATGCTGACTGCTCCCAATGACCCGCTTATCCTTGGCATGCTTAGAGACAGATTAGAGGATAAAGTGTTCCATCACCTTTCCGGGAATGGAAGTGAGGTTGAATGGTCTAGAGTTACCCAGCTCCTCCTTCTTGCCCTTTTAGAAGACTGGAGTGACATTCGCCTTCCTCCAATCCCCAGTCACTTCTCCTGTTCCCCAGGACTTTCCAAAGATGATGGAGAGTAGCCTGGCAATGACTTCTGTCAGCTCCCTCAGCACCCGTGGGTGCATCCCATCAGTTCCCATGGATTTCTGGAAGTCCAAATGGCTTAATTGCTCCCTAATTCAGTCCTCCTCAGCTAAGGAAAACTCCTCCACTATCCTAACATCATGTGGGGTCTCAGGGGTCTGAGGCTCCTGAGCACAGTCTCTAAGAGTATAGGCAGAGACAAAGAAGGCATTCAGTAACTCCACCTTCTTTGTATCATCTGTTGCCAAGGCACCTACCTTATTCAGCAGAGTGCCTACATTGCCTCTGGTGTTAGTTTTTCCTGCAATGTATTTGAAGAAGCCCTTCCTACTGTCCTTGACCTCCCTTGCAAGATTTAATTCCAGAGAGGCCTTAGCTTTCCTAGTTGCCTCCCTACAACCTCTGACAACAGTCTTGTACTCCTCCCACGTGGAGGCCATTGTGCAGCAGGATAACTGTGACATAGTGGCCATCACAGAAACGTGGTGGGATGCCTCTCACAACTGGAGTGCCACAATGGATGGCTATAAGCTCTTCTGGAAGGATAGACAAGGAAGGAGAAGTGGTGGGGTGGACCTGTATGTTAAGGAATGTTATGAAAGCTCTGAATTTGAACATAGTAATGATGAGGTTGAAAGTGTTTGGATTAGGTTAAGGGGCAACAAAGATTATATTGCTGTAGGGGTCTGTTACAGACCTCCCAACCAGTGCAGTGAAGTAGATGAAACTTTGTTTAAGCAATTAGGAGAAATCTCACAGTCACTAGCAGTTGTTCTTGTGGGAGACTTTAACTTCTCAGGTATCTGCTGGAACTATAACACAGCAGAGAAGGAACAATCCAGGAGGTTCTTGGAATGTGGGGAAGATAACTTCCTCACACAGCTGGTGGATGAACAGACCAGGGAAGGTGCCCTGCTGGACCTACTGTTAATGAACAGAAAGGGTCTTGTGGAAGGTGTAGCAGTTGAAGGTCGTCTAGGCAACAGCGATCATGAAGTGATCAAGTTCTCTATTATTGGAAATGTTAGGAAGAGTAAGAGCAAAACTACCACTTGGGACTTTTGAAGGGCAGACTTTGATTTGTTTGGAAGGTTACTCAATAAAATCCCTTGGGATTCAGTTTTGAAGGGCATAGGAGTCCAGGAAGGCTGGACATTACTTAGGGAGGAAATCTTAAAAGCACAGGAACTGGCCATCCCTACTTGCCTGAAGACAAGCTGGGGGCAAAGAAGACCAGCCTGGCTGAATAGGGACATATTGATGAAGATCAGGGAAAAAAAAAGAGTTTATGGCCTCTGGAAAAGAGGGCAGGCCACTCATGGTGAGTATAAGGATGTTATTAGGTCATGTAGGGAGATTATTAGAAGGTCCAAGGCACATCTAGAAATTAATCTGGCTTTGAAAGTAAAAGATTGTAAGAAAAGTTTTTATAAATAA
>VWZX01011270.1:1641781-1942590 GCA_013399015.1 Galbula dea | reverse complement strand
AGCCCGCTCACCGCCCCTCTCCGCCAGGCTTCGCCGCCCCGGAAGTGGTTCCCTCCCGGCAGGAAGCGCACCCTTGCCCGGCTCGGCCCACCCCTAGCAGCCACCCGGGGCGCCGCGTTACTAGGCTGAGGGTGGGAGGGCTCTGTTGCCGTCTGCTTCCCGAAAAGGCGCCTTCACACTGTGGCGGGGTCCATACTGGCGGTGGGCGCTGGCCGCTGGCCCCGCGGTGGCTGTTCTGGCGGCGAAGTACCTCAGGCCTTTACATCCCAGGCACCCCCTAAAACAGAGCCAGCGTTTTAGTCACCGTGGCCTTTCAGTCCCGGCGGATTTCTTATCCGCGAGGTTCTAATCAGCTCCCTTGAAGTGCTCTAGCAGCAACAATTAAGACAACAGCTTCTGGCTTTGTTGATACCAGAGCGTTTTTATTTTATTTTAGTATCCCGATTCAGTATCCAGCTCTGCAGTGGAGATGTCTCGATAAGATGACCTACAAAGGGAAAAATGACTTGTGCTCTGCTTTGCTTGTTTGTGGTATTTGAAGAATGTGATTTGGTTTACCCTTTTCTTAACCCTGAAATATCAGTAGTGTCAGGTTAGTCTTGCTGCTGAGCTTTGTTATCAGAGAGCCTAAATACTTCGGGGGAAACCTAATCGGTTACTTATCTACAGGGGGAGTAAGGTATGGCATTTGTAATAAAAGGCTTTTCTGTTACCAAAATCTGAATCAAATGGATATTAATGAAAAAAACAATTCCAAAGATTTTGAGCAATTGGATTAAAGACAAACAAACAAACAACTGGTGCAGCTGCTGCCCTCATGCACCTTCTCATGGTCTCTAATCCCTGCAGTTTGAATTTTGCAGGTGAAGGAGAAAACAGACACTTAGATTCTAACCAATACTGTTGACTCCTTTTCTCCTCCTCTCCCTCAACAGAAAGGGCACTGCATATTCGAAGCAGAACTAGGCAGATGAAATTTGCATCTTTTCTACAACTCCTACCCATTGCCTCTGCCACCATGCCACTCCTGAGACCATCAAACACTTCTCCAGCCGTGGGTGGCTCTACATAGACACTCGGCTCTTGAACTGCAAGCAGGTGGTGCCATCAGCCTGCTCTGCCTGGGGCGCTATCATCGGCACAGCACCAACCTGCGTTTATTGCAGCTTATCATGAAATGGTAAAAACCTGATGCTATTAACGCAGAAAAGGAAGATTTATCCAAAGCATATGAGATGGGAGTGGGTTTGTATCAGAATTAGTGTGGCCAGAAGGACTAGGGCAGTGATTGTCCCCTTGTACTTAGCACTGGTGAGGCCATTGAGGTGATGAAGGTCCAAAGACGGGCAACAAAGCTGGTCAAGGGTCTAGAGCAGAAGTCTTATGAGGAGTAGCTGAGGAAATTGGGGTTGTTTAGCCTGGAGAAAAGGAGGCTTAGGGGAGACCTTCTCACTCTCTACAACTACCTGAAAGGAGGCTGGAGCAGGGTGGAGGTCAGTCTCTTCTCTCAATTAGCACGCAATGGGGCGAGGAAACAGCCTCCAGTTGTTCCTGGGGAGGTTCAAGTTGGACATTAGGAAAAATTTCTTCACTGAAAGGGTTCTCAAACCCTGGAACAGGCTGCCTAGGGCAGTGGTGGAGTCACCATCCTTGGAGGGATTTAAAAGATGTGGAGATGTCGTGCTGAGGGACATGGTTTAGTTGGTGACCTGGCAGTGTCTAAATCACCCTCAGCTTCTTTGGCTTGCATTCCAGCATTTCCTGCTGCATGCAGTGGGGCCTGTTTAGTACCATTCCTTGTATGTGCACCATATTCTTGTGCACCAAGGTCTTCTCAGGTTGCATATTATTTATTCAGCAAGGAAAAAATAACAACTGCTTTCATTTTTTAGCCCTCACTGGAAACGTGGCTTTCCTGACTCCCCCTCCATAAAGCACATTTTACAACTAACACATTTCACTCAAATTCTCTCTTTTATCAGAAGCTTTCAAATTGCTTTCCCAAGGCTAGCAGTAATAGCAGTGCTTGGATTCTGATGGGAAACCAAGTCACAGAAAACATGCAGACCACCACCCAGTCTGCCCTGAATAGAAGGGCTGTCATCAGGGTAGTTACTAGAGCTCTTTGTGCAGTGGGCAGGTGTTCAGAGACCCTTTCCTATACCACCTCTCTATCCCAGACCATGAAGGTCTCAGCACTTCCAAAAACCGGGAGTAGAGTCCCCAAGTGAGGCAGCAGCACCCAAGAAGCTGTTATGAGCCTGCACTGTTGTGGTCAGTGCCTGTCAGTGGCAGGATTAGGATTAGGTCCACTGACTCTGGCTGTAATGTGCTGTGTAACCTTCTAGTCAAGGTTCCTTTCCAAACCGAAATGAGAGCCATAAGACCAGAGTCCTTAATTACTGAGATTCACTGCTGGCATCCAAGCTGTCTGCCAGGGTGAGGGAGAAGATGGTATTTAGAGCCAGAATTTCAGGAACCAGTTACTCTGCAGCCTACGCTTGAGTGTAAGATGCTGACATCTGGCTGAAACTCTTGGCAGTTCACTTGGGCGATGCAGCAGCCCTGCTAGAAAATAAATAGAGCCAGACAGGTAGGGGCTCTATAAATGGATCTCCCCCACAAAGCTCATCAAGCCTCCTCACAGATACACATCTTGAAGGCTGGTGCCACTTGTTCTATTGTAGCCTCAGTGATACATCAATGTTTGAAGATCAAGTCAGCTTTTCGAACAGGCTTTCAGCACTGTCAGATAGCCCTTTCTGATAGCACTTCTTGCACATTTTAAATTACTGATTTATTTTGCCTATTTTTAATCTGATCCCTTGCTTCAGACTCATTTGAAGTGCAAACTGTGCTCCCATCTAGAAGGACTCCTTCCTTGAGATTATTTTGATAAATATTTGTATTCACCTTCCTAGCAGTCTGAATTCCTCAAGGGAAAATTCTCCCTGGGGAAATCTACTGATGTTCAAAGGACTGAGTCGGAGGAGCTGTAGGTCCAAATCCCAGCATTTTATCCTTCCAAGCTGGAGAAAACAAGTCTCATATGATTTCTAATGGCAAGTCTCACCACACCTGCTGGGTTTAAGTTTTGGCTCCTTTGCTTCTTCCTTTGAAGCAACTGGCAACATGGGCCAAGTCTTGTCTTTCTCATCTCGTTTTTGTTCACTTGCTTTCCACAGAAATGACTGCATGTTTGCAAAGAACTGTGGACTGAAAGTTACTGTGTACACACCAGTAATAGACAATGTGATTAAATGATTGCTGATCACCTTTCTCACAATGTGCCTTAGTTCTGCCACTTGGGCTAAGATATTTAAACCAAACCATGTCCATCCTGCCTCTAAGATAGCAAACTTACGTGAAAAAACACAACGTGTAATCTTAAGCAGTTCTGTCTAACTTATCATTAGTGTATTTGTGATAAGTTCATCACCACCACATCTCTCACGCAAAAGAAAACCAGAGAGAACAGTTGTGTGGGACTCTTCCAGGAGGGGTGGGGACTGGAGAAGCTGGGGACCAACAGCCACTGTCTGTGCCATTTTGGAGAAGTGTGGAGAACTTTTGATAGCTGAGAATACAGGATGGGTTTTTGCCATTTGATGAGTTACTTCTTACTGTCATTAATTTCAGCCTCACAAGGTGAGCAGGACCATTTCACATGCTGCTAGGCTTATCTGAAGCTCTATGTTGTGCACCTGGAATAAACAGGGGCAATTTTTTAAAGCATGATAGGGAGACTGGAGGAGGTAAAGGTAAGAGGAAATCAATATCTGGGAAATTGCTGCATGATCCAAATACTCCATCCTTTGTCAGCAAAAAGACTGGCACTGAAATAAAACCAGCTAGCATGTGCTTCACCAAAGGACCCTAGGGAGGTTAGGTATGCATGGATGTTACTCCAAACTCTGGCAGTTCCAGGTGCAGAAGGTGCCCATGGCAGCTCATACCTGGCTGTGGGCACCACTGGGCTTGCACTGTAGGCATGGGTTTAGAGGGCAAACAGACAAGTTACCCACTGTGCATTGCTAACCTGAAGTGATGATCTATGGGAGGTAATTTGAGTGTTACATACCTCTGTTTTGGGAGACAGTGGATGCTGACAACACTAGCTGCAGTAGGAAGGAGAGGTGGAGAGAAACTGGGAGAGTTCTAGGGACAAACCAAGAGACATTCTAAGGAGAAAAAGCTGTTCACTTTGCAAACCAAATTTGTCATCTGTTGTGCCAAATTGCCATCAATACTACCCTGAAAATGAAGTGTCACATAATTAGTACATTTAGACTAGGAACATCAGTGACAGCTCTCAGGCTGTGAGGATGCAGAACTGTAGCCAGAGCCACCCTCCTGCACGTGCAGGGGTACCAGCTCTACCTGCCTGATTACCCTACCAAAAAAAAGACCAGGAGAACAAAGACCATAGTTACCAGCAAAAAAATAACACTGCATCACACATGGACACAAAACTGGCTCCAAACAGCATGGGATCCTATCACACTCTGTAGCATCTTCACCCAGAGATGCCTGCAGCCAGAGCACGTACTGTGGGACTGAAGCCGAGACTGAACGGTTGGCAGCAGTGAGGATCACAGGCATTTCTGCTGCAGCAGAAGTAGCCTCACTAGCCAGAAGAGAGCTCAAGGAGTCTGGTGGAGGAGCTCCACAACTTACCCCTCTGGGTCCTGGGAAGACATGAAGGTTTTGTCTACAGCTGGGACAGGAAGTCCTGGGGACAGAAAAGCTGCTCTATTTATGCTATTTCAGAACTCCTAAGCTGGCTACACCCAACAGAGCCTGGAGGGTTTTTAGACATTTCTGGTGCCTCCTGCAATTAATGTGAAGTCATAAAAAGAGCTTGTTGTTGTGTGAGTCTTGCTGGGTCCAGCTGTGCACGACAGGAACCCAACCCGGGCAGCACAAGGAAGCCCCGAGGATGATGGAGCTTTATATAGCCTTCTTTGAAAGCAGCTCACTTGAGATATGAACACGGATCACAGCCCTCCAAAGCCAAGCTGGGCAGCAGGCAGCTGTAAACAAGTCAATTATAGACTGATTCTCCTTGATCTGAGACATATTGCCCTGTATCTTACAGCAGGTCTGTGTAAGGCAACGGGCCAGGTGGATTAAGAGTTAGCTCAAAATCACACTATAGGATAACACTTTCAAATAGCCTTGCCTCTCAACTGGTTTAACAACATGATCTGATTCATCTGTACAGCCAGGGTAGCACCAAGACAGTGGAAGAAAACTAAGTCATGCTGAAAAATTGGTGCAACCGGCCTCACACATGAGAGAACAGGAACAAATTGTTTCAAAAAAAGCAAACAAAAATCCCTCCCCAGTTTGCAGACAGCATGCAGCTGTGTGCACCAGTACAGGGGTTTTGGAAAACCTGCTCTATGCTACCCAGAAATCCCCTTCTCCAGTGGTCGTGAGATGGCACAAATGATATATCTCTCTGATTTGCACTGCAGATCCTCTCTCCAGGAACTGGCTGGCACTAGTTCTTTTTCCAGCTGGAGAAAGGCAGTAGTTCTTGCTTCTCTTCATGTTGTTCTGTTTTGGGACTGCACTAGAAATGCCCTGGTTCAGCTGCTCAGTTCAGGGCTGGCTCAAGCTCCTGCTTTGGTCTGTTTAATCCTTTTCCATGATTTCTTTGTGAAGTGGCCTGATCCTGATTTGATACCAAAGGGAACGTGAGCTCTTGGAGCATTCAAAGCAGGGAGAGCCCACAGGTATTGATGCACATCTGCCAAGATACAGAGCAACTGTTATCTAACACCAGAGCCATTTGGCATGCTAAGCTCACTCAAGCCTTTCTGACAGCTAGAGTATTGCTCACTGAGAGCCCGTGGTTTGGAAGGAGGATATTGAGTCACTAAGAAGTGAACCATCATCACAGTGCTGACTTCTCACCTCAGCAAGAAGCAAAGGGGCAATGGTGAGAGTCAGACCTGAATGCTTTTGACTCCCTGCACACAGGCACCCACGTGCACACCAGCTGCACCATCCTTCCCTACAATCCATCTCTGTCACCAATAGCTGTGATGAGCACTCTGCTGCAAGGTGAAGGTATTTGGCAGCAGGCAAATATGAGTCATCTCACCTGCTGAAACTTCTTCCTAGCATCGAGTCACAGAAGCCCTGAGATAGGAAGGTCTGGGTCCCCATCAATTCTGGGCATTATTAAGTCAATAGGAAAAATCTGGCAGGGGGAGCTCAGACTGGCACTTCATTTTTAACTCCTCTGACTGTCCTGGTCTTCTTGGCACCAAGGCTATGTGTTCTTTCTAATAGGGCTTTCACAAACCATGTTTCAGGAATCAAAACAGCTGCCAGTGCACACAGCACCCCAGGAAAGACCCTTACCTTTTTCCAGAGTCCATGAATGGAGCAGAGCTTTCCAGATGCTGTGTGTGCTTCATGGGAAGCTCTGATGTTTGCAAGGGACTGAAGCATGAACTGTCCTGCTAATGCTAGCAGGTGTGAATAACAAAGGAGAAGGAAGAAAAGGCTGATAATCAAAGAAAATAAAGCAGCAAAAAGATAAACCCTCCTGAGCAGGCAGTGTGAGGAAGTATTAATGGTTAACTCTTTCTCATTTTGGACTAGGAGGAAAAAATGCAATTGCAAAGGAAAAGACAAGTTTACTTGCAAAGCAAATTTGTCATTCACCCTGACAGTTTATCACTGTTATTATTTGCTCTTAGCTCTCTGAATGATGGAGAAAGCATGCAAATGACCCTCGAACACAGGCACGACCATCTCCCCGAAACCTCCCTGCCTGGGTCCCTGCACACACACAAAAAGAGGATGCTAAACACGGGCTTTGAAATTCAGGCAGATAATTGATTCTCTGACGTGTAGAAGCCCACAGGACTCCTGAGGGAGCACAGGTATAAAAAGCAGAGATGAACCTCCCTGGCAGGCAGAGGAGCTGGGGGGAGAGCCGAGTGTCCTCCCTGCTCAGCACCATCCTGTGTCCTGCCAGGCACCACGGAGGGGACTGATCCAGCAGGGCACACCAAATTGCTCTAGAGAAGAAGAAGTTGTGTTCACAAGAGGGGAAGGAAACACCCAGGCAGAAGCCAACCGAGGAAGCGCTTGTTTTTGAAGGGAAGGGGTAAGTGTGAGTTTATCATTTAACAAGATGACATCTATTTGGAAACGGGAGACAATTAAATGACACTGAAATGCACGAGTTATTACCTTTGCCAGGTGCAATATCCTTTGTACCATACAAGGTTTTTTTGTGGCAAGTATAGAATGAAACAATAATTGAACTACAGCATAAATGCAGATCAGTAGAATTATAACATAGATGAGCCTTGTAAAAACATGTTAGATGTTTACTGGCTGTAGCAGTTTTCCTCTTTTGCTATACAGATGTGAGCTCCTTTTACCCTGGAAAATGAACACTTTTACTCACCCACCAGTAAAACTGTGTTCAAACCAAAGCGTGAGGAGAAACGCAACAGTGTGTTACAGATAATACAAAGCCAGCTACGAGGCACAGTAAGGCACTTGAAAGGATTTCTGATTTTCTAGTGTAGTATTTCATGTTATAGAAGTCTGAACTTTATAAAATAGCAGCATGGCAAAAGCTTTGTTTCATCTACATCGTGGTGTTTTTGTTAAGGTTTCAGAAACAGTAAGCGATAGTTACCCCATTGCTCCAATATCACTCTCACAATGCTGCTGTTAGCATTGCACAGGATGGAATGAAGCCACTACACTTCATCTGCTGGAATGGCACTAAAAGCTCTTCATCTTGAGGAGAATTTAGTTGTTAATCATTTTTTCCCACATGCTGCCAGAACGAAAAGTAAGATGTCCTTCACCTCAGGAGGTTTTGCAGAGCTGTCAAGCTACCTGTATGCAGGGTGACACTTCAATTCCCCAGCTTCTCCTCTGAAATAGCAGACACTTCTGGGAAGGGGGACAGCACTTTCACCTCACACTCCTTCCCGAGGGAAAAAGGGAGGCAGAAATACCCAAAAAGCTATGATGAGAAGCAGATGGTAGTTAAGGGAGAGAAGACAAAGCAAGAGAAGTGAAGAAGGGCAAAGCCAGAAGGAAACATATAAAATATTGCAAATAAACTAATAGTAGAGAAAAAAAAAAATCTCAAAGGGACAAAAGGTGGTTTTGGAGGAAACCCCAGCATTCCAAGAGAGACCAAGTACAGAAAGAAAGTGGCAATCAGGGCTGTATCCTAGGAAGACAAAAGGGAAGCAGACAATATTGGGCTAGGTTTTCATCTACACTGATACTTTTTAGCTCCCATTGTAGCTTTCCTGGTACTGATTAAATCTGCTGGCTAGCATTTTCTGTAGATGTTAGTGTCACAGTCTCCTAGTACCCCCGGACAGATGCTTTAGATCATTTCCTCTATCTAGAAAGATCTGCTTTGAGATGTGTCTTGGAGATATTCAGGGAAGAGGCACAAAAGAGGCATACATTTCAAGTTCAACTAGCAAAACCTTCTAAACCCAGAAGTCCTATAAGCCTCTCAAAGTCAGTTCCTAATTCTTCTGAGCATTCCTCAGCTCTCTGAGGGGCCAGAGCGACTTCATAAGAGAACAGGTATTGGAGGTAGGGGATGCCGCCCATGAGTTCACAAGAAGGTCTGCCACAGCCAGAAGCATCAGTGCTGCTCCCAGGGGAATAGATGGGAAAGCTTCTGGTCCCCTGGCTGGGAACACAGACCGGGCTGAGAATGACTTTGTGGTAAGAAACCCCATTTTGAAGTGCACCAGCTTTCCTCATGTCTGCCGATTCACTTTGACACTGCTGCTATTTCTGTTAACTTCCACAGTGTCAGGATGGGACCCACTTGTAAGGCTCCTGGTCCTTCCCTTAGCCTTCCCCTCAACATGGGGGTCTACAGCTGGGAGAGTGGGCAGCTACAGCCAAGCAGTAAACTAGAGCTCACTGCTGATGTCTTCCATCAGCAAGGGTCCCCTCCTACCACCACCATCAGTTAAAAGACACAGCTCAGAAAGCTTGCTTGGGCAATTAGGAGCCCAACCAAATCCTTGCCATTCAGAAACTGCTCTTTCTGCAAGAAAGTTTTGCTATAGATTTGGAAGGGTTTTCTTCCTCTTATGGAGATCAAACATCTTTCTGCTCTTTTCTTGTGTAAAATAAGACAGGGAACAGAGAAACTTGGTATTTTAAGGACTTCTATCCACATACTTAGAGAATCTTTTTGAGCAAAAGATCAATGCCTTTCAGTCAAAACTCAGGAAGAGCATTCACTGAAATATCTTCCTACTGTCCCTTGCTTCCAACAACAAAAGCAACACATTCAGCTCCTGAGGGTGTGCAACCTCAGAGGACTCTGTCCTGAGTCATTCACAGCACTTCAGCCAGCCCCAGGACACCAAGCACTGCAGTGTGTCTCCTGGTGGGCAGAGATGCAGGCTCAGGTCCATCTCCGCTTCCACCCAAGCCAGTGCTCAGAGCTGCATGGGGGCTCCTCTCCACACAGCAGCAGTTCAGCTCTCCCAAAGGGATGTATTTCACTCCAACCCCCTGCCTCCCCAAGCATGATGGCTACAGGAGCAATCTGCATTTTGCTTGGCTAACCAAGCTCAGCTGCCCCCGATAAATGGGTTTGCCAGAGCTCCCTCTAGGCCAGTAATACTCCACTGCCCAGGAATTTTATTTGGATTTCCTTGTTTCTCCCAGATCTCTGGACAGCCAGAAAGGCTTCCTGTCCCCTGTTACACACGGACCTGGGCAAGGCAGACACACAAACTCAGGAGGGCAGAGGCCATGAGAGGTCCCAGCTGGTCCTGTGCAGGCAGTGAGGTTGCTTTCAGCAGTCCCTGCTGACTGCTGCCTTCCACTATCCAGGTGCTTTTACAGCCCATGCCATGGTCCCCAGGGCTCACTGGAACCTGCGAGCTCTCTTTCAACCACAGCAGCAGGACAAGTAAATAAGGGATTCCCACAGTGTGAAACCCTGCAGCTTAGCCCTGCCTCCTGACCCAAGGGAGACACCAGCTCCCTGCAAGGTCACACAGCCACTGCCCCCAGGAGTTGCACTCCCTGGGGAAGACTTTGCCACATGAAGACACCTCTGCATTGTGAAACACCATAACCACAAACATATTTCCAGTCCCTTTGTGCTGACAAGTGAGCAGGGGGATCGAGAACACAAAGGTGTCACTTGGCCTGGCCTCCTGGCCCTGAGCATCTCACTGCCACTGACTTGGACTGCTCTGTGTTTCAGGTGATTCCAAAGGGTGGAAGATGCTGGATAAGGCCACCCTGCTCCTGTTCCTGCATTTGGTTGTCTGCTCCATCTCCTCTCCTCTCTACCCAGCTCTCAGGTAAGCTGCTGTTTTATCCACACTGGCACCCCTTGCCTCACATCTGACTTTGCTAAATTAAGCTTGCCAGCACTTAGGAAAGCCAGATGAACTGTATGTGTGTTGCTCAGCCTATTTCTTTGCCCTGGTTTAATTGTTTGGGTATGCTGCTAGCCTAGCAGTTGTTTCCAAAGGCAGAATATTTCAGCCAGAACACATGCTTTTAGCATTGAATGCTGGGTTTTACAAAGTGAAATCTGGCAATGTCCAGAGCAGACAGCACCTCCAGCTCCATCACTGATTAAAATTTGTGTCTGCAGGCCACTTGCACTGAAGTCAGAGCTGCAGATATTCTAGTACATGAACTCAACAGTTGCCTATTAACATTTCAAGTATTTCCTTACTGACAGTTAGAAGTTGTAATAGTTCTTCCTACCACTACAAATCGACAGAAGCACAAAACTGAGCATTGGGTTCTATAATGTCCTATAGAAAATGCTTTAGTCTTGTGCCAAAGCCAGGGCATAGTGCTATCAGAATTGCTGGAATTTTGCTTGAGGATGCTGAGAGCTCAGCAAGGGGAAAGTGTGCTTGAGGCAACTCTGTGAAACATCTTTTCCCTGCTGAAATAGCTTCAGGGCAGTTTCTAGCTAGGGAGAGTGACAAAGAACACTTGTGTTACTGATGAGACGGGAATGGCAAATGGAGAAAGAAGAGGGAGTAGTGGTCAAGAAGACTGATCCCCAAATGACAACTGAACATCTCTCTTGCAGTATGCATTGGGTTTGTCTTGCAGGTACAGCCCAGGGCTCGTTGCAGGCAAAGCTGTGAACTTCCAGCTACAGCACAGCAGCCCACTGCAGAGCCACAACCCCCCAGCAGAGGAACAGGAGGAGGGATTGTTAACAGACCCCACTGAGAAGAGGTTTGTACCTCACCACAGCAGGAGTATGCCGGTTACAACCTTACCTCAGTGCAGGAACAGAACTACGGGTCACTCAGTCCCACTAGCACCACAAAGTCCAGGCTCCAGGAGAAAAACCCAGCTGAGCCCCACAACCGAGCAGAGGGCTGGGACTGTGCCAACTCTCACCATCACCCATGTTCACAGCCATAACCTGCTGTTCCCCCAGCAGCAGGGATGTACTGACAGGGGCAGGGTCTCAGGCCCAGTGCTCCTGCAAGGAACACAATTTTCCACTAAGCTCTAAGAATCTATCTGTTAGAGCCTCTCCTTTCCACCTCTGCCAGGAGATGGAGGATGCTTACTTCTGCCTGAAGGACTCATCCTTACAGCTGTGGGGCCAGCCAAGTGGCTTGTGCTTCCCTCACCTGTGGATTTTTGGGAGCCTGGGTCTAACCATAGGTTAGAGACCTGCTGGAGGCTCCTGTCACCCTTTTTCAGACACAGCCCTCCCAGGAGGTGATGGTGCTCCTGCAGAGTGCAGGAGTGTCCCAGCACCAGCTCTGCCCTCTCCCAGCCTGTAGTTCTCCGATCTCACCTTTGGTTTGCAGGCACTTCTTATTGTTTTAGCTCAGACACTGATTAACAGACATTTGCCTTTGTCTGCTGCCTCTGTGTCAGGACAGAGCTCCCTCTAATCCTTTCGCCCTCCAACATTAACACAGTCCAATATCCAAAGGCATTTGTGGTGGTTACCTGCCCCTGATATCAGCAGTGTTACATCTGTTGTATTTTTGTTATCTGAAACACTCATTTCTCATCAGAAGGTTCACTGCTAGCTCAGGAGCACACCTCGTGCTTGCCTTTCCCCCCCAGGACGCAGCGTCACGCCGATGCCATATTCACTGACAACTACCGGAAATTCCTGGGGCAGCTTTCCGCCCGCAAGTTCCTCCAGACCATCATCGGCAAACGGCTTGGGTAAGTGACGGCACCCCTGCGTCTCAGATCCTCCTAATCACAACTATCATTAAGTAGCCTAATTAATCCTCTCCTCCAAGTCTATAAGTGTCAGATCAGCTGAGAGCTCCACCATAAATCAACAAGCAATATTTGCAAATGATGGCTGCAATGATTATTCACTGGTAGGAAACAGTTATCCCTGGCCTGGTCTGAACATAGAAAACAGACTCTCTGCTACCACTCAGATACTTTTGGCTAGGTAGAACAGTGACTGCCATTAAGACCAACTAGTCCAATGTGAGCCAACACCAACCCTTTTTCTAACACAGGAGGAAATACAGCTGACTAATTTCGTACTGAAATTAAGCAGCATGGCCCTAGGCTCAAACCCAGCAGGTTCCCCTGCTGTGCTGCTCAGCCTGAGCCAAACTTTGAACAAGGGACTAAAAAGCATCTCTGAAACAAAGATGTTTCTCATCTTCACACAACAGAAGCAGCGAGAGCAGCCCAAGAGAAGGGGAGCATGAATTTCTGACAAGGCGCCAGTCTGACAGCATCCTGATGGACAGTCGCTACCACCAACAGATGGTCCTGAGGGAGTTCCTGGGAGCCATTCTACAGAACCAGAGGTAGGTGGGAATCAGTTCATTATCTGCTTGCTGCAGGAATAAGACAAGGTCCTTAATGCTGTCTGGCTTTCAGATGTGAAACTACTGGATTATGCATCACCTTTCAGGTACGCTCAGGGAAAGAATAAAGCTCTCGCCTGACCCCATAACCTAGCACTTCCCTGGTGTGATCAAGTAGCATGCAGATAAGGAACAGCCTGTCCTAAGCCAGTCCACACCACACACAGTAGCACATTGCTGTGCTGTCTCCTCAACCCCACAATTCAGGAGAATAGCCTAGCAGTGGAAAATAAAAATTCTCTCTCGATCACAATTATGCCATCACTGACCTATTCTCTTCTTTCCCAGGCCTCAGGACATCAACAGCAGTTGGTTAGAAAGCTTTCCCAGCACCCTGGCTAAGCTCATGTAAATAGTTGTTCTTTTCACCTCCCCATGCTCTGGTGAGTATCATTTCCTGCTCAATTCTGTACATAACACACTGCTGCTGCATTGCTCAAGCCACCTGAAGACTCTCCTGCAGTGAAGCCAACCACCTCTGCTGTCCATGAAAACAGGTGCTTGCTGCAATTTAAGGGGAAAAAACCCTCCCAATCAAGTGTGTTAGGTATCTAAAGTCCTGTTAATCTGAACAGATAGACCACGAGTGCTGTGAAGCCTCATGTAAATGGGAACAGGCTTGCAGCACCCAAAAGCAGACTTGCAAAGCCATCTGAGACAGTGTGACTGTGTCCAAGCAAGGCTAAAGGCACATAAGTCTTCCCCCTGGAGCAGAACCTGTCTTTAGATCCCAGTGACATTTCAGGTTTTCCCTGCACTGAATAGGAGAGGAAGTCTTAAGAATTTTCTGTACCTCTCACTCCTGAAAGTGGTCACCTGGAACTTGAATTATACTCTAAATCCTGCCAGTCCTGGGGGGCTGAGAGCTAGCACTCTCTGCTTGGGAATACCTTCACTTGTACAAACACCAGCTGTCCTGTTGAAGCAACCTCATCTTACTTTTCTGTCCCATCGGAATGAAGCCCGTCCACCTCTAACCAGCACAATATAAAAGGTTGTGTAGAGACCTGTATATATCCAAACCAAAAAAGGACTGGGGGGGGGGTGGGGCAAGATCAGAACTTTACATAGAGCCTATGGATTCAGCTGGGACATGCCATGCTCAACTTGATTACCTTTCTATAAATGACGTCAACCAGAGAAGAATGAAGAAACTTCTGTGTGCTTACAAAGTCTTCTTGTTATTCTTTTTTGACTCTGTTCCTGTGTAGAATAATTCAGAGCTGATGGATCTAACTGTACAGTAAGCCCTTCACAGCAATGAAGACACTCCTGGATGAGAGCAGCTGGAAACTGATGCACACCGTCCTCAGATCTGTTCAAAGGAATGCAGTTCTGATGCACTACTTAAGTTTACTTCAGGCTTCACAATTCAGCTCCCCTCTCTCAATACTGGTCTGTGTACTGAATGAAGAAAAAAAAAAACTTCTGCAGTTTAACCTCAGGCTGCTTCACCTCCAAGGACCAAAGTAAGCAGTACACTTGTCCTGGGGACACAGGCTACTAATCTCTTTCAAATCACCAAGCAGAGCAAAATTTCTGCCAAGTCACGATTCTGATTAATAAACATGAGGCCACCAAAAGGTGCCTTCAGGCAACTTAATAATTGATTACAGCCTCCTCTAAATAGCTGCTGATGGCACAACCACACACGCAGCTCAGATCAGGCGAGGTAAGACACGAATCCACATGCCTATCACCCATCAGAAATGCTGCTGCAGGCTGCTGCTGTCTCCCTCCTTGATACAGTGCCCTGGCAGCAAAACTGAACTCTAAACGGCTCAGCTACAGTCACTGCTCAGCCCAGAGGTGTTCAAGCTGAAGCTACAGCTCTGCTCTGCAGAGTTAAAGGAGATCCCTGTGCACCAGATCAGGCTGCCACTGTTTAAGTCAACATGCCACCCCGTGGCTCTGAACCCACCCTGGCTAGAGTTACAATTGCAAATGTTTTCAAAGAAATATTTTATGAACGCAGTGATCTCATAAAGCTACTTACTTTTCTGTCACCCCCATTCTCCTATTGTTTGTGTAATAAATATGTCTTCAGAAATGTAAATAATGTCAGGATAGGGTCTGATTTCCCATTGTTAGCAGGAAATAAAAGTTGTTCTAAATAAACCTGTCCAACAGCAGGTCAGGATGGCTCTTAGTCTGTTGAGACATTACTTTCTTGATTGTGGTCCCAGAATAGACGATGTCACTCCAAGACAGCAGTCAGGTGCACCAAGGATGACTCAGAGCTGTTCTAGCAAAGGCACCAGCTCCAGCATCAGAAAGTCAACACCAGGCTGCAAATACAGTTGCATGCAAACATACATTAAGTCCTCTAAAATCATCCCTCCTCGCCCCCAAACAATTCCTTGACAGTCTGCAGTAGGTACCATCTCATTTTATCTCAGGTGACTATGTTTTAGGCTTCAGTATACATGGAAATTAGCTGATACTTCCACTGAATCCCAAAACATTACATTCTCCCTGTTCAGGTTTAACATTACAGGATGGGAAGCAGCAAAGGGATGTTGAAGGAGATTACTGAAGCTGTGAGAGCAGCAAGTGCACTCATGAGTACCCTGTTACCCTTCTGCAGGCAGGCAGTGTCACAGTGAGACACAGGCCATCCTTCTCCTTCAAAGGACAGCTGGACAAAGCACCCACCAAAGGAAGAACAACCTGAGGAGGTCTGGTTCAAAATGGGTTTGTAAACCTGTTCTGTTAACAACTAACACACTTGAAGTCATTAGGACTTGCTCCAAGGAAAGGAATTCTCAAAAATGAAGCAGCTTCCTAAGGTAATAAGTAACCACGGTAGTAAAAACCATCACAATTCTGTCAAGTTGCATAAAGCTGTATGCAAACACTAGATTGGAGGCTCCCAATAAAATCAAAAGACCTACTAAAACCACTTTGAATGACTTAAGTCTACACAGGTGACTGCAGCTAGTTGGAGTAAGAGGGACTCCCTTGGAAGTTCAGTCTGCATCATGAAAACGAATGCTCAAACTCTGGGAGATTAAATATAAAACCAAATAAAGCAAATCACAAAATGTCTGAAGAATAAAAGGCCAAAAGAATAAAACAATCTCTCCTAAGGCACAGCCAAGGAGGTAGAAAATCAAAAACAATATGCAGAGCTTAGAGAAGGTTCATCACAGTAGCACTCCAGTTTTCTTTTGAATGTGTGCTCTCCTTGGGTAACATGCCAGAGCTCTACAGGCACAGAGAAAGTAGTGTCCTGGCATGAAGCATCAACAGAAAAAATCATTTCTAAAACAAAGCCAGTAAGTGAGCAACAAAATATGAGGCTCAAAAAGAACTCTCCAGGGAGAAAAGGAATTCCAGGGTAAAATACTACAAATAGCAGCTTAACTATTTCTTGTTTGAAACTCCTGCATACCCAAAGGAGCTGCATGCAGCATGAGATCAGGTTTTTGATGGAGTGGAGAGGAGGTCAAAGGAGCAGTTCATTAAAATTCTGTGGTATCCAATATCATGTTAACAATGAACAAACAGATATGAACTATTACAGAGAACAGAAACAGTGAGTTAAGCATGAGCAGATGCAGCAGGGAAAAGGCGAGGTGGCTTTTATGGAGTCATGTCTCCCACGTGAAGGCCTTTGGAAGATTTGGCTCCACACCCTTTAGCCACATGCTTGCTGGTTGATATAATTTCCTTGGATCTCCAAGAGACATTTGATAAAGTTCCTTTGCCAAAAGGCCTTTAAAGAAACTACTCTGACACAGGACAAACAGGAATCAAAACATGCAGGGGAGAGAGCAACTGTTAAGATTCCTAAGTGGAACTTGCTCTCTAGGAGTAGATTCTGGCCCTTAGTTATTACTACTAGCATATCCTTCAGTAAAGCCCAAATCTGCTGCCTCAACACTGCTTAGTAGTCTTGAGGGTAGTAATTGAGCTCAAGAAAGTCAAATGTGGCCATATGGCAACCAAGAGATTCTGGTTTTATGGAAGAACAGAGGCAATGACCTCAATCAAACTTGTATTTGGAGTGAAAAGGTTACTTCCAGAGGCTGGAAACAAAGCAAATCCACTCACTGCCCCACTGAACCTGTCAGGGTCACAGGGCCAGGCACACCAGCACCACAGCTGCTCCCCACAGGGGCCAGGCCCTAAGGATTCCTCCTACCTGAGACCCTAGGTTTTGCAGGAACTTGGCTGAGCCCAGTGACCTCCTGGAGCCAGAGGAATCACCATTAGTGGAGAGATGCAGATGACAGCATCACACAAGGGATAGGCAGGAGGGGGAAGGCCTCCTCAATAAATATGTCCCTCTGGGAAAGGACATGAAAGAACAGGAAGCTTCACAAGATGACTCACACACAAAATTACCCACCAGAAAAACACCCTCTTTTTATTCTCATGTGAGCACAACTTCCAATGAGAGCCTCTGAGACAGCCAAAAACCAAAACTCAGGACCATTCTTTCCTCTTTATTCACAATTTTTGTTTTAGGATGAGGAGAGGGCACCTGGGAAAAGGCAGAATTCTATTTTCTTCTTCCTCTTTTTCTACAGGAAATTCAAACCGTTCTGGGAGAAAAAGGGAGAAGGATCCAGGGAAAAAAGGGTTTTCTGGATTCATAGGAAAAGCACTCAAGTAGCAAGAACACAATGAAAATCAGACTTTTAAAAAGTATAACTGCCATCCTTTTGACTTAAAAAAAAAAAAATCTGCTTCTGCCTTTCTTCTTCTGATCTTTCAGTTATTTATTCACTTCTGTTCTGAAGGCATTTGCTTTGTTTTCCCCCATTTCTTCCACTCTTCTGGTACTAGTGTGTCCTGGAAAGAAAAATCCAAAACATTAACTCTTTCAGGCAACAAAGCACTTCCTTGCACAGTAGAGGTGTCCCCAGATCCCTCATTCTCTCTCAAAGGAAGCTTATCAGAGTGATAAAACCAGAACTGCAATGGAATGGGGAACAGAATTCAAGCAGGATGGAAATTGTCACAGAAAATGAAGGTTAATTTCTACTGCAAAAGGGATGAATGAGCCCTGTAAAATAGGAACTGAATGAAAATGCTGGGCTGAATGCAGAGCCTGCAGCTACTTTAACTGCTCTTCTACTTTAAAAAGGCCAGTCTATTCACTTGGAATCAGCTGGGCCATATAAACACAAATAAAAGATCTCCACTTCCCCGAGAAGATGAAGCAGTCTCATGTAGGCACTGCTGACCTATCTTTTTGGGGTCCTTTTCCAAGATGACAGACACAGGCATAGCCATGGATGCTGAACACTTCACAGCCCAAGAAGCTGGTAATAACATGGTCTTATCTGACACATCTGAGGCATCAGAACACCCAGCAATAAGGACAAACTCTTGTGACTGTATGTGGCAGCAAAACCTAACTTACGGTTTGTGGACAATAATTTAGTTGCAAGGTCTTGCAGGATCACTCACAGCCCAGAGGGAATTAAGCAGTTAAAATACTATGCTGAGAAATAGAACGTGCAAGCTCTGGAGAACACACTCCTGAGGCATTTGGTAACAGGCCACTACAAAACTGAAAACCACTGGACCCAAGCTATGGTGGAAAACAGCACACAGGGACCAGAACAGCACCAGCAAACATGGCTGGGATGGAGAGCAGCATTCATTTACTAGAATAAGTGCCAGCCATCTCCTGTAGCTTTCCAGTTACTTTTCATAGCTTGTTCTGTACTCAAACACCTCAAAGCAGCAATAGTAACAGGGTGTTTTTCTATGACACATGATACTGAATTCTCCATAGGTAATTTTCATGAAACCATCCTCCACGCTGTCTGAGCTGCAGACAGGAGCTTAATACCTCAGTGCACATCATTCCTGGGATAACCACCTACACTGATTGTTTTGCAGCACAAAACCCAAGCTCTGATCAATGCACTGTTTGTGTGTGCCTGCAGTACTGACTAGAAACATCAGAGGAAGTGGATACTCATGAGATGTGCCACTGCAGAATGTGGAACAGCAATTTCAGTCTCATCAAAGATCTTGTCCCAGATGCTCTCTTCCTTCCCCATAATAAAACAGTGCACTGAACAAGAAATGAAGCCACATACACACATTCAGAATGGGGCAGCATGCAGGGCCAGCAGGCAGTCCTGCCTCCTACACCACTTGTGGATGTAAATAACTGAGACCTTACCTGCTCACAATGAAAGGAAATAAAGGGCTTTGCACTGTTAAATGATAACAGAGATCTGTGATTGTACTGAATGGGGGGGACTGGCTGCTGCTGACTGAGCCATTGTGACCAGTTCAGTCTAATAGGTGGGTGAGCCCTGGATTGGGTCATGTTTTCAGCTCGATGAGGTGGTGCTGACCTGGCTCTGCTGCACACAGAGCTCTCACCACCCCAAGTGAGGACTTCACTCAGCAGTCAGTGCTTGGCAGCTCAATAACCAGAATACTGCAGAAGCAGATAGGGAGTATCAACAGCAGGGTTGGCATAGTCCAGACATCAGCATTTTTATCATGTTTTCCTCCAGCTGACATAACTAGTAACTTATTTACAGGAACAATGCTGCTTAAACTAGGTTTATTTCATCACCTGAGAGCTCCTTGGTGCCCACATATTCACAAGACACATATTACCATACAGACTTTACAGACAATAAAGGAAATCATACAAAGGCAATTTAGTCTCAGAGGACATGTGCTGTTCATATGCAAACCCAGCTGTATTCAAGGACACCCAAGGACTGATTTAAAGCCCAATAAGCAATGCTGGAATGAAGCAGTTTCAGCTCAGATACCTTTTTGTACAAGGAGTGAGTGATGAAGTGAAATGAAACAGGCAGCATGCCCAGGAAAGGCAAATTCCAAAAAGGCCCTTACTTCTAGAAGAGCTGGTCACTAGCAAAACCCCCTTTTACCGCAGCGTTCTATACTTTGCCAACCTACTGCTCTGCTCTGCAGCGATCCTGCCAAAAGGAGAGAGGAAGAAAGGTTCAGAGAAGACAGGAAGGAGGAAAGCAGCCCTGCTCCAGGAACCAGAGCCAGTGACAGATGCAAAAAGCAAAACCAGGCCTCCTGTTAGCTTCTGTAAAAAGTTGGTTTATAAAGTTCCCTTCCCACACCCACCAGTGGTCTCAAGAGTGGAACAGCAGCTTTGCCTCAAAGTGCAATCTAGTTCATTATCACTGCACTTCACAACATCTCAGACAGGCTAGCAGCACTTTAACCAAAAGATGTCTTTTTGAACTTTAAAATCATGTACAAAGGGTTTCAGTTTAGCCTAGGGTAGAAGTTTTACTTTCAAATTTGCTATTGTACTTGCAGCTTCACATCATTTACAGTGAAAAAGCACAGAGACACCCCTGCAGTGTTTTGAAGTAGGAAACAACCACCTGCATTTATGTGCTAACAGAAGCCCTGGTTTAGCGAAGACACTTAGAAGTATGCTTCATTGTATTCTCTTTCCTCAACTCTGTACAGGCAATCTGTAATTAATAAGATCACTACTCTTTAAATTAAAAAGGAAACATTATGAAACGACATAACATAGCCCTGTAGGCAACAAAATCCCAGTAGAAACTCATATGCTAAGAAGAAAAAGTACCACAGTGGAGAGGGCTGAACATCCAAGGGAGCAAGGCTGGGAGAGTATGGAAAGGCTTGATTACAAAAACCATCCTCCCTGCTACAGCCATGTAAGTAGAGATGTTTTAAAGACAACAATCAATGCAAAACCCCTTGTGGTTTTTTTTCCAGCTCTTGTCCTGGTTTTAATACAGTGTAATCAAAAAAGTGAGAACCCAGGGATGCGTATGCATATAGGTGTGCAAGGATAAACAACTCCCAGTGGCTCAAAAAGGGGAACCAAGAAAAGCACAGGTTTGATGGTAAAGCAGGTCAGTAACATCATCTTCAAAGCCAAACTCTACATTAGTACAAAAAGGCTAAAACCTAAGTTTCAAATGGAGACTGTGCAGCAGAAGTAAAGGAGAGAAAACACTTCCAATACATTGGAAGCTCAGGTCAGGAAACTGCCTGCAGACAAGACACTGCATGGCAGAAGACAAGTGTGAAGAGTCAGTCCAATAACAGTACAGAAAAGAATCTTGTATCCCTAGCATTTACCAGAATTTTCCCTGGTTTTGCTTGTGTGTTGCCCTTTGTCTGCTGCGGCACACCTCTGATGAGCATCTCCTTCCCATTTATCAACAATCTCCCTTTAGATAAGGCAAGATCTCTGCCTTACCTTCCTCCTCTTACCTCATAGGCATAGCTATAGAAGAGTTGGGCCCCTTCTGCATTTATACTGGCTTTCATTATCTAACAATATTTTAAGAGCTTGATCTATCAAGTAGTAAAACATATTTTGTCAATGTGTCTTGCCAAATGTGGGTTTCCCCACGTCTGAGTGCACATACCTCCACCCTCTCCTTTCTCCATGTGCCTGACCATTTCAGCAAGTGGCCATGTGGACCATTCTCTCTGAAGGAGCAGTGAGCTCTGTCTCAGTGGGAGTAGCTCATTGCCCCAGTCACTTCAAGCCCTTGTTCTGAAAATAGGCAGGAAAGTGGAACTGAGCAGCCCATCCCCACACTCAAGATCCCAGGACCAAAAGCAGTGCTCTTTACTGTCTGGGTTCCTGACACAATGGGATCTCCTCCCCACTGGCTTTAAAGCAGCTTCCACCAACACATCCGCCCCTGCCTTACCGTTTCACTGCTTTCTGAGCCAGCATCCTGTTGCCTGCCAGGAATGTGACGCCACCCAAAATGGCCAAGTACTTCAGAGTCTGGAACATATTGAGCTGAGTCCAGTAGACATACATGAGTCCCAACATTGCTGTGAAAAAGACAGAACCCACAGCTGAAGCTGCATTTCAAAGACCAGCCATTCATTATCTTCAGAACAGTTGTTACGGTGTACTGCCAAGCATTTGGTTTCTATCTCATCTCTGCAATAGCAGATCTAGAGACTATACACTTATTGCCAGGAGAAGAAGGTGTCTGGGTCTCTGTACTGGAGAAAAATGTGACACTGATGGCTTGCAACCAACCCTCCTGTGGTAGGACTATGGACATATTATAGACATTAAGGGCTAGTAAAAGCAGGAGGATACTCTGGATTCCAATAGAGGATATTAACCTTTGCACATCTGTAGGAACTTAGAGCTTTATAAAGCTTCCCAGGAAGCTGGCTTGGATTAAGCAGCACACTGTCCTTTGGGAAACAGTAGATCCAGTGTTCTCCCAACCTGCTATGTTTTTGAAATTCTACCAAGACAGTAAATAACTGTGCAACCAAGGGCACAATAAAATAGATGAAAAAAAATTGGCCCAGCCAAAGAACAAGAAGAGCTTTCACAGGAAGAGCTCTAAACAAAAGATGTAGACAGCAGTCCTGCAGGTTTCAATCCCCACAGAAACTCCCTGCTTCAAAGGATAAACATGCAATAAATAAAGTATGACCTCTGGAAATAAGAAGTTCTATTAAGTACAGATAAATGGTGTGAGAGAGGAGCCCAGATAATGATGGCTGTTATAAAGATGATGGCCAAAACAGGTTTATCACCATATTAACAACCATGAAAAGCAGGAAGGCAGAGGAAAACAAGAGAACAAATGTTATGCTATTATGTCATTACAGTTGATAGACCACAAGCCCATTAGCCACCAGGCTCTCATCTGTAACTCCCAGGTAAGAAGGTCAAACAAAGCAGAAAGCCTCTGACACTTACCAGCATGTCCCATGTGAAAAACAATGGTGCTGGGAGCAAAGCTGAAGTTGGAGATGTTGGCACCTATCTTTATCCACTAAAAGGAGAAGAGACAAAACCTGAGTTACAACTGCCCTGGAAACACAAGCTTTTATTGTAAACTTCAGTATCTTTCAAGCCTGTTTGCTTTGAGATCTTCAGTGAATACAGTGTATTCCCTACATCAGCACTAGTTTACTACTACAGGAAGACAGAGCAATAACTTTGCTCAAGACAGCACTGCTGAGCTACTTTAGTGAAAATTTCTCCTGCTCCTTCTGACTGCCAAAAGGTAGTTCCTCAACTATCTTTCTTAAAGTGATTAGAGGGTAATGCTCCAAATCTATATTTTCCAGAAAACCAAACATTGCTATTTCTATCCAGCTTTCAATTAAAAAGACAAAAAAAAAAGGTAAGGTTCTACTTTTAGACTCATCAAAAGAACAGCTATAGATACAAAAGTTTACTCATAAAACCAAGTTCAGTTTTCAGAGTACAAAAAACAAAGGCATGAAGGATGGAAAAGAGGAGCAGTAGCAATGAGATTTCTCATTAGTGTCATTAAGATCTACACTGTGAACTCCAGAGACCAGTGGCCACACTGATCTGGATGTCAGCTTTCAGTGAGACCAGCTAATGGGAAATTACTGCCAAGCAAATAATGGATCAGTTTCATCCTCCAAATAAGGAGTAATTTAACTTGCCTAGATGAGATTTTGTACTGCATTAAGTTCACAGCACTGCTCTGACAATACACTGGTAGCAGTAGATGTTTCATCTACAGACACATAAATACTAATTCTGCCCATACATGGGAATCCATTTGATAGGATCAAGTAACACAGATCTGATGGACACATGAAGTGCAAGGCAGAATCACTTTCTTTTCCTGTGGAAGTCTAACATCAGTTTTAACAATCTGTCCAGTGTTATTTGACATCCCTAGCAGAAGCACAATGGAGAAACTCACACCACCTATTACTACCTGGCAGCAGTGTTTTTCTGTTTTGACTATAAACTCTAAAGATATGGTTTAGCAAAGAGGCAACTAAAGACCAACACTCTGCCCTGACATTTGCTAGCTCCAACTGCAGCACTGCTGTGCTAGTGATGATTAATCTTAAAATGATTAAGAGTTTTAATAGGAAGCTTAGCTGGCCAACCTTCTAAAGTCACTTTGGACTGGGTGGGAAAAATTCTTCTTCTGTGGCTGAGTTCACTCACCAGAATGAGCAGCAGAAACAGTGGGGAGAGAATCAATGCTGTGAAAGTGTTAGATACCACAGTGGGAGGTCTCTTCTCAGGTTCCCTGAAGAGGTGCTGCAAACAAACAAAAGCAACTGGTAAGCAGGATATTCCAACAGAGCAGCTTCTTGGCTCCCCTGATGACCAGCTGCAGCCCTGGTGCTGTTCCCAGACGTTCCTTTGGATAATAAGCATCTGTCTTGAGGCAAAGACTCACTCTTTAAAGCAGTGTCTGTTCCAGTCTCCACACATTTGATCCCCTGCACAGTTAACTTTTCATTCCACTCACAGAACCGATTGTTAGCTTGTCATCAGCACATGGCTGGAATGAAGCAGGAGAAATCTTCAGAAGCAGACCTTTCTGAGCTGCTCACCTAGTCCAATTGTTTGAGCCTTCTCAGTGACACCAGTTGCTCTCTCACAGCTTGAGGAGACAGCTTATTTTCCATACTTCAGAGGACCGAGATTTCTTTCCAGTAAGCACCAACTCTGGTCTTTCTTTAATTACAATACTGACACATGTAAGTGTTTGGTTTGTTGCCCTTTTTTTCTTTTTTGAATGAGCAATGACTTGTCAAAGACAAATTACACTGAGAACAACTAATACCAGTAGCACTAGCCCCCTCCCCCCACCTCTGCACGTAATTTTGGACTATACCTGGATTTCAGGTTTGGGAACAAAAAGGTTCTTGGACTGGACTGTGGATGGTGTATCTTCTTCTGGGAATTTGATCACAACATCAGCCTGAAATGAAATTGTGCAGTTTCAGGAAGTTTGATCTTCATGTATTTAAAGTTTTGTAAAAGCTATTCCACCACTGTGTCTCTTTTCCTCATTTGTCAGGCTACAATTGACAACATTTTTAAAGGAAACTACGAGAAAGCCGCCAGATTTTTTATGCAGCAATCTGTCATAAAAAGAGGCAGTAATGTCATTGACCCATCACTAAGAATTTGACTTATTCCCAGCAAAGCAAGCACAGGAAGGCTAAAACCTTGAAGTGCTTGCTGTAAAATTACAATCAAACCCCTAAACGCTCTGAACTTTCTGTTCCATCACATAATGAAATTATCTCTGTCTTGCTTTGATGCTTATTTAAAAACTTAAAGTGAACAGCAAACCTCAGAGCCCATAAATGGCCAAAACGATTCTGGTTCACTACAAAGAACAAAACATTTAAGCTTATTTTCTTTCAAGACTTCCAGTAATCTCAAAACCACGTCACCACGCTTTCAGCTACATACCACATTCCACAGGATTGGATTTTCCAAAGTGGCATCTCCAATGATCAAGTAAAGAGTGTAGGTCCCAGAGGCAGAATCAAATTCAGTCTTTCTCTCAGAGGTATCCAGTTCAAACTTGTATACATTTTTGCTGTCTGGTTCTGCCACAAACACTACCTCCTGGCCAGTCTTTTGGTTGTGAAGTCGGACAAAAGTCTGAAAGGAAAGATTGTAACATTGCTGGAATCTCTCAGTGCCTTTCCAAATGCCTGTGAAATGAGAGATTCACCCCAAAATCAAAAAAGCACAACCTTAACAGAAGCTGGAGTATGAACTGGAAGCCCAGCTGCCCAGATCCCTGCCAATCAGCAAAGTTCTGTGACTCTCTGAGTCACTACATTACCACAGGACCAAGACCATCCAGGGGACCACAGGTGGCACAGGACAGCAGACTGAATGTTACTCAACAGGCTAGATGCAACAGTGCACAACAGGGATACAGGCATATGTGGGTTTTGTTGGGGTTCCTCCCCCCCTTTTTCTCCTATTTTATAAAGAAGTCTACATTCAAGGACTTTTTCAGCAAACAATCTATATTAACAAATCAGAAGTGTTTTTATAGTGCAGGCTGCCTGCACTCATTTGGCTAAGTTAAGACAGTGGCAGAGCCAGTAGCAGCTTCATTTAACAATATACATCCAAAGCAAACTAACTGAATCCACTTCCCAGTTACCAAGATGAGTGATATTTTACAGGCCATGTCAGAAACATAAGGATTCTCAAAACCTATTAAATCTTTTCAAGAGCAACTGTCACCTTAGATGCACCAAGATGGAACATCTCAGTGACACAGCTATGACAAAAATTTGTCCTAACCTGGTGAGGGATGAGTTCAGCTCCACTGTTCACATCTATCAGCTGGAAGGATAAAGCAAAATTCTGGTGGCTGTCAGCAGTGAATGAACCCTTGGCTTTGGCTGGGTAAGCTACCCTAGGAGAAAAAACAAACAAACAGAATTGAGGTTATCTTCCAAAAGAAGGTCTGGTGTTCAAGGAAACCAAGGCAGGCGGGCCAGCCTAGCAGTGCTGCACTCAACTCAGATGAGATGAGCTATTTTATCAGAAAGTCAGCTGAACTAACATGTCTTTCTCTTCCACCATCAATGTAATGAAATGAGTGGATTTTCTTAGTAGAATTTCTGTGAGTTACGTATCTTTCCTATTTTGAAGTAAACCAGTTGTTTGTTGTAAGGAACACCAGAAGGTTTTGCTAATACTACACTCCACATTCCATTTAATAATGGCTATGTTACAACCAAAGGTGTGATGGCAGCAGAACAGAAACTAGACACACAAACTTCAGCACAGGATCTCTGTATCAACACACAGAGGAGCCTCAGAGAGGCTATACAAACCAAGTTAAATTCCATACATTACATTCTAACTGATGTCAGTGAAAAACCTGATTATGTTAGGCTCAAGTACACCTAGCTCCCCAAAGGCAGTGTATATATTGCTTTAGAGCATCTCTATGGAAGCCAAATACTACCAGAAACACTAACACAATTATTTTAATGTGTTTTTGTCACAGAGAGGTGCCAACAAAAGAACAGAAGACTCAGGTTGCCTGGCTTTTGTATTATTTCAGTATCAAGAGAACCACCTATAGAAATAAAGTGTTCTCCCAATGAACTCACAGGTTCATTGAACTCAAGAGAAACAGCATAGGTGTAACCCTGCAGTTACTCAAATACAAGATTCCTCTGGTTTCGCTCAAGTAAGTAAAGCTCAGAAGACCTCCAGTCTAGAGCCAGAGTTGCCCCTTAAAGGATCACACAGAGCCAAGTTGTTTTACCTGGTTGTTTTTGGTGCAATGCTCTGATCTTTATCCACAGTGGAAAGATCTACATTAGTAATCCCAACTTCTGTGGAAACTTTTACTTTCAGCTGCAACAAAACACAATAGAACATTAATCAGAGCATTCCATATATGCTAATTATGGTTAAGGTCACTGCAGAAGCTTTAGGTCTTTTGCACCCTTCTCCAAAGAGGGTCTTACACTAAGCCAAAGACAGCACTTAGCCTGAACAGAAGGACCTACAGCAATTTACCTCCTGGCAAAGCTCCTGCAGCTGTCACTAACCCTAACCTATCCCTTTCCTCCCTGCACAAGCAGCCAGATTCTCAGTCCTGCTGGGGTTGGCTGCCCTTTGGAGAACTGTTTTTAATGGAACAGCACAACTATCCAGATCCAACTAGTCTTCCTTCTCAACCAGCTATTAAAGATTACATCACACAATACAACTTATAACTGCATGCGCATATGTACTTCTGCTCACTGGAGAGCAATCTGAGATGAGAGAGGTCTCTGGACAGCAACCACTTATGCCTTTGCTGGCTCCTAAAGCCTAACAGGTTTCTGCTGATTTTATCACCAGTAGGCAAAAGCCAAAGCATTCCTGCAGACCTGCACTTTGTTCAGGCAACTTTCCTTCAGAGCCACAGCATCTATCACTAGTGCAGGGCAGTCAATAAGGCCCTGCCATTTATCACACTCCTTTGTGTAAAGTGCAGTACAAACCCCAAGCAGATGAATGACTTCCTGCCCTCTCCCCAGCCCCAAACCACAAACCATCCAGACAGTCAACCTTGCTGAGTTTGACTGATTTCAGTCCTTCTCTCAAACATAAGCAGTTACTGCAGTCTGTAGTTTTTAATTAGCACATTTGTTCTCACAGCTTACAAATGCTCCCCTGGAGAATTAAAGTTCCATTGCCAAGATATTTTTCATCATCTACCTCAATTTATTATTCCAGGTTTGCTCATGTGAACCAGCCCCACACCCTCACCCTGAAAAATAATTCACAGGGAACCTGTGGGAAAAATATGTAAAAACACAAACCGAACTATTCAGGTCAGACTTCAAACACAAACAATCTTGGCAGTTTCTTTACCACAAAAAATGTAATTTAAAATAGAGGTTACCCCTGAAAATGGATCCATTAAGATGTAGATTATACAGGCTAGGTTTAGTAAAGCCTTAGTTTGTTCCAAGGTGGGAACAAAGAAAGATGGACTAATTAAATATTCATTTCATAAAGTTATGTGAAGGCAACACAGAGCTGCTGCACACAGACCCTCCAACTGCACAGGACACAAACATCTCTCAAATATTTTAATGCCAGGAAATGTCGTCTCTGCCAGAGTAATAACCCACTGCTTTAGCTCATTACTGTCAAAACGATGGTGCATTAAGGACAATTAATGCTAATAACAGTAAGGAAAAAAAGCAGTTCCCCAGCAGCCCTCCCCCATAAGGGTTCACACAAAGCCACCCCAGCGTTAACACATTCCTGCCAGTACCTCTGTGTGCCAGCAGCCAGCTTAAGCAGCACCAGTCAATCCCCTCTGGACACTCCTAAGTGCCATTGCTATTACAGTGACAGCAGCAATTTGATACACAGCATAAAGGTCAGCAGTTGTAAAGAAGTGTCTTTCTCTACTCCCAGCTGACTTTGGGAGAAGGCTTTAAAAGCCAACTGTTTCCTTAAACAGGGGATGGAGGGCAAAAATGAACCCTGAGAACAGATATCACTGGAGGAGAGCCTTCTCATCTGCTGACACTGGGGTGACTCTGAAGAGACACAGTCTTCTCACAGTAACAAACTTGAGGAAAGTAAAACTCAGTGCTTATATAATACTCTTCTCCAACTAAGTGTGGTGTAACAGCTGTTGCCACCAAAGAGGGGTACGAATGCATAAAATTACTTCCTTTGCATTTGCTTTGGTCACTTTCTCCACTACAAAAGCATCCCTGTAAACACAGTTCTAGGAGATTCCAACAGACCCCTTGGTTCTTTTCTAGGGCTCTAGACCTTATACAGACAACAACAAATGTAGAGCTTCCATACACCAGGCAATCACCAGAAAACTGCTAGCCAAGCCTTGAGATTTACAGACTCAAATCTTGAATGCTCTGAAGAACTAACATTTTTAGTAATAGTTTTTGTACAGCTACTTTGGGCTGCTACATAAACACTTCCACTTACAAACACATGCACAGCTTTTGTTCTCTGTCAGAAGAGCATCTAAGTGCTAAGTCAGTTTTGAAATCTACACAAATCTTTTTGATCATATATTGATCTGGTTACTTGTCACAATCCTGAGACAAAATCCAATGCGTTACACAAAAAGATGTGATAAAAATGCCATACAACTGGTGACACCCTTAAGAGGTATAAATAAAAAGCTGTTCCAGTGATGAGGCACAGTATTAAAATGCCATCAAAAAGCATCCTCACCTCAACTTTGTTAGCAATAAATCTCTTATCTCCATCAACACTGATTGAGAATTCATAATATCCACTGGCAGGTTTCACATTCATGAAGTTCAGCTCAAAGACATCTCTGTAACAAAACAGTTAGTTGTTGAGTACCGCCTAGGAAACTAACAGCAGCCTACAAACAGGTAACATCTTGCTACCTGAAGACTCCAAATATGCTACATTAAGCAGGTAAACAAACAGAACAAAACTAGTACTGCTAAGTGCAGCAGGAAAAGAATTCTTAAAAGTTCCCCTGAAGTCAGAAAAACACTGCAATTTCACACTCCCAACCAAAAGAAAATGCAACAGAACTTCATCACTACCAAACACACCCAGCCACCCGTTACCAAGCCAACCCAACTACAGCATTTTGAGTTTTCCATAGAATTACAGAATGGTTTGGGATGGAAAGGACCCTCCAAGATCATCTAATCCAACCCTCCAGCAGTCAGCAGGGACAACTTCAAATAGAGCAGGTTGTTCAGAGCCCCACACCTCCTGACCTGCAATGGTTCCAGGGATGGGGCATCTACCACCTCTCTGGGCAACCTGTGCCAGTGCCTCACCACCCTCAGTGTAACACATTTCTTCCTTCTATCTAATCTAAATCTCCCTCTACTAGTTTAAAACCATCACCCCTTGTCCTGTCACAACAGGTCCCAGTAAAGTCTGTCCCCATAATTTTTACAGGTCCCATTAAGTACTGGAAGGTTGCAATAAGGTCTCCCTGGAGCCTTCTCATCTGCAGGCTGAACAATCCCAACTCTCTCAGCCTTTCTTCATAGCATCATACAAACATTTCTTAGGTAAAGAACACTCACAGAAAATAAGTCCAACACAGTTTAAATAACACCTATTTGCCTTACAAACTGTAAAAAGATTATTTTCTTACCCTGACAGAGCAAATACTGTCTGTTGAAGGACAGTGGCTTTGCTAGATGCAGACTTGGCATAGTCGAGCTTTACAGAAGCTTGGGTGAGTGGCTGGGACATAACATTGGTCACTTGTAGCTACAAGAGAAAAATAAACATTTCCATGGAACCTTTTGCCCCAGAAGGAATGCAGAAGCACAAGACAACTCACTACATCTCTGCATTATATACCCAGAACTCTCCCCTGCCCAGCATCCCAGATTCACCTACTACTTTCTAACACAACCAGGAAAGCTACAGTCTAATCAGCAGAGCTGACTTCCACACAGTGCCTTCTCAAGGTAGTGTCTGGTTAGCTCTGGGTAGGCAGAGGCTCCCAAGGATCACTTCATAAAAGCACTAAAACCCCACTATCTACTGGAACCTGAGTCATGATGTGCAAGACATCATCTTAACCCATTCAGTCAGCTGAGACCTGCAAGACTGAAGATTGAGCCAAGATCTGGGGTAAGAACTCACCCTCAGTATGGGCTGATGGTGAGACACAGCTGCAGGCCCATCAGGGACAATGATGACAGGCAAGTGGTAGCGGTTCTGGGATAGAGAACCTGCAGCACAAGCAATGCTGAAGGCCTCTGACAGTGTCTCAAAGTTTTTCTTGCTAAAAATTGCATTCATCAGCTGGATAATTTGCTCCTGAAAGAGGAAAGGCAAATCACACATAAGAACCAGCAGCTCACCACAACATTGTAGACTGGCTCAGTATAATGTTACTAATAAAAACATAATTCAAAAAGACTGTTTAATTTCCCTTTTGCTTTAAAAATAACTCAAATTACAAGGTAACCCCAAATTAGCTACCTTATGAATGTCACATTAACATTCTTATTGTTGGCTGGGAGGTTTCAACCACAATCACTGTAATTGTGCTGAAAACTTGCAAAACCAGATCTACCTCTTCAAACTATGTGTTTCAGAATGGAAGGTGCTGTCAGCTCAGCTACCCACACTGTGTGTAGCTGCAAAAAGACAGTTTGGATCCAGGAGCCATATGACCATCTTCACACAGTGGAGAAGAACTAGGCTAGATGTCCTGGCTATCTGCCAAGCTGGGAAGGCCACAAGAGCAGTGATGCAAAGCATCCTAATGGCTCTGGAAGGAGGCAGTCTAGGCCCACGCAGGCTTATCCCCTTAGGCTCAGCAGTATCCTCAAGCTAAGAGGATTAGCTTTAAAGCAGTACCACCAGGAGCATAGACCCAGCTCTGGCTCTAGGACATGCCAAAGCTAATTTGTTCTCTCTGAAGTAGGAGTGGGACCATGCCTCTCAGCTGGTTATGCAGTCTGACTTTGTAGGGTTAGTGCATCTGTGTCATGCTCCACAGGGTATGCCGCATTATTCAGATTCTTCCATCAATCCCTGTTTGTCTGAAAAGCAGAGGGATTGATTACCTGTACTTTGATCCAAACAAAGGATTGTGAAGTAAATTCTAATTGGAAATAAGAATAATCAAAGACAATCACAAATAAACCAATAGATATACAACTCGGTAATCTACAAATTTCAGCCTCCTACTTGTATTAATGAGCACCAATGTACATCTCAACTAGAGGAAGTATCCTGGCAGATGCTACAAAACTCCTGCATCATGCAAATCCTGCAGTGTTTTTCATTTATGTGGAGGGCATGGCATAGCTCCAGACCCTAATCAGCAACTGACACTCATTTAAATTGTGGGGGGAAGGAAGCAATTTTTTCCAACACTAGATGTTAATTTTTAAGGAGTTATGTGGCATTCTGGAGGCACTCTCACCATTCACCAGAGATAAAGCTTTAAGCTGCAACAATAGCACATCTGACAGCCCAATTCTGAAACAACACTAAACAATTTTCCTTAATTGGTCTTTTTTTAAAAACATCATTTGGATGCTGACAGTTTGAATTGTGTGTATAGCAGAATCATCACCTCAAAAACGACACCAAAATTACTTTGCATTAGTCTCTTCGGCAGCAGCATGGAAAAGAGCCAGGAATGAACTCAAGATGTCTTATGCCGGCTTCTGTCTCAACTCTGCCACTGAGGCTCGTGCTTTAGGAAGCTGCCAACCTCAATCAAAAGTACATCTAACTCAGTTAACTTCTTGTGGAAAAAAATAATACTAAGTGGATAGCTTGCAGTCAAGATTTCTAGCTTAATCAAGCTCCAAAGGAATTTCCAACAGTCCTTCATTTTAGACAACAAATTTTTGCATCTGGATCCTTCAGGCATATGACACTAACGTTGTCTCCCTTCTGGGCACCCCAGACTAGGGTGCCTGCATTTCCTCACAGGTAAATAACATTTGTAGAACACTTTGAAATGTTCCAAGTGCCAGAAAAGTGCCAAATACCAGAACAAACTCTGAAACAAGAGGGTTTTTTCCAACAGCTTGTCTCAATAAACAGAGAAAAAACTAGGCCTCAGTTGCAATTTCCTTCTGTACATTTGAAAAAGACAAACCAAATTCAGCCTCTGATCTTGATGGTTGAATTTCCTTTTAGATCCTCTTATTTAGCATGCCTTCTGAGGTGTCCCTTTTCACTAGTGTGCTCATTTTTCCCCAGTAGAAACTCCACCCAGCTATACCAGCCTCTTGCACTGCACCCCAGGGACTCTAGGCACATCCTTTTTGTGACCTAGAGCGTGCAAAGGAGGAAAAAGCAGATACAGACCTCCTTCATTGCTGGCTCTGTACCCACATGGTCTGACAGCTTATAGGCAGCAGCCACAAACAGTGCAGTAGTCTCAATTCCTTCTTCAAACTGCAGATAAACTCCACCCAAGTCATCCAGGCGAGCAACAAGATCCTGACAGAGAGAGTTATTAACATTTCCATTGCATTCTAGCAGATCCACAGAAGTTGACTCCACTGTTAGGCCTGATGTCAAAGAATATCTCTATGGGATCACTGTATGGGTATTTTGGAAGTCATTTAGACACAGGAAGAAAAAGAAACCTTCAGCCTTTAGAGGATTTAATTATAAATCATGCCTTTCTGTGTTCCAATCCACTATGAAACAGGTAAAAGTTCAGAAGAAATATTTGCTTAAAAGAAAGAGCCAAGACAACCCACATCATGCAGGCAAGGAATTAGCCAGGTTGCTATTTCATTTAGTGTTTCATGTTAATACATATTTTAGTACTACAGCAGCCTAAAATTCCTGAACAATTAGAGAGCATAGCAGATTCCTACCTCTATCTCCTCAACAATGCCACTCAGATCTGCCTGCTGGGACAAGTAAGATGCTGTCTCCAAAGCCTGGATGGTTCTTAAAAAAGAACAAATAAAACAACTGTATGATTTTTCCTCCCTTAAAAGCCCAACATCATTGAAATCAAAGGCAACTAGAGTTTGTACTCTGACTGAAGTGTAAAACTGCTGCTACTGCATTCAGTTGACTCAAGACAATGAATCTGAAGTGATTTAGTGGAAACTTACAATTCATGATGGAACACACTGCACAGATTTGAAGGCACAGGAGACCTAACTTTGATCCCCACACAGATCCCCAGACTTGCTACTGAGGCTTCCATGAATCCATTTTTTTTTGTCAACAAAGCAAGTTGTAAAGTTTCCCTTTCTTCCTCAGCTTTTAAAGAAAACTCTACTCTCTTGTTTCACAGTAAAATTACTTAGTTCTTTGGTGCTAAATGCCAAGATTCCTTCTGCTTACTGACACTCACAGGCATCCCAACTGACAAACAACAGGGCTGAGGAAGAGCTGCAAGTCTGCCGCAACCATAAATCACATTGAACCACAGCTGGGTATTAAGTCAAAAATCCTTTGTAAATCTTTTTTAAAAGATGAGACTTCCTTGAGCTATGTCCTCTTCACTGACCATTACTCTTGAACTAAACTGACTGTATAAGCTCATTTGCTAAGTCACACCAAAAAATGGCCCCCAAACATATTTTTCATTCCCTCAAAGGGAAAACAATGAACTGGACAAATCCATCAAGTGAGAATACAGCACCTAGTCTACTACATCTACAGTACAATCAATTGTTAAACACCTTTTACTCCAAAATCCAACTGCCCAGAGGATAAGCATGCAACAGCCAAACACTTCCGTCTGAAAGACTTACGCCAGCACGTTCTCTTCTTTGCTAAGACGAGCAGTAAGAGCAGTAAGTGCTTCCTGAGATGCTAAAGGAAGGCCAAAGGCACTCAGGGCTCCAACAGCATGGAAGATCTGGGTGATGGAGGAATCCTCACTGACAGCTGCAAGCAGCAACTCCCTGGTCTCATTAGAAATGGAAACCTGAGGAAGAACACAGGGAACACATTGATTCACACTTGAAAATAAGGCCTTTAGTCAACACTGATTTCTTCCTGGAGCAACACACTTGAGTGGTGAACTACAACCTTTCAGGAAAAAGCCCTTTATCATTCACAGTCATTTAGTTTAATTAAATCCTGAAGTTTTGCTGTCAACTATCAATTAGTCAGGATAATCTATGATTCAATTTATCCCAGTACCCTGTTACTGTCTTTCACCTGACATCACATGATTGTGCACTAGCTGGTATGAAAAACAGGGCTTTGCTAACCCACCCACAGTTCAGCAAGTGTTGTCTGCATTTATGTAGTCACTGTTTCAACACAGGGTTTACATCCAAAAAGTTTATTGTCCACCCAAATAGTCTGTAATTGACACAGCTGATGTGAATTCTATTAAAATATGTTGCTTCCTTTTTTCTTAGCCAACAACATTTAATCAAAAAACATCCTCTCAGATCTACTCAGGACCAAGCCCTTGCTTTGTATCTTTACACTCTGCCTTGTACAAAGTACTCCCAGACACACAAGTTATTTAACTAATGCACGACAGAGTACAACTCACTAAAAGAAAGTCAAAGTAGAAGTTATGCATTAAATAAACCCAAGTAAAAGATTAAGGTAATTTCTTCCTTGGTAACATCTGTCCTCAGAGCTCAGGGGTCCAAACTCACCTCACAGCCAGACAGAACCTGGATGGACTGGGCAGCATAGAAGAGGGAATCGACACTTTTGGAATCCACATGAGATTTGATGTAACTGCATGCAGCCTGTGAAGAAAGAGAGGTTAACTTACAGCAGCAGGCCTGACTTGGGCCACCAAGAGCAGATATGCTACAGTCTCCTAGGAATACTGACATATGTATATAGCCATATGTAATAGCCTAGCTATTATTTTTACGACCTCTAACTTTTAAATAGCCTCAACCTGTGAAGAGAAACACTGTTCAGAACAAGTCTCATCTCAAACCTCAACAAATAAACAATTGCTGTTTACCTGCAAAGGCTGTATTATCATTGTCAAAACCAGGAACTATTAAAAAACCTAGCTACATGGAGATAAATGCAAGCAGCAATTCTCAGCCTGCCCACTGATGGCCAAAAACACCAGCAAGGTGGGCAGGGTGGTGAACCACAACATCTTCAGATCTTCATAGAGAAGAGACTGTGGTGCACATGCACAACACTCAGAGAAACTAAGTCCATGTGGTTTAGAACCACTGAACTAGCAAATTTATGAGGAAAGGACAAGCAAGTTGAGAGCTTAGGTGCACAGGTAAGCATGCATTTAAGCAGGTATGCCTGTGTAAGCAGGTTGTGATCAGGACAACCCGTAACATTTAAACTAGAAATGCTTAAAAGCATGAAAGGGCATAAGCATCACGCTGATACCACAAGCCTTTGTTTCTAGACTTCACACAAGGGAACATATTTTATATACAAAAATAGCAAGACCACGCTATCTGGCTGAATGAAAGCTCTATTTGCCAGTACAGTGAAGTAAACATGCATGGGCAGAAATCTTTTTCACAAAAGAGTGAAAAAACTTGAGAACCAAAGTAATATCACAACAGATTAAGCCCTGAAACCACCATTTAGAAGCAGTAAGTGTAAGAGGGCCTGTGGCATGTTACCGCCCAAATAAAGATGCAATTTATTCAATTTACACATCTGAATTGTGATTATCAGTAATCTGCTCTGATACTGGCTAAAAACATGATGTGCATATGCTTTATATTTTCCTCATGGTCCTGACCAAGCAGAGCTCGTGAGATAAAACTCATTATCATAGAATGGTTTGGGTTGGAAGGGACCTGAAGGATCATCTCCTTCCAACTCCGCTGCCAAAGTGTCGGACACTGTCCACTAGACCAGGTTTCCTTGGGCCCCACTCAGCTTGGCCTTGAACACTTCCAGGGATGTGGCATCCACAGTTCTCTGGGCAACGTATTCCAGTGCCTCAGAGTACATACGCTTCATGTTTAACTGCTGTGCTGCACACGCAGCTCCTCAACCCAGCAAAACGCCTAAATGCGGAGCCGCACGACTTGTAACGCGCAGGGCAGTCGGGACCGGCGGGGCGAGGGCCAGGAGAACGGTAGCACCAGCGGCCCCACCGGGCCCTCCACCGCTCACCTTTTCGTCCGCCACTCGCACGCCCAGGCTGCTAAGGCCCACGATGGAGTAGAAGGCGGCCTGCACGTCGGTAAAGGGCTGCTCCAGCGCCGCCCTCAGCCGGGCCAGGTCGCGGGCGGTCAGGTGGTGGCTGGGGGCCAGGGCCTGGGCAGCAGTGAGGAGGAGGAGGCTGATGGCCGCCACCAGATGCAGCCGCCGGCCTGCAGAGAGACAAGCAATTATCCCGTGGCCCTTCCCCGCCGTACCGAGCACCGCGCCGCCCTCCCCTTGCCCAGCTCCCCACCACGGCCCACGCCTCACCCGGCGCCGCCATGATGCCTCCTGGGCCACGGCGCCACTTCCGCCCCGCTCCAGCCCCGGCCCGCAGCATCGCGCCCCCGCCACAGGGGAAGCGGAAAGGACGGCGTCTTGGGTGAAGGAGCCTCAACCCCACTAGCACCCACTACGGACACAGCGAACTGTAAAATAATGTATTCCGAGGAGGGCGGAGAGTGGCTGGGGGAGAGCGGTGGGCAGCGGTGGGAAAACCCCAGGAGCGGCAGCGGCGGTTCCCCCCGCGGGAGGCAGTGGTACGGTCCTCCCGGCGGCAGGCGGGGGAGGCCCCCTTGGGGATGTGGGATGCACTGATTGGTTGAGCCGTGCGCGTGGCGTCAGAGTATCTTAAAGAGGCAGCGGCGTGAAGAGGTGCTAGTGTCTGGTTCCATGCGTGTACCGTACTTAGCTTACCGTAACTGTGCCATGCTATACAATTCCTTGTTCTGTTGTGACATGGCATTTTATATCACAACAGACGCTGCCATGCCAAGCTGTGTCAGGCCGTGTAACGTGTATGCTGCTGTGCCACACCATGTAATGACGTTGCCATGCGACATCCTGCCATTGAATGACAGAATCGGTTTGGTTGCAGGACACCTTTAATATAATAGAGTCCGACCATTAACCTAACACTACCAGGTCACCACTAAACCATGTCTCTCGGCACCACATCTACATGTGTTCCGAATCCCTCCAGGGATGGTGACTCCACCACTGCCCTAGGCAGCCTGTGCTAGGGCTCGACAACCCTGTTGGTGAAGAGGTTTTTCATAATGTCCAATCTAAACCTCCCCTGGCACAACTTGAGACCATTTCCTCTTCTCCTATTTCTTGTCACCTGGGAGAAGAGACCAACCCCCACCTTGCTCCAACCTCCTTTCAGGGAGTTGGAGAGAGTGAGAAAGTCTTCCCTGAGTCTCCTTTTCTCAGTGTTAAACAACTCCAGTTCCCTCAGCTGCTCTTCACAAGACTTGCACTCTAGACCCTTCACTAGCTTCGTTGTGCTTCTTTTGATGTGTCTCAGCACCTCAAGGTCCATCTTGGAGCAAGGGGCCCAACACTGAAGCCGGTATTTGAGGTATGGCCTCCCCGGTGCCCAGTACAGGAGGTCAACCCCTGCCCCACTCCTGCTGGCCACACTAGTGCTAATACAAGCCAGGATGCTGTTGGCCTTCTTGGCCACCTGGGCACACTGCCGGCTCACATTCAGCTGCCTGTCAACCAGCACCCCCAAGTCCTTTTCCACCAGACATATCTTCATGTATATCCCCACTGTCTTTTGCTAAGTACCAAACAAAAAGAGAAACAAAAAAGCAAGTGATCTTGAAGGTCCCTTCCAACCCAAACCATTTCATGCTTCTGTGATGTAAGGGCAAGATTAAATTTTTTTTTGCTGTGCAAACCCAAACCCTCTTAGTTAACCAAGCTAGATTTCCCATGGGAATAAATAACGCTGTCTATTTGCTCTGTTTTGCTTATTTCAAGTGACTCTTTGGGAGGGCCATGGCCACACTGTTGGAGACCCCAAGATCCTGCATCCTTGTGCAAAATGGCTTCTTGCCTGTGAGCCCCCAGGGAGGGGCAGGTGGGCCTCTGTGTCTCTGTCCCATGCTGGGCTGTCCCGTGAGGGACATAGCAAACCATAGGTGACATTCGCCTGTCCTGCTGCTCACTGCCCTCCTGAAAGGCCCTAAAATTTGGGGAAAAGACCTGTGCTTCCTCCTGCAGAGGGCACTGGGAACTTGTGCTTTTTGTTTTCCAGGGAAGATCCCCTGGAGCTGCTGCAGTTCCTGCTCACTCACCCATCCAGCTGCCCTGCTGTCTCCCCGGATTTTGGGACATTTGGCATAATGTGGGCAAGGTTCTTGGCCTTGCTGGGGGAAGCAAGAAAACATTGAGCTGCTTAATGTGGAAAGCCACCAATGAGAGGGTAGCTTGTGCCTTGCTTTACCTAGCAACCCTTGTGCCTGAGCTGTGACATGATGTTGGCTCCTTTTTGGGTGACACTGAGGTGTGGTTGGGATTAGCTACACTGCTGGCTTATAAAACCCAGCTGAGGTTTACTGCCCATCAGCTCTATTTTGACAGCAGCAAAACACCAATCTCACCTAAATCCCCTAATTATTAAGCCTGAAAATGTTTGACAATCTTAATGCAGGAGATGCTCACAGCATGGATAAGTACCCATACACAGAAAGAGGCACCCATCTGTTATGGATGTGTATGATGGGATGAGGATACAGACACCCATCTGTGCTTATGGCTGAGGATACTCCCTTGCCCTGGGTTACTCCTCTCACATTTTCCCTTGGGAGATGTAACTCCTCTAAAGTATCTTGCAAACTCCTGCCACTCTAGCTTTCCTGGGGGAAGAAAAAAATGTTCTGCATCAGAATGTCTGATTTTGAAATTCTGGCCCAGAAAAGGCTTTTGTTTGGCCAAGTAGAGTTTGCATCACCTTGCATTTTGCAGTAATCAAATGGCACATTTCAGTCAGCGGCAATGGCATTTCCCATCCCATTGTCCTTCCTGGAGAGGAACTGGGCTTAGGGGAAGTTTTGCCCAAGACTGCAGCTAAGCCAAACTAAAATGAACTCCAAATCCTTTGTGAAATGGCATTTCTCTTCTGTTCAAGCTATCAGATGAGTCTCTGACCTTGCTCTAGTCCTGCTCCGTTCCATATCAGCAGATGACCGTGCAATCCCCAGGGATGCTGGGGACCTCTCTGGCAGGTTGCAGGGTGTCTGACCCCACCACTGTGCCAGGGGAAGGGACCTTGGGTCCCCTGGTGGACTGTGGAGAGCCTGGCTGTCTCCAGTAACTTCCCCTGGGGCTGAAACATGCACTAGCCCAACCTGGAGAAGAGACTGGAGACCTGCAGCTGAGTTCTTCTGCTATGGCAGATGGAAATAGAAAGGATCTTTTTTTTTCTTATGAGATGAGACAGAACAGCTAAAGGCCATTTGTGCAATTAAGTGCCTTCAATGTGGATTTTATTTCGATGTAATGGGATGGTTATTGCATGTAAAAGAAGTGCCAGATGGTTGTTAAAACCACATTTACTAAGTTCTAATAACCATGCATTTGACCTGCAGTCCATCAAGAGCTGCAACCTCTCTTTATAAAATAACTCCAGAGCCTTCACCCCAGGCAGAGCCCCTGTCTGGTCCTTGGTGGGACCTTTGCATGGCAGCAGCACTTACTGTTCAAGGCAGGACTTGGCCTCGTCACACAGCTCTCCAGCCACGGGATGCTTTGCCTGTCTCTAAGCTTCAACCGATTGGTGATGGTAACAAGGACGGATAGATGAGGAGGTGTGAAATAAATCTGCCAGCTTGGGGAAAGGGCCCAGGACCCTTCTATGAAGTGCAGAGCATTGGAAGGTTTTTGCATGCCCCAGGTCAGAGTTCTCCTCTGCTGCTCCACCGGGTGCCAAGGGGCTTGGAGGAGGGAGAGTGGAGGAAGGAGGATGAAGGGTGGAAGGAGGATGAAGGGTGGAAGGTGGAGGACAAAGGATGGAAGGCTGAGAGTGAAGGATGGAAGATGGAGTGTAGAGGATGGAGGTTTGAAGGTGGAAGGTGAAGGAAGGCCCCAGGAAGATCAAGAAGCTGGGATATAGTTCTTTCTTCTCCCCACATGGAAACCTTGCTTAAAGACATTCAGGTGCAGGCAGGGAAGGAATGAGGTGAAGTTATGGAGATGACTGCAAATCTTGTTCCACACTGTCTCCCCACACCTCTTGCATGCAAAGCAGAGGACCTGTGCGGCTGAGTCCCGCAGTAGCCCGTAGAAGGCCAGTTCACAGCACTGCTGGGCTAGATCTGGCCCCTGTGCATTCAAGGGGAGCCCAGGATAAGCAGGGGAACAAGCCCCCAAACCTGTGAGCTGTGCTGCAGCATCCCTCCCCCCAGCTCTGCCTCCTAGCAGCACAGCCAGCATTCCTTCTTTGGTAAAGACTCCAACAATTCCCTTTTTAGGCTTAATACCATCAGTCCTGGGAAGGAACAGAAGCTTGTTCCCCAGCCCTGCTACAGCCCCTACTCCAGCTGCCTGTAAATGGCTTTTCCAGACAACCCTTCTTCAGGGTGCTCCCTGCCCCAGCACTTCCCACCTTGCTGGACAGGCACTTCTGACACCCCCCCTCTGTGTTCTCAGCTCCCCAACCTGTGTTCCCAGGAGCACACCTCACCCCAGCAAGCACAAAAGTATTACTGGGCTGGCAGGGCTCTGCTTTCCTATTGTTGCTCCTGGAGAGCTTTCCCTGATGAATCCCAGCTGGGAGACATTTTTTGAGGGGTTCTTATTAAATTGTTGATATGTATTTTTCTGCAGCGCTGTTCATCCTCCCCTCCCCATCCCACTTTGTGCCCCACTGTTTACCCCTAGCAGGAAGGGATGAAGGGCTGCCAGGCTGCTTGGACTCAAATCCAATCCTTCCCCTGGGTGTCACACCCAGGAAACTGGCAGAGGCCCCTCCTCACCTCCTGCTGTCTGGTGCTTCGGCCTGGTGCAGCCTCGAGAGGCTGTGCAAGCTCCTAAGGGCTTGTGGAACCCACTATGGCCAGGATTTGCCTTGGAGGTTGGGGGGCATGGGCTTTGGGGTGGGGGACAAAGGGAGATAAGAGTGCACATAGACACGAATTGCTTCTGAGCATATACCATCCCTTGGGTTACATTGGAGCCCTGCCTTTCAGAGGTCCCCAGGGAGTGCTGGAGGGAGGGGTGGAACCCTAGCCGTAGAAGATGTCATCTAGGGTGGTACAAGGCACCCTGCTACCTTGATCTAGGGTGCTGTGTCTACCAACTGCTCAATAGGCTTGAGGGACAGGGATGGTTTTGTGCAGGCTCTGCGTCTGAAGGCAACAGTGATGCTGTATCGCTGGAAGGTGAAACTTATCAGCCTAGGGGATGGCAGAGCATCCCCAGGATGAGTCTGAAATCATGGAGAAGCCTGGGGGACACTGCAGCACCAGTAAAAATGGGATAATTGACCTTGAGGTCACCTTGCTGTTGTTGTACTAGCTATTGCACTGCCTCCTGCAACGGGTGGGCAGGTCCTTACCAGTGGCCTCTTGTTGGCCCCAGGGCAAGGACACAGACAAATCACTTCAGTGGTCACACAAAGGTGGCAGGTGGGCCAGGGATAGGCTGCTATGCTCCCCAGGGCTGAGTGACCAGAGAAAACCCTTTTTTGGCTTTGGCAGTGTGCAAGTGTTGGTGGAGGGTGGTGACGGGCATGGGGGAGGACCTGTCATGGAACTCCTGCTTGTGGTAGAAATCCCAGCTTGGCTGATGATATTTCCCTTCTGCTCCAGCTTTCCTCGAGTCCCTAAATAAGATAAAAGTCCCCAGGGAGCACTCAGAGAAACTATTAAAAATAATTAAAATCAAACAAATAAATAAATGCAGAGAGACTTAAGAAATAAACCCCAGCTGCTGGAGCCCCAAGCAAGGCTGTGTCACAGAGCTCCCACTGCTTCTGAAATGCTGAGCCTGTTTGGGAGCAGTCACCTGGAGGTTTCCTCCTCTCCTGGCTGGATGGGGACAACAGGGATTTACCTATGACCCAGCAGCAGTGGCTGTGGCTCTCCCTCAGCACCAGATGTCTTCAGGCAGAGGAGCAATAGCAATTTCTTTACACCAGACCCATGCAGGGACAGCACTGAATTTTCCAAAAAGGCCTTAGGGGCAGGATCCTTCTGAAGGAGATTACTATCTTGGGGCTGGAGCAGTAACAGTGGTGTACATCAGTGTGGCTGCCATGCAGCTGCTCCTGGTCCAGCCTGGCTTGGTCCCACTAGGATGGAGTTGACTGATGAGTTTGGCTGCTGCCTCCCACCCCACTGTCCTGGAAGACATGCTGCTCTGGCCTGACAGGCAGCAGGAAGAAATGAGTTCCTGACTCTTTTAGCAACTGTAAGTATCAGGTTTGGTCTCCTTTGATTCCTGGTGTTTTGTTTGCTCACCTACTTCATAAATATTCAACTGCCAGATGCTTGAAAAAGCACCTGCAAGTCCCCCTGGCCCCATGAGTGTCAGCGGGGGCAATGCCTGCAGCACTCAGCCCCATCCCACTGGGATCCAACTCCACAGCCAATGCACAGGAGAGAGCCCATGGCCAAAGCCAACAGCTCCTAAACCAGTTCCATACCTAAATATGTTCCCTGGTGTGCAGGTATCAGGTGAACGATACCAAACAGCTTGAGGGTGTAACAGACTAGGAACCAATGCACAAAACCACAGTGGTGGCTCCAGAGGGACATCCCAGGAGAGCAGTGAGGATGCAGCTGCCCCCTGGGAACTTGTTTTGTGTGTGCTTGCTTCCCTGAGCACACTGGGATGTGCTGCACTGTCTGCTCCCTCCCAGTCTGCTGCCCTAGGGTGAAGGCCAAGGGGTTCCCTGAAGGCCAGGGGGTGATGGGGTTGGAGGAAGGCTTTCTGCAGGGACACTTGATGTTCCCCTGCTTCCTTTCCACCACAGCTAGAGGCAGTTACCTATCCCACATGTCCTCTCCACCCATCACTGGCTGCAGACACACACCTGCACCACCAGCGTGCAGCAGATCTACAGAGCTCCAGCCTGCTGGACACCCTCTCAGTGACAGCTTAGCCAGGGATAGATGAACAGTGGCGAGAGAAAGAAGGAAAAAATATGACACACCCCCTCAAAAAAACCCCAACCAACCACAAACCCACAAAACCCCCCACCCTAAAACCAACCTGCATTATAGGTAAGTCCCTTTTGGGCAGGACAGTATGCCAAACAGGTCAGCATCAAAGATGGGCAGCAGTTTTGGCGCAAAATGGTGACAGGAGGGGGCAGGGAGCACAGCAGCTCCCCCAGCCCCCAAGGTGCCTGCACAATCCTGCAAGCCCTAGCTCCTGCTCAGCTTTCCCATTTCTTGCCAAAAATCACTCTGGAGCATGTCAGCACTCTGTCATGTAAGGAATCTCGTTTCAGAGAGGCTTTTTCTCTCGCTCCCTCTCAATACAAACCAGACGTAGTGAGGTTTTATTGGGTGTAAGGGCAGGGCTCCCCACATCCCTCCCCAAAAGGATGCTGGAGTGGATTTGGAGGGCTTGTGCTGTTTGTTTAGGATACTTTTCATTGTGCATGCAAGGCCCATCTGCACACAGGTACTTGAGTGTAAGGACTCCTGTGTTCCCCATGCTGCAGAAGTCCTGCATGGAAGCCACAGAGGAAAGACAAGCTGCTCCATGAGGTGGCTTTGGGACTGATCAGGGTCTGCCTGTTGAGCACTGGGGCTGGGCAAACTTTCCTCTGCTGCATCAACATTTTGAGGACCAGCACCCCATTCCCAGAGGAGCACTGGTCCCCATAAAGCCCTTAGAAGGTACTCATGCCCTCTTTTAACCACATCATCCCGAACCTCGAGGCCACAGTCCTCACACATTCCTCCCCCTCTTATTCCAGGTGACTGAACAGACCCCAGAGCCCCTTACCTACCTGATCCCAGGACTCACCTCCTGTGCTCTGGGGATAAATAGCAATGGACAAGTCCTGGCCTGGATTCCCCATGCTCCACTCAGCCCCTTGCACCCCAACTCCACAGCTAAGCAGGGATTTCCCTTCTCCAAATGTCCCAACATTTCTGGATGCCTGAGGGAGGCAGAGAGCAGCTCCCCTTGGCCTCATATGCAGAGCAGTGATTAGCAGGTTAATTGGTCTGGGTGGTATTTAGGGGCATTAGAGTAATTTTGCTAATGTTCTGATGATTTTAGCATCTCTGTGTCCAGGGCTGGCTGCCACCAGTACCATTTGCTAAGACCAGGTGGGCTCAGCACTCCCAGCTTAGCCCTGCTGCACATTAGTGTCAAGATGGAAAATCCCTGGATGGTGGTGGTGGCTCAAACCCAGGGGAGGTCATGCCCCGTGATATCAGTGTTTCTCATGCGGTCCAATCTGTGACAGGGCAGAGGCTCCCAGCAGTGCTAACACCTGTGCAAAGACCTGTGCTCTCCAGACATGCTCTGAACACCTTACCCCAGCTCACTGCCACTTTAGGATCAGCAGTCTCTAGCCCTGCAAAAAGACTGGACTGAGTGAGACTTGCTGGGATAGAAAGTATTTGAGATGTCCAGCAGATCACAGAATGGGAAGTGAGAGCATCTCCTCATCCCCTTCTCCACCACCGCCTTCAAAGGACCAGGCAAGGCAGGTAGTTGTTCCCAGATCTGACCCATGCAGACATCAGGAAATGTATTTTTGTATGTTTTCCTGCTTTGCTGATACTCTTTCACTCCTCATCTCCTGCTCATCTCACTGTCATCCACCCATGATGTGCACTGGAAGCCCCACAGCCTGCTCTGCACACCCAGTGTCATCCTCTGGGATGTTTGGCCTTGGAAGCAACAATAATCTGCTTAGGTCAGTGAAGGATTAAAACCCTTTCTTACTCTTGAGTTGTTCACCTGCAACCCCAGAGAAGGGTTTTGAAGACAAGGGCTCCAGTCAGATATGAAGAATTTGCCTAAAAAGGGCTGTGAGAGCTGGTAAGCCATGATGAGGGGCTGGGGGGCTTAAGTCATAGCTGGCCCTGCTGCGCTGTCTGCTTTTGTACACGGAAAGCCACTCTTCCTTGAGGGAGCTGGAGCTTCCCAGGGGAGCTCAGACTCACAGCCAAGACAAGGGCACTGAAATTAGATAGGACTTTGAAAGGGTGTGAGTATCAATGCTCCCAGATGGTGCCCAAATCCCACCCAAGCCCCATTCCAGTCCTGCTCATAGCCTGTGCTGTGCCAGCTGTGCCAGAGCTCTGTCCCTATCACTGTCTGGAACCAGAGAGGTGATGCATGTTGGGTTCACAAAGACCTAGAACATAGCTGGTGTCTCTGATCTTACCTGTGGTAATCTAGGAGTAGCTTTTGCCTCTTCAAGGTTTAAAGCTCATTCTTAATATACTGCAGACTTCCTCATGCAAGACAGATGTTCTGGATGCCAAGACTGCTGCATTCAGTGGAGCATCCTGCCCCCAATGCCAGCCAGGCCTGGACCCTTCCCTGCCAAGACTGGTCCCGAGTGCTCCTGGAATAAGAGAGAGCTGAAGCAGCACATCATCTCTGCACAGCATCCAGCTCCTCTGTTCCCTCCCGTGCTCCAGCATCAGCCCAGCCATACATCTTCCCATCTGCAGCACTAGCCAAAAGTGTCCTGAGCAGGTTCTGCACCCCCAGGGAGGGAACAGCCCCCTCCCCAAGGAGCCTTGGCCCATATGGAGCACAGCTTTACAAATGCAGAAGAATTTGCTCAAGAGTTCACTGAAGTTTAAAGTGAGAGCTTGTCTCAGACTCACTCTGTGATGCTTTTCCATCCTAACTCACATCAAATCATCGCTGGACATTTATTGTTTCTGGGCATGCTCCAGTTCCTCCAGGAGACAGCGGTCAGAGGGCCCCTCGCCTCCTTTTTCTCTTGCCATCCCCAGGCTCAGCCCCATCCCCCCTACTTTCCATCCCTCAAAGCCTCCAAACTCAACATCCCCAAAGGCCACCCCCCCCCCCAGGAGCTTGGCTGGATCAAACCCAAGAAGGGTGAGAGATCTGCATGCACCTGGGACAGCCAGTCCAGACCATGGAGCTCCCTCTGGAGAGTGGTAACAGGAGGGCAAGCAGAATGGGAAAAGCTGGCTGGGAGCAGAGCACTGCAATCTGGGAAGACAGAGGAGGTGAAGACATGCTGGAGGATGCCAGGATCCCTGCAGACCGGTGGTTGATGCTCCTTGCTGCAATTTGAAAGCTGCTGCAGCCTCAGGATAAGGTTTCCAGTACAAATACTTGTAGATTTTCACTCCAAGTTTATGTTCCAAGCCTAATTTCTCAATATTCGTGGAGGGAGTCTGCTGTTCTGTGGGTGTAAATTGGTGTACCTCCACTGCCTTGGAGAGGGCTGCCCTGATATGTATCAGTAGAAATGCTGACCCCAAATTTGCAGTTTGCACAAATGTTCCTGCCAATAAAACTTATTTAAAATATTCATAGAAAGTGAACCCAGGAGGCATGTGAACATGGGCCAAACAAATCTAATTAATGCTTTCATCCACAAAATTCTTCCTTGCTATAGAACAAGAATCCATACATTAATACTTGTCCTCACTTCACTGGGGCTAAAAGACTCAGTTTGGAGGCCCAGGGTAACTGATATTTGTGCTGGGCTGAACACTTACAGATCCTGCTGGCTCCAGGACACCTCAGAGCTCCGTCGGTCTCCCACAGCATCTCCATCCTTATGGCATCTTTCTGGATGGCTCTTGGCCTTGTAAACGAGCTCACTGCTTAATTCAGATCAGTCCAGCCAAGCAGCAGTAGAGCAGAGCCACGTGACAGCTAAAGAAAACATCTCAGCCAGGGCAGCCAAGGAATAAAGAGGTACCAGCACCAGTGGAAGTTGGGTGCCACCAGCTTGCAGAACCATGGTGGAGCTGACCCTGCTGCAGCCTCTCAGCTGGCCCAGTGGTTGAGGTGCTGGTTTGGCAATGTGAATTGAAGCCCTTTCTTTGGGCAGACTCTGCCTGATTTTAATCACTTATCACTTGATCCACACAAGTTATCACAATAAACCTCCACAGGAGGAGCTAATCCAGCCCTTGCAGCAGTATTCCAGAATGCTCTCTTACCTACATACTCCCCAGGTGACTGGCTACATAAGCAGACACATTATGGCCAGTGCAGATACAGTGTCTCTGACAATCATCACTGTTTTACTGCCTCAGTATCTAAACCATGGCTGGTACCTGAGCCCTCTTACTTTTCAGTGTCTGCACAGTTACCCTCACCTGCCACCCAGCTCATGCTGCTGAGACAATAATCCACCAGCAGCTTTGCTGGGGAATGAAATATTTCTCCCCTGGCTTGGAAAACAGATAGGTAGAGACTCTTTTCCCGTTTTCCAGTGCTACCGTGGAAGCTCTGAGCTCAGCAAGGGATGGGACATGGCAAGGATTACATTTGCATCAAATTCAGCATGCCTAGGGCACACAGTAAGGGCAGGGAGGGTCTGCTGCAGCTCCTGAGTGCCCCACAGGTATGGGCATGCAGTGACCCCAGCTTCAGGCTGGGCATTTCTCTAAGGGCTCACTCAGGACTTCTCAAATCAGTGATGGGGCAGCCTATGAGGATGCTGTACTGGTGCATCTTACAAGTAGGAGCCAAGGACCAGGTCTGCAGGAAGCACCTCTGGCCCACTGAAGTCCAAACACTGGGGGCACATAATCCCTACTGGTCTAGCCTCTTCCTATTTTCTCTACTCCTGTCTTGCTCTTCCTTGTCTTAGCTGACATTAAGTGGAAATCACTCTATCACTCACTTTCTTCCTTGCTGCCTCTCCAAGGAGCTAAACAAACAAATCAAAATCCCCTGAACCACCTTCATTTCATCTACCCTCCTAAAGCCCTATGTTTTTCTGCAAGATTCCAGCAAGATGGCCCTGAAGGCATTTTCCAAGACAGGAGAAAATTCAGACTGCAACAAAAATGTGTAGAATTTGGCCTGTTATGTTCCCTTACCTTTTGGTGACCTCCAGGGAGCTTTAGGTGTTCCCTGGTGTGCCCCAAGATAGATCCTGCCAGTTCAGCCCAGGCTGTCTGCTGGGGAGCAACCTACAGAAACAGAAAAAGAGAAAGAATGAGACAGGTGGGGATATAAAAATGAGCTGACTGCTAATGTAAGAATTATTTCCATGCATGTTCCTTGTGCAACTAAATGGCGGGAGCAAGATCTTTTGGTGCCAGGCCCTGCTCCAACCCTCCTGAGCCCAGGGCATTGCAGAAGGGCACCAAGATGGGTGTTGCTGACAAGTCTGTGGTGGGAACCAGAAGCTTCACACCATCCAGGGCCACAAGCTGCTGCTCCTTGGACACGTACAGCCACAGAGAGAGTCTGGCTGCTCAAGAGGGCTCCTAGGTTTTAGGTTTGCAGTCATAGCATTCAGCCAGAGGGTTTTGGCCGCAGTGCAGCCAGAGAAATCCAAGATAAGGTCTGGAACAGAAGGCTTGACCTCAGTGATGCCTTGTTATCCCTCCCCTTTCCTCCACTCCATTGCCAAGCAATTGCCCAAGAATGCAGATGTCTTTCTCCTCTGTGAGAAACCAGGCCTGGATATCACAGGATAGAAAACTTGTGTCACTGAGCCAGAGAGCAGTGCTGCAGAGGGGACTGCTCCTTCTGCAGCAGCATTGCTGATAGCCAACCCCACCACTGCAGCTCACCAGGAATATCCCATATTTGAGGCAGAGGACAAAAAGTCAGTGTGGTATTGCAGAAAGAGGCTGGTGCCACAAACTGCCCAGACATGTAGGGTGCTCTTCCTCCAACACTCCAGCCAGGGAAGAAGCTAGCTTTTGCCCAGACACCGTTCGTTTCATGATGTGTCTCAGAGGAGCAACAAGCATCCTTCAGGATGGTCCACAGAGTCATGGCTAGTCTCTCTGGTGCTGAGGTCTCCAAAAACCTCCTGGGTGCATAATCCATGACAGAGCCATCTGAGGGACAGATGCTCCTAGAGCAGATTTCATTGCATTCCCTCCCTGGCCATGACTTTAACCTTGGAGTGTTTGTGCAGCAGGAGTCAGTTCATTCTCCATGCTCAGCCTGTGGGACAGGGTATGCCACAAAAGGGTCACACAAAACCACTCAGGCAGGGGGGCTATGAGGGACACCTGAATTGCCTTGTACATCCCACAGCTGCCTAGCATCCTGCTGGGCTCCCCCAGACAAGCAGGAAGCACAGCAGGACACCCACCTTGCCATCTCCTCCGTAAGAGTGTTTTACAAGCATGGCAGAAGAAATGAAAGAGCAGGAGAGCTGTAAACAAGCTAATTTGAGTGTCTCCCTGGGGCCTTGTCAGGTCAGCTTCAGCTCCAGTCAACACCTCTCACATCAGCCAGAGCCCAGCCCAGGCTGCCCTGAGGGACTGGTGTACTAATGTTTTTCAGGTGCTACAGCAAGGCACAGAGGAAGAGCACTGGGAAGGCACTCCCTCCTTCCAATCTTTGTCCCTCATGAAGCCCCCTCAAGCTGGCTCCTGGCTCTGCTCTCAAGCACACATTTCACTGCATGATGCTGATTGCTAGGCTACCCAGCATGCATTTCTAAGGAATGGTTCTTACTGCAGTGGAAAAATATCCTTTCACCCCAAAATTAAAGTTAGGTTAGGGCCAAGAGCTAAAAACAGATCGTAAATAGTGCCTGTCAAAATCAACTGAGCTTCTTAAGAGACTTCCAGAGCATTTCCTGCCCAGGTCTCTCCTCTCTTGCTCCCCTTTTTTCCCCTCTCCTTTCCCTGCTCAAACTGAAGCCTTCCGCTGAGCCAGCATCCCACCTGTTTCTAACCCAACAGCTCCTGTGCCAGCCACGTTTCCCAGCAGAAGCAATGAGGAATTCAATGGAAAAAGTAAGAGGTCAGGATGGAGCCATGCCAGGGCTGCAGAACACAGCTACAGCTGGGAATGGACTTCCAGAATGTCCATCCTTCCCAGTGACAATCCTCAGATGTCCTAAGGATGACAGCAGCTTGCCAAGGAGGAGTTCTCACTGCAGTTCAGGAGACTGAGCATCATGGAAGAGGCAGTGGCAACCCCAAACAGCAATCAGAAAATGCAAGAACCTGGTTTGCAAGTGCAAAGGAGCAGGAAATTAGGTAGGCAAGCATCTGATGTGTGACAAACTGGGCCACCGACACATCAGACAGGCAATGAAACAAAGAGCCAGTGATGAACCCAGCAAGCCACCCTACAGCCAGCAGCAGATGTATTCAATTAGCCTAAGAGCCAATATCCAACCAAACACCAACCTAGCCAGCAAAAAAATAGACAATAGACTACTTGTTCCATCAAACAGCTGAGTTAATAGCAAAAACGTGCAGGGAGTGAGCCAGCAGCCAAAAACCCACGCCAGCCACTCAATAAGTCAATTAACCAAAGACCCACATAATCAACCACTTAAGTAGAGCCGAGCAAATAACTCACAATGAGTTATTTATCCATTGAATTTAGCCTCTAGTTTTGCTTGGGCCATCTCTGTGAGCACATGTCAAGTCCCTTCAACTGGTTTTCAATTAATCTCATTTTGGCTTGTTTACTCTGTGCATGGCTGGCCAAAAGTTAACATTTGAACTGCACTCATTAAGCTGTGATTGCCCAGGAAGATTACATGTTGCTCTCTAGTCTCAGATTAGACAAGCACAGGTTTGCCAGTGAATCCCAGTCCCCAAAACACTCGATCAAGACTGCTATAAAGCAGCCAGAACACAGTGATCACATTATTCAAAGAAAGAGCTTGACAAACTTATTGAGCACTCATCCAGCCATCCAAGAAGTTTAACTAAATAGTCCTGCAGGAGCAAGGCTAGTGTGCTGCTCAAGCAGGATCAGGGACTTCGAAGGCTGGGTCCCATTTCTGTGGATCTTTTCCACCACTGCATGAGAGTTGCTGAGGACATAGCTCCATGAACACGCACGGATTGCCCAGCTCTGCAACTACAGCCACTGTCTGGGGTATTGCAATACCTTCTGCAGGACCTCCCAGCAGACCACAACTCCTGATGTATTGTCAGTTTGAGAAATGCCCCCATGGTAGCAAGCTCAAGGACAGGCTAGGTTTTCTGGCAAGGACTGGGAACTGCAAGGTTCTGCTTGCATCCAGGCATCAACAGAGCATTAAAACAGCACCACCACACTGAAAAACCCAACCACCTGACTGGGGGCTTCTCAGAGCCACCACTGTGCTCCCCACCCCACAAGCCTTTGAGGAAAGGGCTGAATGTTAGCATGGAGTCCAGAGCTCCTGTCTTCCTCCTCCTGGTGCAGAAAGGCCTCCTACCTCTGCACCACACCAGGGTCTTTCACTTGCTACTGAGACACCACAGGTCTTCTCATGCAGAAGGTCAAACACAAGCCCAGACCAAGCCCTTGCTCCTCTGGAGCTGTGCCACAACAGGATTTGGCCCACGCTGTTGGTCACATTGTGCTTCATGTGGCCAGATACTATCAAGCCACGACCATTTCTACATCAACACTATGGATGATGGGGAAGGTACCATTCCTGGCCTTCTTCACCCCAAATTGGCTATGGAAAGAAACAAACCAGGCACACTGGGGTAGCTCCAAGCATGTCCCCATACAGCTGAGACAGGTTTATATACCTCACCTCCCGGGGCTGCTGCCAGTGCTTTGCATTCAGCACTGGTCAGGAGGCATGTGCTGCTGGCTAAACGCTGCCAAACCACATTGTCAACTGCTTCGCTGCTGCCTGTGAATCCAAATCCCGCAGGCAATATATAACCAGCGGGAACTACCCCATCTTTGAAGTGTGAAGTGCAGTATCAGAGGAACACTGCTCTCCCCCTGCCTCTCCCAGAGGCGGTCACAGGGACTGTCAAAGATTAGGACTAATGGTTCTCAGGCCACTTCAGCAGCCAGCTCTAACGATCCTCACATGCCTTTACGTTCTAATGAATCGCACTGGAGTTTGTGTCCAGCTCTGAGCACACAGCAGCAGCACAGCTCAAGACTTTGCTGCTTTCATACTCAGGGCTGTGCAAAAAAAATTCACTGCCCTCATTACCCTTGCAAATCTAGCTTGTGCTTTTAATCTAGACAGCATCTCCTATGGCTCCCATTGCAGATTTGGATTTGAGTTTGACTTTCAAAGCGAATTGACCTCTCAAAAGCCAAGCTCAGATGCAAGCATTGAGCTTCAGCATCGAGACCAAACAAAACCCACTTATTTCACATTATTTCCATGCAAAGCTATAAATCAGCTCAGACTTGGCTTGACTCTGGGCCAAAGCTTGACTGAAAGGTTCATGAACCTAAAGGAATCTTTTGACAAGCTCGGTCTGAGATTCAAATTTGTAATGAAACCCCAAAAGAGTGAAGCTCTGCTAGTTCCACATAATTTCAGTGTTGGTTGTGAACATTTCATGCAGCCCTGGGGACACAGTTACACCAGCATAAACCCAGTTACTCCTTAAAAACCAATAGAGCTAGCCTGGATTTGTGCCGGGGTAAGAGCAATCAACCCAGCCCAGAAAAAAGAGTTATTTTTATTTCTTGCCTTCTGTTTTGCTAGAATCCACCCAATAAAAGTTCCCAGCCTGAGTCCAGACTGTAGAAATGCAAATGCCAGTAGAGCATAAACCCCAGCATGTCTGCAGGAATTCATGTAAATCAACAGGGTTACTCCAGCTGCACGAGGCTGCTTCTCATGTGCAAGCTGATCAAGCTCAATGAAAAATCAAGAACCCAAGGAGCCTCCTCTCCACCCAAATCTGCTTATGTCCTGTGGGGCTTCTGCAAGACATTTATTGGGCTTTTCCCTAAGTGGTGACTAGTTCTGAAGCACACAAAAGTCACTGTACTCCAAATCGACCTCAGGCAAATTGAGTTTGTGCTCTTGAAGGAAAATGCTGTAGGGCTTGGGGGATGCCATCTCTCACCTTTGCTCTAATTTTATAGCATATCTACACTGGTGGGTCACCATCACCTTGCTCCAAATTAGAGACTTGATGCAAGGTGCTGAGCCAAAGTCCATTTAGCCCCTTTTCAGCACAGGAAAACCTCACCATCACCTTGCTCCAAATTAGAGACTTGATGCAAGGTGCTGAGCCAAAGTCCATTTAGGTCCTTTTCAGCACAGGAAAACCTCTGCAGGTTCAGCTGGATGGCTGCTTGATAAAGCGCTTCTGCTCCCTGGTGTCCTGCTTGTATGACAGAAATCCTGGGATTTAAAACCTTGTGAACAAGCAAAACATGGCAGCCAGGTGGTGAGCTCCTTCACTCTGCTATCACACCAGCCTTGTCAGCAGAGCTGCTCTGAATGCATGCTACAGCACTTGGCCTGGCACCAGTGACTCCTCCTTCCTATGCCAACCTTTTCCCACAGCAAGACAAACAGCAGGAATTCCCTGTATTTGGTTCTTACTGCAAAGATTTAGGACCTGGCAGGAAGCTGGAGGTATTTAATTTCCCAGGGGCACACAGCAGCCCCATAGATGCAACATAAGGAAGCACTCTTGCTCCCTATCTGCACCCCAGCCCTCCCTAAAGGATGGCAGGCAGCTCTCCTCTCAGCTCATTTCAATACACACAAATCCACTGGCTTTCCTAGACCAATCTCAGCCTTCCAGATCCTCCTGTCTTTGTTTTAATCCCACACCCACTCCCCAGGGCTAAGGTACTTTGATGCACGCTTCCTTCCATGCCTTGTAAAGGGAGGTCCTACAAGGCAGCTGGACCATTGCTTTGACAGTCATTTTCATCCTACCAGTACTGCTGAGAAGCTGACTTGGCCCCCTGCCTTCTCTGCTAGGCTCTTCAGAAGTGTTAAGATGGAATTCCTCACTCTTGGCAACATCTTGCTGACCCTGCAGTGCAAGTGCACTGAGATTTAAGTGTCTGTCTACATCAGAAAATTCATCATAGATTTGCTGCCTCTTTATCCAAGTAAGAAATGGTGTCTATCTTAGAGGAGTTTGGGGTGTGATCAGTGGGACTTTGGGTGCTGCTTGTGCCAGGCTCGTTCCCTCCCACATGCCCTGAACAGGCTTGCAAGGTTTTAGAAGGGCTCTCTGCAAGAAACCATCTGTGCTGGCTGTGGGTCTCATTCACACAATCCCTGGGTTGTCCCATGGCCACATTTCCAGAGATACAACATATATATTCCTGGAGATGCTGCTGGGGTAAAGTACCGAAGTAGCTGAGGGTCTGGCATTCCCAGCCATCTCAGCCACATGTTGAAGGCACCACACACGGACTCAGACACTTCCTAAGACCACAAGACTGAGTCTTCTGCAGCTTTGCAGCACCCATCCAGTCAGTCCAGCATATGCCTTAATAAATGGGTACAGCTTACTCCTCACATTAGTGGTATCACTCCAACGTGCAACCCCAACCAGTGTGGCAGAAGACCTGCTGCACTAACAAAGGTAGGACTCCAAATTTTGAATGCCAACTTGAGTTTTAAAGGAGCTCAGTCCTACATTTAAACTCATCTTAAAGTAGACAGGATCTCTAATGCTAAGGGATACTTCCTTATTTATTACTAATACTCATTTGTACTTACATTATAGCTTTCAGCAAAAAAACCACAACAGTAAAGAAAACATTAGTTCTCATCCTACTAGGAGTGAAGTCCAGGAGCAAGATGAGTGATTAGAGAAGAAACCACACCATTATCAGGGAGTAGTAATAAGAGTAGTATTGTCGTGGACAATGAGCCAAGACCCAAAAGTGATGGCAGCCCAGAGAGTATCTGCACTGATGGAGTGTAACCCCAGTGGAACCAAACACAGCAGGTAGAGACAGGTGCTGGTAAGAGGACACACTGAGAGCCCCAGGGCATAATGAGCCACATCCAATGTCCATCCAGGGAGCCCACTGAGGAGCAAAAACAGCCAGAAAGAAGACCAAAGACAAACTTTACCACATAGCCAAGGTCCATTCAGAAGCAAGCAACACACCCCTAAGCCAAGCAAGAAAGGAGTGTCCTGGGGCTGAGCTTAAATACAGACCAGCAGGGGTGTGGGAGGGGTCCAGATGAGGCTGATCAGGGCAATTGATGTGCACTGAGATGCACCTGAAGGTGTTTCAGGGCATCTGGCACATGTATGTGTAATGCCGAGGTATGGAGGAAAGGCTAGCCCAGGTGTCTAGAGGTGCCAGGGATTTGAAGGTCCCTCTCTCCCTCCGTGTGAAAATCAAATTTCTGGCATTTGCCCACCTTGTTCTCAGGGCTGTGAACTGGTGTTAGGAGGGTGGTTTCTTGACTCTGTTGTCAGCAGGGAGCAAGGCCAGCCTCCCTCCTCAGCAGCAATGCCAAGCATCCACTGTAGCAGGTCAGCTTCCCCTAGCAGTGATTCTGGCAGGAACCTGGACTAAGGATCCCTGAACTTGAGGGAGGGACTGGAGGCTAAACACCTTGCACAGGTCACTACGATTTGGCCCCTGAGCACTATGCACGAGGGGAGAGAGCCTGCTGGGGAATGGAGAGCTATTTAAATTGGATGTGAGCTACATTTTATCTTTCTGGAGTGGGTTTGGAGGTGATGTAATCACTCAGTGTGCTTGTATGTTTGGGATCAGATCGAGATGCTGTTTATCACGAGCTGACAAGTCAAGGAAGGATGCTGAGAAAATGATCTGGGACTTCCCATGCAGGCTTGATGGAGCTGGGAACTAGAGGAAGACGTGACTGGAAGCTGTAAGGATTAATGGCCCCTTTGCTGCTGTACGAGGCGTGAATGAATGAAATTCTGTTCCCCTAACAAAGGAATGCCATTAATTCAGGAGGAGATAGTCCAGATTTTTCTCCAGTGTGATGAAAGCAGAATTTGGCTTTGATCTTGCACAGAAAATGCCTGTCTAGCAGATTCTGAGGTGCTTATTTCCATTGCTCTTTTGATTTGATTGCATTTTCTTCTGGAGAAACATATTTTTTTCTTCCAGTAAATGCAGAGAGAAAGGCATAGAGAGAGATGGGCTGGCAAGCAACTAGAGGCACTGGCAGTCAGGAGGGAGGAAAACCAGCTGAGCAGAGGGGTGGTGTGCCTGGGACATGGGAGCTGCTCCTCGTGGGCAGTGGGGAAAGATGCTGGGGTACGAGGGGTGCAAAGCCCATGAGGTCTCCAGCATCTTTGTCGCCTCTTTGGCTGGAATTCATAAGTAAATATGGAGTTGACTGAAACTGCTCCAGCTTGTCAGCAGCCCCTCTTTGGCACACGGTGGAATTTGAGGTGGGAGGGGACCAGGTGGGGTCCGTGTTTGCTCACATTCCTCTTCAAACCCCGGTTTCGGGATGCTGGTGCAAAGCAGGGGAGGGTGGTTGGGGCAGTGTGTGTGGGTGGGAGGGGTGATGAGCTCCCCTGCCTGCTGGTGCCCCAGTAGCTGGTCTGGGAGGAGGAGGTGATGCCATGCGGAAGATGCGGAATGGAGTGCAGGGGCAGGGCTTTGTGGTGCAGAGGAGCAGGGTGAGCTGGGAGGGCTGGGACTGGCACTAGAAGCCTGGCAGGGATGGAAGCCCCATCAGATGAGGCTGTGACATCTCTTAGCAAGGCATTAGGGTCCTGTGGAACACGAGGAAGCAGTGCCTTTGATGAAATACTTCAGGCACGTGAATGCAACAACAGGTCCTCTGCCCCATGCATTCCTGGTTCCAAGCAGATTGTGCAACCAGGAGGGTGAACACGCTTGCCAGCGTAGCTGTGCCAGCCCTTCTTCCCATCCAGTTTCCAGCTGTGGGGTGCTCTGGAGCCCTGCCAGAATACAGTCATGAGCAGTTTCTGCTCAAGTTGTCTTTAACCTGCAGCTTTGCTATCAATCACAGCAGGGAGCTTCACCTAATTCCCTCAGCGAAGGCCAGCAGTGCCTTTTCTTACAGAGCAGCTGAGATGGAGTTGCCTTGCTGTGTGTCCCCCACAGCAGTGGCAGCCTGAGCTCTCCACCAAGATCGACTGCCTGCCATGTAGGATCGCATTTGCCACCTGCTTGGAGCTTCTCCTTGCTGCCAGGACACAGTGGTATCACAATCTACAAGTAGAAGCAGCAGATGTTTGTTTAAAAAAAAAAACAAAACAAAAAACAGAGGCAATAATCCAGAATTTTGCTGATATAAACAAAACACCAGCACTGAACACAACTGAAGACAAAAACATCCCAAAGACATAAAACATCAGGCCCCCTGGAGAACCTCCAGGCTACATGCACTGAACTCTGTCAGCCTCCGAGAAATGAGTGCTTAACCCCTTTTCAATCTCTTTGGCAGTCCAGCCCTCAAAGATTTATAGTAGACTGTTTGAATGAGAGATCTTCTTCAACATGTCCTGCTCCTTTAATTATGGGTGAGAACACTAACAGCCACCCTGCAGACACCCATCTGACCCTACTGTCCTCTGCCCTGTGGGACAGGTGGCCCCATCCTTGCTATCAGTCCCCATAGCCTCTGCAGCCCTATTGCCACCTTGGGGCCCTGCAGCGGTGCTGGGGATGTCTCTCTGCCAAACACCTGGTGCTCAGATACCTGCCGGACCTTTGAGCTGTGCTGGCAGCTGGTACATTGCCAGGGTACTGTTTTAGGAGGTGGGTTCCCTGCTGTCATGCTCTTCTGCCCGCACCAGTGACACACCACTGCGTGCAGGACTCATAGAATCACTGCATCATAGAACCATAGAATTGTTGTGGTTGGAATAGAAATTTAAGATCATCAAGTCCAACCATCAATCCAACACAGCCAGGTCACCACAAAACCACGTCCCACCACATCCATACATCTACAGTACCACATCTACACATCTTCTAAATCCCTTCAGCGATGGTGACTCCACCACTGCCCCAGGCAGCCTGTTGCAAGGCTTGACAACCCTTTCAGGAAATAAATTGTTCCTCATGTCTGATCTAAACCTCCCCTGGTACAACCTGAGGCTGTTTGCTCTTGTCCTATCACTTGTTCCTTGGGAGAACAGAGGTAGCTATAGAGAGTGGGAAGGTCTCCCCTTGAACATCCTTTTCTCCAGGCTAAACAACCCCAGTTCCCTCAGCTGCTCCTCACAAGGCTTGTGCTCTAGACCCTTCACCAGCTTTGTTGCTCTTTGAACAAACTCCAGCACCTAAATGTTCTTCTTGGAGTGAGAGGCCCAAAACTAAAGCCAGTATTTGAGGAGTGGTATTCGAGTCTGTGCAGACCGGTGAGGGCAGGGCAGGCAACATGACCACACGATGTTGGAAATTCCTCTCAGCCGGCACCACTTGTTCCCAAGCCCTAATTACAGCAGTGCTGCAGGGACCAGCCTGGCGCGACTGGATCGCGGGGTCAGGCCAGGCTCTGAGGGCCAGCCGTGCTCCAAAGACAGCACTGATGTATTTTGACAGGACTTAAGGACACCTGCTACTTTTGGAGATTTTTCTCTTTTGCTAGGGAGCTTTCGAATGAGTGTGTGTGTGTTGACAGGGGCAGGTATCACTGGAGGGTGTTGAGGAGGGAGCAGGAGGGAAACCTCCTGAGAACGTGTCAGAAAGGATTTTTCTTGGCTGCTCACCCTGTGGAGAATGATGGGCACTGAGGAACTGGCATCCTTCGGACCTAGCTTGTATGTGCTAGCTTTGGTTATGAGACCTTACCATATTTGTTTTAACAGCACTTTAACACCAATTAGTAGCTTTAATTTATGGAGACCACACACATGCCCAACCCTTGTATTTGGGCTGGATGGCTTCCATCTTGGAAACTTCCTTGGCTTTCTGTCCATCTCTGGGATGTTTCCAGGACCCCACCTTCCCCTGCCCAGCCCCATAGTCACAGGGGAGACGAGATGATTCACAGCCAAAACACTGAGAGGGAAATCAAGTTAATAACCTTTCCCAGCCATTGAAAATGTCTCAGGCTGAGAAAATCATGTGCTTCAGGCATAGGAGGGTGATGGCATTAACTCATGAAATAAAGGGTGTGTTCTGCACTGTGGGTGCAATACAGAGAAGGACAAAGTTCTTTCATGCCTATGCCAGACTTCATGGACTGCAGGTGAGAGGCTGCACCCCAATAGATCCAGCAGTCTTGATGGATTTGCTCTGGACGGACACTGGAAAGCAAAACTTGGAGTCCAGCAAGGGCCAAAAGGGTTTTTTTTCAGTCTGGGAGCCACCATCCCATCCCATCCCATCCCATCCCATCCCATCCCATCCCATCCCATCCCACCTTTTGTTACAGGTTACAGTACAGATCTCCCTCTGTAAAGTGCCCAGTGGAGTGATGCAGAGCCACACTATTCAGATCTCCCTGGGGGTTTTCCGACATCCTTTATATCTCTGTATCTCTATATATGCTGTTTTTCAGCCAGTGGGAAATAATGGCTGTTCTCAGCCTTGTTCCTCTCTGCGCATCACTCACACTCCCCCTTGCTGGTATTCACTGGACCTGTTCTTAGCATGTATCACAGAAACAAGGGATTCAGGAGGCAGTGAAGGTGCTTGATGTCTTCTCAAAGTGCTCACCTGCCTCTCCAGAAGTTTTTTGCTGGGTTGAAGTGATGGGATCCTGTGAGGAGGGCTGGAATGAGCATCACTGCACATCTTCCCCAGTGTTCCTGGAGCTTCTCAGTCTGGCTGCTTTTATGTGCAGAAGGCAAAACAGAAATACACCTGACCTCTGAACTTTGGATGGGCCCTTCCACCACCTCAAAGCAGTTGACATTATCTCTGTTTTACCTCCTTCCTCTCTTTGCTCCAAAGCCTGGACCTTTAGGCCAAGTCTGGTTTGCAGAACATCTGCTCTTTCAAAGAGTTGGGAGGTCCCAAGACCAGTCAGTCCCAGAGTAAGGACTCTGACATCTGGTTCAGTCTTGTCTATGAGTCACCTGCGGAGCTTGGGAAAGTCACTTTACTCTTCCTAGCCAGTAGCAACAGTGTGAATCCCACCCCACTGGGGCCCAATTGGCTGCCCTTCTCCAAGGCTTCACCTCTGAGCACATGCCAGGCACCTTGAACTCTTCCAATAGAAATAGCCTTCCAAACACCACATGGTCTGATGTCCCATGATGGGAATGTAGGTGTCCTATGCCAGTGGTACTCTGCCAGCCCATCTTTGGAAGAGGAAGGGGCAGAGACGCTCCATGTAGTCTTGCATCAGCAATCAAGACTTCAAAAGGCACTTTCATGTAATGTCATTTTAGTGGGATTTGCTTACTGCTCCCTTCAGTCCTGTGCCCCACTCCATCTCACTATTGCAGAGGGTTGGAGCATTTGCTTCTCCAGACCCAAGCCTGCTTACAGCCTCCCTGGCATTGGGTAGAGAAACTCAGCCAGTCCCAACTCTACACCAAGGTCAACTTAGCGGAGCCTGGCCCCGTGTGTGTTAATTGTTCTCAGACTCATTATTGCCCTTCCTGGTCTTTGTTGTTTCCTTGGAGGGGCTGAGAGCTGTGGACCTCCTGCACACCAGGTCCCAAACAGAAGAGCACTTCAGGAATGGGAGCTGGCAGCTCCCGGCCAGGGGCTGTTGCAGAAGATTTTGTTCCACAGCCTCTGCTGGGGCTTTGTTTTTCCATCTCCATCCAATGAAATAAACACTTTCACATGTCATGAAGTCCTGTGGATGGAGCTTGGGAGCTTTGCTTTTGCTTTCCATATCCTTGTGGAGCAGCTGCCTCTGCTGGCCTCCCCACCAGCCTGAGTGCCACCTCCAAACCCCTTTAGCAGAGCAGAACCTCCCTGCTCTTCTCCCGAGGATTCTGGTGGCACTTTTCCACAAGGACAAGGTTTCCCTGGAGGGATAGAACCTGGTGGCTGTGGGACATGGTGTAGGACCATCCCCACCATGCATGGCTGTGAGGTAACCAGTGCAGTGGGACAAGGAGTCTAAGCGTGGCAGGAGAAGGAGACACTTGCAAGGGACACTCCCAGGACTCCCTGTTCCTCTCACAAGCCGTGGGACCCCAACCATCCATCCCAGCTTCTTGGTTGTGGTCAAGGCTTCATGTCCCTGGGATTCATCCAGACCTTTCCCCAAGACCCCCCTCCCCTTTCCTGTAAGCCTGGGTGCCCTATGGGGAAGAGGGAGAGGGGGGCAAGGGGGAGGGAGTATATTTGGGCCTGTTGTTTCTGCTCACAGACATGGCAGTCCCCACATGCTGCAGCTCCAGCACTGGCAAGCACAGCCCATCCTGCTTTTATGTTTCCTGCCTCTGCTCCCAGACAGCCCAGCACCGAGACACCACGTTGGCCAGGACCCTAGCCAAGCTGGCCACACTGAGGGGATTTGACCCCCAGGAGAACTGCAAGCCCCCTGAGCACCAAGGGATGTGGGTAGTGTGGAGGAAGGACAAGCCAGCCCCAGGAAGAAGAATATGTGATGTACTCTTCTGGTGTCCCTTCTCCTGGTGTGAGTCAGGAGAGGCTCACCAGCCAGGGTGATGCCACCACCTCTAATAACCCCTTCCACGTAGAGAGCCCAGGAGTAGTGCTGGGGTTTGCAATGGCCTCGCTGGTCCCTTTGCCACAATGATTTGCACCAGCACAGCCCAGATCAAGCCCTGGTCCCATCGGGAAGGTCCTGCCCCTCTTGCATTCTCGACATAGTTTTGGGAGAGGAAGGGGTCCCTGGGGAAGGCTGCAGACACCAGCAGATATGTGGGAGCTATGCCCAAGGCTGCCTGGAGCATTGTGCCCAAAAGAGCATCTCACTGATTCCCAACGTGGTTAGTCATCCTCCAGAGCAAGCCAGGGGTTTGGCTCTCCTGGGACAGTCAAATTAGTGTCACCATCAGGCAGCTCTCTCTGACCTTCACCGCTGTAACTGGAGAGGTCAAGGTCTAACGTGCACCAGAGAAAAGAGGGTCAAATTCTCCTACAAGTCATGTCTGTCCTGATCTGGCTCTTTCTGGTTCCTTTGCTGCATCCCAGGCCGAACAGCTGCACTTGTGTTTTGGGGGAGTTCCTGCAGAATTAGAGGCCACCCAGAAATGAGACCTGGGTGTCACATAAGACACCTGGAGCAGGGAGAAGGCACTCCCCCAGCAAAGACAAGACAGGGTTAGGAAGCCAAGAAGGAAGTGGCAAAGGGAATAAGTATGTCCCCAGTCAGAGGCAGATTGGTCCTTTTCGGGGTGCTCAGCCTCAGAGCCCAGTTTCTCGGAAAAAGTGCAGTTTTCACAGTGCCCCTGCCAGGCAGTGGGAAATCAGGCTGTGGCCAGGTGAAAGCCTGCCTGCTCCTCTCCTTCCCTCCACATCCCCAAATCTGGCAAATGCCACCAGCAAGGTACAGAGAACAGACATTTCGTGGCAGAGAGACGCTCACGTCCCTGCTGTGTTTGTAGCTCAGCTGCTTTAACTTCCCCAGACAGATGAACCCAAAGCTTCTCCTCCACCTCTGCTGCTTTTTGGCTTTACTTCTCTGATGCCATAAATAAAAGGCAGGACGTAAACAAATAAAAATAATACTAATAAGAATATCCCTGCACAAACATGTAACAAATCAAAATGACCCTGTCTGTGAAGGAAGGGAAAGAAAATGCTGGTTCTTCCTTGGAAGTCTCAAGAGCTTCCAGAAATAGGCTGTGGCTCCAGCCAAGGCGAGCGCAGCCAGGGTTTGCTTGGTCAGCGTCATCACCAGAGGAGAACAGCAATTTCCCAGCTGCTCCAGTGCCCATGGATGGACAGATGGACCATGTCTCCCTCCCACAGGCACAGCAACCGAGGGCCCAGTGCTGCAGGGCATGGCAGTGTGGGTCAAGTGGTGTGAAATCCTTCCGAAACTCAGGGTGAAGTTTTATTTTGTTGCTTACAGCTGAGCAGCAACCCACAGGCCACAAAACACCTCATCCCAAAGGTGGACATGGTTGGTGCCACAGCCAGGGTGGCAAAAAGGGACCCATGAGCACACACATCCCAAATTTTAGCAACTGGCTGCCTCCCACCTCTCATATCCATTGTTACACAGATATAGAGGGTTTTCTCCATTTCCCCAGGAGCCTCCATAATGTGCTTGGTACACAGGATCGTAGACTTCCTGCCTCCAGACACCCCTGAGAGCAGCAGCTGCTGGGGGTGGCCAGCAATGATGGCAGAGGGACTGTGCTGTACCCACCGCATGGGGCGACGCCATCAACAGCCCCTCTCCCTGCTGTGCATTTCTCCAGGCTTTGGGCTTCTCCCAAGCCTTGCTGCAGCAACACTCCTCTCTCCAGCTACTACCTCCCACATCTGGGAACCATGAGTGGTGCAATGGTTCTGGGGATGGACTTCTGGGCTTGGCGTCACTGGCTTACTTGTCTTGGCCCTGCTCCTAGCCTGGGGGCTGCACAAGACCCCAGCAGACCTTGTCACTCTTCCCCTTGTAGGAGGCATCCCAGGCCTTCTGCATCTGGGAAGGATCTACCATCCCACTGGGTATGGGCGGGAAAGAGAGTGATGGAGCTGGAAGCCCTGCTGAGCTCATGGCTGGCTGCACACAGGTGGCACAGACTCCTGCTCCTCCAGCACAACCTTCCTTCTCCTCTGGCGCAGCCTCCCTGCTTCTCTGGCACAGCCTCCCTGCTCCTCCGGCCACAGTCACATTCCTCCTTTAACCCGGCATGCCGCAGTTCAGTGAGTGTGTGCACGAGCACACACGTCCTCCAAGAGCTCCAGCCGGTGGCCAAGAGACTCCAGATGCTGGAGGAGCTGTGCACAGCTGCTGGCCAGCAACGGCAGAGGGGAAATAAAGAATTGACACCCTTCCCTTCCCTTCCTTCTTCTTTCCCAGCCAGGACAGAAAAGAAAGGCAGTGCCATCCCTCTCTCACAGTTCAGCAATGGTGCTGCCTGACCCTAGCACAGCAGCAAGACATTCCCATGTTCCCTCCACCGTCCTCAGTCCATCCTCCCAGCTCTAAAGGCTGGAATGTGCCTGCAAGGTCACATTGGGACCAGAGATGCTTGCCTGGCTTGCTGAAGGGAACCAGCAGTGACTGGGGCATTACTGGAAAGAGAAAATCTCCCTGATTTCCTGGCCAGCAGATCAAGGGAGGTTCTAATCCTCTATTCTGCCCCAGTGAGAGACAAGGAACAAGAGAGACAAGGAACAACTGAAGAGAGTCTAACAGAGGCTAGGAAGATGCTGAGGGACTGGAGCATCTCTGGGAGAAGAAAAGTCTGAGAGTCCTGGGGCTGCTTAGCCTGGACAAGAACAGACCCAGAGCTAAAGGATGGGGGCAAGAGGCTAGGGCCAGACTCTGCTCAGTGATGCCCAGGGGCAGGCCAAGGGGCAATGGGCACAAACTGGAACCCAGGAGGTTCCATCTGAACAGGAGGAAAAACTTCTTTGCCATAAAAGTGCCAGAGCCCTGGCCCAGGCTACCCAGAGAGGCTGTGGATTCTCCTCTGAAGGGATTCCAAAGCCACCTGGAGGTGATCCTGGGCAAACTGCTGTGGGTGACCGTGCTTTAGCAGGGAGAGTGGACTGGGCGATCTTCAGAGGTCCCTTCCAATCCCTACCAGTCTGAGATCTGTATGTAATAGTCAAACAGGAGCCCAGTGAGCTGGGCTGTGTAGGGCCTGCCGGAGAAATGAGAGCATGAAGCAGGAATGTCAGGTATTTCCTTCTGCTCCCCAGGGCCAGAGCAGCCTCAGGTAACAGGCAAAGACAGAGGAAGGGACCAGTGCAGCTTCCCCACCTCATTTTGCTGCTGAGGAGCTCTAGGGTAATCTCCACATCACCAGCAAAGCTGCAGGGGTGGAAGTGGGACTGTGTCTTGCTGGTGAGATACAGATCTGATGCTGTCAGCTGCAAAGGGAAAGGAAATGGAGAAGCATCCTGCAAGGATCACAGGAGGTTTTAGTCAAAGATTAGATCAATCGAGACATTTCTGCTGTGTGGGAGCTGGAAGGAAGCTGCTGCAGAAGGGGCCAAGCTCTCTGTTTCAACTGGAAGCATTTCCTGGGCCATCAGCCCATCGTGCCTGCAGGAGTGGGATTGGGGTAGGTTCACAAGGACACCAAAAATGCCTGGGCCCACAGACCCTCTTGTCACACCTCCTGCTCAGCAGGGCTGGGCACCCCCCATGGGATGTTTAGCAGGGATGGAGAGGGATCACCTCTCAAAAGTGAAGAGAGGATGCAGGAATAGAGACACACAAGCCCCCAAAGTTCAAGTCAGGTCACAGTCCTGCTGCCCTTCAGTTTTGTTTCTTCCTTTACATGGCTTGTGGTTGAAACTCTAAACCAGCTCATCTGGCCAGCTGGGTGGTGGAGAGTGGGACTGGGAGCAGGACTGGGCGCTGGATCTTGGCATGAGCCTCACATCAGCTCCAAGTAACCCCTAGCCATTTGTGCAGGATGGAAAAGCACAGTAAAGCTTTCACTTCCTAGTTTGCCTAAGTATTGCTGCCATTTCCAGAGAGCATGGAGAGGATAACAGGCAGCTTTGAAGGCCAGGGCAGGATGCAGAAGGGCTGGCTTGGGGTGTCAGGAGGGACGATGGTAGCTCCAGCAAGAGGCTGTGCACACAACAGGTTTTTCACCTTGCTGAGAGCTGGGACCAGTTATTTTTTTTGTTTTGCTCACACAAGCACTGCCAACATGGAGCTCATTGAGGCAGTCTGAGCACCAGCAATGACACAATCACACAGAATCACAGAATCATTACAGTTGGAAAGGACCCTCAAGATCACCTAGTCCAACCGATAGCCCTACACTACTCTTACCCCTAAATCATCCCCTGAAGAAACACATCTATCCTCTTCTTAAAAACCTCCAGGGATGGTGACTCCACCACCTCCCTGGGCAGCCTATTCCAACATCTCACCACTCTTTCAGTAAAGAAATTCTTCCTAATATCTAATCTAAACCTACCCTGGCTCAGCTTAAGCCCATTCCCTCTAGTCCTGTCACTAGTCACAAGGGAGAAGAGGCCAACACCCGCCTCCCTAGAATGGCCTTTCAAGTAGCTGAAGAGAGTGATAAGGTCTCCCCTCAGCCTCCTCTTCTCCAGGCTAAACAACCCCAGCAACCTAAGCCTCTCCTCATAAGGCCTGTTCTCCAGACCCCTGATTAGCTTAGTTGCCCTTCTCTGCACCCTCTCTAGTAGCTCAATGTCCTTCCTAAACTGCGGTGCCCAAAACTGCACACAGTACTCAAGGTGTGGCCTCACCAGTGCCGAGTGCAGTGGCAAGATCACCTCCCTGCTCCTGCTGGTCACACTATTCCTGATACAAGAGTCCTTGTGCCTGAGTTAGGGTTCTCTGCTGCAGCGTAGCCAGTGTGCGAGTGCCCCTCAGTTCCCCCCTGGATTTCCTGACATGGTGTTCCCAAGAGTTAGGTGTGCAAATAGCCCTTCCCTACAGCTGCATGGCAGATGAGCTCTTCACTTGCTGGTCTGGCAATGCTCTGCTCTGCCTGCAGACACTCCTCAGTTACATGTGTTCTTCTGAAATGCAACCCAGAAGCAAGAGAAAAGAGCAACTCTGTTCTTCCCTGTCCTAAACTCAGAGGCTCAAACATCATCACTTCTATGCTAATATACAGGGATGGGTACAGGCCCCAGCTTCACCAGCTCTCAGAAGATGATGAAACGGTAATCAAAGGGAATAGAACAATAGAAGATAATCCCAAACTTAAAATCAGGGGTTTTTTTGCTTTTACCTTCTTCTTCCTTCTCCTCCATTTGTTTCTAAGCATCAGGCAGAAAGCTGGCCATGCCAGCTATCCCACATGTGAGGTTTGGCTTAAATCAGCAGAAATCCAGCTGCTTTCCATGAAGAGTATTAAGTATTTCTTAAAAAGTTGCAGCTGAAACTTTTGAGTTTGGGGCAATCTCCAGGTTCCTCTTGGTGGCTCTGCAGGCTAGAGCACCTTCACCTCTTCCTGGGAAGGTCTTTGTGATCTGCCATCTCCTCCTGGGTCACTTGGAAAGGGGGGGCTTAGAGAAGTGGCCTTGTTTGGGTCATTGAGAAACTGTGACATCTACATGTGCTCTGCATGTCCAAAGCCCTACAGTGATAGCATTGGAGCAGTTTGCCTTTACTGCTTTGCCTGGGATACAACTCCTGGCTTCAGCTCCCTCCAACCTCATGCTTTACAACTCAACAAATCCCATTTTTAATCAGGGGCCAAACTTATTTCTCCCTAGGTGTCCTAGGTGTCCATTGCAAGATACACCCATGTCCTCAAGCACATCTCCATGAGGCAGGTACTGGTGGGGCTGGTCCAACCTCAGACCTGGGGTCCTGCTGCCTCCCTCTTCCCGGCCCCTCCTGCTTGGGTGATATCTGATATTACCATCTCTGCTTTGGGCTCCTCAAAGGCTGTTTTCTGCTGCTTGTCTGTTCTAATTTGGGTCTTCAGCAGGACGAGACTGCCTCCTCTGTGGGAGCAGATTCAGCTTGTGCTTGTGGCTGTGGCTTGGATCTGCCTGTGTGCAGCAGTCCTGGCTGGGGATACTCTTGGTCCTTCTCAGGGAGAGCCAGTCTGCCCAGCAGAGCTTCACCCCCTACAGCAAATGTAGTGATGGCAATTCAGTGCCCTTTGGCTGGGTCTGAGTGGGGTCATGGTCATCCTGTTTGACCCCTTGTGTCCTTGGGGAAAAGAGGGAGCACCCTGTGCACCCACCATGTTCTGACTCCTGGACCAGCATGCTGTCAGGGTGTCTGTGTTGCCTACTTGACTTTTTGGCATCAACACCCTTCCCCTCCTTGCAGCCAAGGCATGGAGCTTAGCAAAGACCATCCCTTGTGAGCCAGCATCAGCTCCCCTTGTGTGAGGAGGGCAGGTCAGCAGGGACAGGATTGGGCCCCTCTCCCCCTGGCCCTGTGATCGAGTGCTATGGGGATGCCTGGTCATTATACAGCTTGCTGAAGTGTTGTAATTAAGGAATCAAATCGTTTGACAGTGAGAAAATGAGACACAAAACAGAGAAGGAGGTGCTGGTGCTGTAGGTGGACCTGTAGGTCCAGAGGCAGGGGGAGATGTGGGACTGTTTCCCCATGCCTGTTGCCTTTGGGGGTCTCAGTGCCACCCTCAGGGTTGTGAGGTTTTTTACCAGTGGTAACATATGTTTTGCTTTCTTTTTTTTTACCTGGCCAAAGATATGCAGCACTTTTATTCTCCCAACAGTGCCGGGACTGGGTGATATGATGCTGACACCTTGGCTGTGGTTCTGGCTGGGAGCCCCCTCTCTACCCACCAGGTCCTGCCAGCTTCCTCCTACGGACTGCTGGCTCTTGCCCAGCCTTTGACTCCTCACGGGAGACGTGTGATGCCAAAACCAGGGAGACATGCTGGGACGAACGTGGGGAGGACTGGGACAGGACTGGGACAGGGTCACTGCTGCTTTTCTGTGGAGAAGGGATGGTGGCTTATAAAAACAAAAACAAACCACAAACACAGAAGAAATCAAGTACCTGCCAGGAAAAAAAATCAAACCTATTTTCTGTCCTGTCTTGGCTGTGGAAGTGGGGATATGACAGCCATGGAAAACGGCAGGGGTTAGGCAATATGCTGGGGTGTGAATAAACAAATACATGAAGGAATGGATGTGGGGAGAAGATCCCAGAGCAAACCCCACCCCCCATCCCACCACCCTCTTCCAGACCCAGCGGCCCACAACCCCTCCCCAAAGCTCCGGTGATGCCATAGGGAAGGGGCTGCTCCTGGAGGCTGTCCTGCTGTGGGCTGGCATGAGAAGCAGAGTTTGAACTGTGGTGAGAGATTCTGGGAGCAATCAAACGCAGCTTTGCTTCACTACCACCTCCTCCCTCCACTCCCCCCCCCTTTTTTTTTCATGTGCTGCATTTCCTACAATCTGATTTTCTTCTCTCCAGCAAATACAGGTTTCAGGTTCCCAAGCACGGGGCTGTGGTTTGAGAGGAGCAATGGAAACTCCCTTGCAGTGGGAAGGGGCCAAAGGCATGGGGGTTCAGGAGGGGAAGGAAAACAGAGCTGCTCTCACGGGGCTGTGGAGACTCAGAGGGGCAAGGAACCAAAAACCTCTGTGCTCTGCTTCGCACCAGGCATGGTTTTCATTCATAGAATCACAGAATGGTTTTGGTTGGAAGTGATCTTAAGATCATCAAGTTCAAGTGTTAACCTGACACTGCCAAGTCACCACTAAACCATGTCCCTCAGCACCACATTTCCATGTCTTTTAAATCCTTCCAGGGGTGGTGACTCCACCTCTGCCCTGGGCAACCTATTCCAGAGCTTGACAACCCTTTCAGTGAAGTCTATCCTGTCTGAGGATGGTGCTGCATCTAGAGCTGCAGACATGCTGGAAAAGGAGACCTTGGAGGGTCCCATGGGTCACCCACAGGAGGGGCTGAGTAGGGTTTGCCAGTGACCTCTACCCACCACCACCTCCATCCCCTGCCTGTGCATATACCATGGGACACTTCCCTGCCTGGCTGATGGCCAGCGTGTTCGCCTTTCCCAGACAGCTGGGGGAGAAGTGAAAGTGCTTCTTCCCATTCCTGAGCAAAATCTTTATTTACAGGGACTTCAAATATTTATTTAAAGCACAGGGCTATGATGGGGACATCATCACACAGCAGCCAGGTCCCCCCACACAACCCTCCTCACCCTCAGACCATCTCCAGCTCTTTATTTATTTCATGGAGGAACTTCCTTGCAGTAAATCACTGCTGGTGGGGCTGGTTTGGAGGTGATGAGATTCAGCTGCCTGCTGGGATTTGGCCATGACCTGCAGGAGCACCTCTCCTACCCCTTATGGCAGCTGGATCAATCCTCTAAACAAAGAAAAGCACCAGGATCTCTGAAGGCTCTTTTCCTGGATCAAGGAGCTTTGAGGCAATTTGAACAAGACTTTGAAAGCCATCCTCTTCCCTCTCCTTCTCACTTCCTGGGCATTTAATCCACTGCTTGTCATGAAAGTATGATTGTACTGGTTGGGACAGCCCCTTCTTATCATAAAATCATTTATTGGTTTGGGTTGGAAGGGACCTTTCAAGATCATCTAGTCCAACTCCCCTGCAGTCAGCAGGGACATCTTCAACTGATCAGGTTCCTCACAGCCCCAAGCAACCTGACCTGTAATGTTTTCAGGGATGGGATACCTATCACCTCTCTGAGCAACCTGTACCAGTGTTTCACCACCCTCAGTATAAAACATTTATTCCTTTTATCCAATCTAAATCTCCATCTTTTTGTTTAAAACAATCATCCCTTGTCCTTATCCCAGCAGGCCCTGATAAAAACCTGTCTTCATCTTTTTTATAGGTCCCTTTAAGTACTGGAAGGCTGCAATAAGGTCTCCCTGGAGCCTTCTCTTCTCCAGGCTGAACAACCCCGAGTCTCTCAGCCTTTCTCCTTGCTCAGTATGATTTCAGGGCTCCTTCACACTCCTCATCCTAGCTCCTGATGAAGCCATTTTGGTCTGGAGGTTGCTTTCCAATTAGCAAAGTGTTATTTCCAGCCCTTTGCAGCACCAAAACAAGCTGGGCTTTTCCCACTGCTGCTCCCTCAGTGGCAGCTGCCAGGGATGTGCTTCCTGACAGCTTCAGCAAGGGATGAGTTTACAACCTGGGGTTCAGCTACTGAGTCTATTGCTGGAAATGGCATTCCTGGTCCCTCACATGAGAGGATGCTGGGTCAGAAGGGGAGTACATGCCTTCTCCCATCCCTCTACAGCCCTATGCCTTCTCCCATCCCTCCAGAGCCCCAGCATGCCCCCTGCCCACACTCCATCCTGACTCCTCAGCACTGTCACCCTCTGTCAGGGTGTCCACCTCTGCCCTGAGTGTGCATCTCATGCAAACAAGCTGTCCCACAGTTCCTCAACTGCAGCTCTCAAAGGGTGGGTTTCAGGTCAGATCTACCCTGCAAGAGCAGTTTGCCAAAACCCTGTAGAGAAGACCCTGAGAAATCCACATTTCTCAAGAGTCTCCAGGTTCCTGGGGTGCAGCTCTGACAGTCCCCAGCCCCAAAAGTGGTGCCTGGTCCAAAGTGTGAAACCATCCAACACGCCTCAGTACAACAGGGTAGACTTCAGGAAAATTACCTTGGTGGAAGTCTCCAGAAACACTGTGACCTCCCTCAGAGAGATTGCCCAGGACACATCACCTCCTGAAGAGCCCACTGCTGCTGATGGGCATCAGCTGTGAGATGCAGGGATAGAAAAGGGAGAGTAGGTTTGGAGCTGGTTGTGGGCTCTTTAGGAATTCATTTCCAAATGAGTTTCTGAATGTGTTCCCATTTACATCACCCGTTCAGGTTCCTCCAGCCCTCAGGCTGTGGGACAGCTGCTCAGCTCTGTGAAGACCAGCCTCTGCCTGCTCACCACAGGCCATGCTCTCATCAGATAAAATATCCAACAAGGAAGAAAAATGAGTTTCTGGATTAGATTCTGGCATGAATAAACACTCATGCTAGAATTTGCCAGTCCTTCAGGAACTGCAAGTATTTTCCCAGTGTCAAATGTTCATGCAGATAATGTATAAATAATGACCTCGATTCTGTCAGATATTACAATGAGCAGAGCTCTGGGCTTTGGTTCATAACAGTATCTGCAAATCATCCTCCTAACTTCTTGCTCTTCTTGGTAGATTCCTCATGCTCCAGCTCTTTGAGGCCAAACTCCTGTGTTTCTGCACAGGGCTACAGCAACCCACCAGCACCTTCCTTGCAATAAGAACAAGGAGTATGACCCCATGACATAGCAGATGGGTGACAGGTAGCTTTGGAGGAGGTGTGGGGTGCGTAACCTCCTGGGGAGCAGCTGGTCACATACTGTAGGTCGGGCAGCCCTGTCTGAGGCACCTCCTGCAGCTCTCTGATGTGGAAGGACCTGGCTGATCTGCAGTCCAGAAGTTGCAGCAGAGGATATGAGGACATCCAAGAGGGAGCTGGGTATGAGGAGGTCCTGCTGCAAATGGTCCTGCACTGACTCCCCCCCCCCATTTCTTGGGGTATGGACCAGAGACAGGAGGGTGGAAGGTACCTGAGTGAGCTGGGGACACTCTGGGTGTGGAATCATAGAATCATGGAACCACTTTGTTTGGAAAGAGGCCTTTAAGATCATCAAGTTCATCAGCAATGCCAGGTCACCACAGAATCATGTCCCTCAGCACCACATCTACTGGTCTTCCAAATCCCTCCAGGGACGGTGACTTCACCAGTACCCTGGGCAGCCTATTCCAATGCTTGACAACCCTTTCAGGGAAGAAATTGTTCCTCATGTCCAACCTGAACCTCCCCTTGTTCAACTTGAGGCCATTTCCTGTTGTCCTGTCACTTGTTCTTTGGGAGAATAGGACGACTCCCACTTTGCTCCAAGGGAGAGAGTCTCCAAAAGAAAGACAGAAAGAAAAGAAAAAAAAAAAAGAAAAAAAAAAAAGCAAAAAACATTCTTACAGATTTCCAACAGTTTTTATTGTAGGTGGAACTTGTAACCCCACCTGTAATGAAAACAGCCTGCCACTTCCAGCTCCAATTTCATTTGCCTTTAACTTTGTAGACTCTAACCACTTGGCCTGAACTCCTCTAGGCTGGCTGCACATGAGCCAGAACAGCCACACCATGTGCAAGGACAGGCTAAATGAAAAAGTAAAACATTTTCTGCAAGAGACCTCTAGCAGCCTTCTGCTCTGGTAGGGAGATGCACTTTATCCAAAGATGCATCTGCTGGTGATGCAATGAAAAGCTACCTAGGTTATAACCTCTGGAAAACTGAAGTCTGGCTGGTGCACATGGCAGAAAAAAAGGAGAGATTGAGTTTAACTCACGGCTTTTATAGCCCAATGTGAAATGAACTGGTGCTCAGGGGCACTGAAGGTGTTAACCTCAGCCCTGGACCCAGTAGAGAAAGCAGAGCTTCCACGGTGATGTGGCAACACAAGGGCTAAACTCACACAGAAATTTACACTTCCAGTCCAATCAGAGGATCTGCTTTCCCTCTCCTTGCTCTCCCCCTTTGGGGAATTTCATGCCAGAAACATCCCTAGCTGACGTCAAAAGGAGCAGAAGGGACCTAGCACTGTAACCGAGGGCAGCAAAAAGCTCAGGAGGGTGGGGAGCATTTGGCTGGTGAATTGGACATCTCATTTCTCCTTCTGCCAGGGCCTAGCCAGTCATGCTCTGGAGAAAGGAGCACATAGAAGCTCCTAGCGTGTTCTCTGAAAGTCCTCAGGACTGGCATCTTGGTGCTGCAATGAAATACCCTCTCATATGTGGGAGTCCTGATTCCAGCAGCTGGGATCCATCCTGATTCAGCTCCACACATTTTTTAAAAAGCTCACTTTCCTGAAGATAGATCAACAGCAAGGAAGGAGTTTCCATCATTCATGTGACAGTCCAAATCTGACCTGAGGAGGAGCCTCTGTGTCTCGGCTGCCACCTGAGGTCTGCTAGCATCAGGTGAAACCTCCTCAGCTGCAAGACCAGCTCTGGCCTGGGATCTGCAGGCAGTCAGCACATGGCCTGGGCTAGCTGAGGAGCATTGTAGGAGCCAGGATCACAGCCATGATGCTAGAGAAAATCACACCATTAAAAACCTACAGAAGGAATGACTGGAAGGAGCTCAGACTGGATCTTGGCCTCAGCATCTGCATTAACCCATCATCCTGGCCAGGAGCAGCAAGGTCTCCTTAGCAACCCCACTTCAATATTTAGTACCAAATGCATGTGCCCAAATGACCTTCCAGGTCCTTTCCAGAGTGTTGCTGCTGAACGAGCTCCAGGAGCCCAGCAGCTACCAAGTCACTGCTAGCTCAACATTTCCTCTGCTTCTCCCATATGAGCACTTACTGGGCTTGCCTCAACCTGCTCCAGTCAGCAATGGTGAGTGCACAGCCAGGGTGCAATCTTCAGGGGAAACAAGGTGAGATGGCCCACTGGAGAAGTTAGAGAAAGCTAAAGTCTTTAGGGTCCATGGACAGAGACCATCCTGTTGTAGCCACCAGATGGAGAGGAAGGAGATGTGTTCAGAGATGCAATCTGCAAAAGGGTAGAATATAACAGCTGGCAAGAAAGCCACATTCCCATCATTGTTGTGACTTGGGGAAGGACAGGGGAGTTGGTAGCTGATGAGCATCAGGAGCAGAGGTGAGGTCTGGGCAAGGTCCACAGACAGAACACACCATGCCCAGGATGGCAGTAAGTCCGGTTTGCAATAAAGAGCTAATGGAAGCTGAGGGGTAAAAGGACGATGGCTAGTAGTGCCTGTGCTTGCAAGAGCTGGCACAGCAGAGACTCAAGAGAAAGTCAGCAAAATAGAACAGGAGCTCAGCACATAGTCTGTTAAAGGGTAGAATGAGTAGTGTAAGAAAAAGATTTCTAGGGACATCTAGGGATGACAAAAAGATTACAAGTAGCAATGAAAAACTCTTGAGACTCTCAGCCTAGATTAGGCAGAGAGGAGATGGGGTGATGTGCTGGGGACAGCTGTGACCATGAAGTACTTCTAGTCCAACAGCTGAGCTGAGAGAGGATGGTGAGTGAAATACAATTCAGTGAAAGCAAGAACACTGACATCCCTTTGGGGACATTGCAGAGCAGGTTAACAAAGCTCAGGACATGGAGATGGATCTTGCTGAAGCATTTCCAAAATTATGTGGACAAGAAGTTTTGGGTTAACCAAAATCTAAGGAAACTGAAACATGAGTTCATTTATTGTGATCACCAAAGCTGGCAGGGTGAGATTTTGGGTGCAGGCTTCCCAGTTCTTTTGATGTCTGAATCAATGTGAAGCTTGTGCTGGCCTTGGAGCTTGGAAGCTGGTGAATCCCTCAGCTTTGCCCCTAGCACTGCACCTGCCTTCAGCCTGAAACCTTCTCCTCTGCACCCCCGAGCATCAGCGTGAGGACACGGCATGTGGACCAAGAGGAAACAGCCCTGCCTTGAGAAGGAGGTGGGGGATGCTTTATGAGAAGCAGTTACAGCCGTTCTTGAAGGACTTTGGCTCTGAGCCCCCCTGCCACATTCTTAGGAGAGATCATATCAAAAAACTATTTTTACTAGAAATGTAGTGGTAACAGGCTCCAGATGGCTGTTGTTATGTAATAGGGTTTGCTTAATGGATCCCACTTCCAGATGTGCAGCTTGGACTCAAGGCATCTGCTGGGTCCTGTGCTGAGCAGGAGGCTGCAGCCAGCTCACTGTGCCATGCAAGAGAGGGCAACTGACTCCATCACAGATAGGACCTTTCCTGAGCATCGTATTCCTTGCTCTTCTTTCCAGTAAAGTGTTAGTCATCCTGGGCAGTCATCTCAGGCCCTGCATCTCTTTCTGGGGACAGGTCAGCAAAAAGGGTCACTGAGCACCAGTTTGCTCTGCTCTGGGGCTCATGGGCGAGGCTGGTGTAAGGAACAACTTCTGGCAGCACCATGGTGTCCTATAGGAATCTTCACTGAGAGGCATCTTCACTGTAGGCATCTCATCACCATCACATAAATGAGAAGTGTTGCTTGTTTGGGGACTCACAATAACGGGGAAATGAAGACTGGATGGTAAAGGGAATTAAGGGACTCACCATGTCTTGACATTCCAGGGCCCATACTATGCCTTCCCAGATGTCAGAAAAACTCAGGCAGGATGGCTGCTAAGAGCAAGGAACCAGACAGGGGTTTCCTTGGGCAGAAACATTTTGGACCTGGAAGTGAGGAAGCAAAATGGAGCATCTATAGGAAGAGACTGCCACTTTCCCATTAAGCCTGCGGGAGCAGCTCAGGGAACAGTGGTGGGACACACCCTTCTGGACCAGTTTCTATGCTGCCATTGATCTTTGCCAGCAGAGCTATTGCCTTGCTTCATCTCACCTGGTAGAGATTCACTTCCTTGTTGGAGGCTGAAGAGAAGGTTTTCAAAGGTATTTTGAGGCATAAGGTTTCTCCTTCCCTTGGTGCAGGTCTGATTGCTGCAGATTCAGTGTTTCCTTTCCCAGCACTGCAGTTCACTGGAAACAGTAGGGATGCAGTAGATGTCTGCATCCTAGCTGCTAGGTGGACAAGGGGATGAGCGGTGCACACTAAGACAAGGAGGATTTGAATTCAAAGTATGTGGCTCTGTGCCATTGCTATTAGCATCTGCTGACAAAATACTAAGACTTATTAAGTGTCCAGATCCAGGAACAAAATTTAAGGGGGTTGCACTTGAACTGAAGGCAAGAGGCTTAGGTGCTTTCTGGAGAGCACAGAAATGTAAGCAACTGGGGACTGGCTCTCCTGAGGAGCAATCATAACTGCTGCCTGATGACAGAATGAAAGAGCTGGAGAGGTAATACCAACCCTGTAACAATCCATAGGACAGGAACTGAGCCACAGCTCCAAGGAGAAGGCAAGGTTAGGGGGACAGTGAGAGATCTGCACTGTGTGGAGGGGAATCTGATCCTGCAAGAGCAGTTCCTGCACCACCATCACTGACCTCTCAGGCAGAAGTGTAGTGAGAGAAGCTTCCTTTGGGTTTGCTATGTCTCAGCTTGAAGCTCCCCAGTGTCAAAAAATAAACAAGGAAAAGTGGGACAAAATCACTGCTCGACTGGAGCCTGCAAAGTCCAAGGGGGGAAAGAGCTGCTCTGGGTTCTCAGGTTCACATCCTGTCTTGTGCTTGATTTTTATCTGTAACAAGACTTTCATGGAGCTGGTTTTGCTTTGCACTGCAACTGCGTGCTTGCCTCAGCATTTGGATTTTCTCTGGCCTCTTTGCAGAGCAGCACGAGGTGGGCTCCAGGGCTCTGCTCCACACATGCAGCCTGCCTCAGCAATGGAGGCGATCGGAAAGCCATCTGCTCACACAGCAACAAGGAGGTTTCCATGGTTTTGTGAAAGAAAGAAAGAAAGAAAGAGAAAGAAAGAGAGAAAGGAATAAAGAAAGGAAGACAGGAAGAAAGAAAGGAAGAAAGGAAGGAGGAAAGGAAGGAAGAAAGGAAGAAAGAAAGGAAGAAAGAGAATCTTCTCTCTTTTTTAGCTCTGTTCTTATAACAAAGCCACACGTGTGCAGTGCCAGAAATGTGTTGTTTATCAAAGGTGCTTTCCCCTCACTGCCACAGGGTAGAGCTGAGAGGGGAGGGAAGGGGAGAGTGGATGTAAAGGTATACCCAGCCCAGGGGACAGCCAGTGGGAGTGAAGCTGGGCTGGGGAAAGGAATGAATGCTTCACCCTGGGCCCTCCCCCCAGCACATCCATGTAATATGTGGAGATGAGGTGGAAAATCCATACGGAGGGAAAATGTATGCCTTTAGCAGAGCAGGTCTCCAGACAGGCCAGCTAGCTCTTTTGAATGGATGTCCTGGCACACAGAAAGTCCTCTCTTAGTTTCTTTTCCTGCTTTGGCCAATGTTTCTGCTGTTAACCCTTTCTCCATGCTAGGACAGGGGTGGGAGAGAGGGGACAGTCCCTTCCTTGCTTAACCAGGGCAGCAACACCTGATCCCTCCAAAAGCTTCCGAGAGTCGCAAGGGAGGGAAACATTTCGAGGTGAGATGTGAGGGGTAAACACTTGGGGCTGGCAACAAACAGCCAAGGGCAGGAGGAACGTGCTCTTCCTTGTTCCCTGGTTAGCTCCTGGACTGGCAGGGGCAAGACAGAGAGACTGAGTTAACTTCCAGGCTTAATCATTAGTCATTTTTACAGTGCAAATGGATTTCTCAAAATACCTTTAAATATCAGAACCCTTGGGCAGAAAATGATGGTCATGAGCTGGATCCTCCAGCACAGGATCTCATCCTGTCCCCAGGTCTTCTCCTGGCCTCCTGGCTAGAAACAGTGCTGCTCTGGCTGCCTCCAAACCAGGAGCTACTGGAATAAAGGAGCAGGCAAGACCTCATCTCCTCCTTTGCCATAACTATGCTCAGCACTTCAGTGACAGACACATTTTACAACCCCCTTACCCACTCATATCCACAAATTGGGTGTCCCAGGAGGTGCTGGTAGCATGGAAGAGGAGGGCAGAACATCACAGTATGTTGAAAATACTACTGCTAATTACACAATGGGTTCCTTATGCTCCCAGGAAATGCAATCTGCAGCAGGACTCCCAGTCAATTCATGGTTCAGGACAAATCAAGATGACATACTACTCTACCCAGCTCCTAAATTTTATCATACCTTAGCTGGCATTTTCAGACATTTGTGAGATAGGTTGGCCAATGCCACAGAGAAAAGTGATGGGGCAATTATCTTAATTAGGAACAAATGTATTACTTCTGCTAGTTATTTAGTGCTTGGAACAAACCCTCTTCATTGTGTGACTACTTTGCACAGAGTTAACCCCTGCCCAGATCTCTGGGAGGTCATTTTCCTGGAAGATGAGAAGGAAATTCAGTGCCCTTCAGATTGCTGGGGTTAAAAGCTGAGCAATGCATAAAGCTTTCACAGCATCCAACAGCAGCCTCAGTGGTTTCACTGGCACCAGGCAGCTTTTCCCCTTTACAGGTGTTGAGGACAGGCTGTGTGTCTTGCAGAGGGGTTAGGGATCAGTCCAGAGAAGCCCAGCAACAGCAGCCTTTGAGCTTGGAACAGCAGCAATCAACCAGGGCAGCATGTATCAGATAAGGCAGCACCTTCATGGCACAGATGAGCAAGGCTTCTCTTGCCCCATCACTAAATCCCAGCCTGCAGATGTTGGTGGCTCTGTTTTTGGGACCCTGGACAAGAGCAGGGTGAACACAGCCAAAGACCTGCCCCTTCCCAGTCAGCCACTGGCTCTGTAAATATGTCTCCAGCATTGTAGCCCCAGTACCCAGCGGTTTCCTGCAGGAGCAGTGGGGCAGAAACTCCTGGCCCTATTCACCCTCAGATTTTGCCTTGTTTTCCCCCCTTTTAGCAGCACCCTGTGGTGATTTCAGATACACTAAGGACCATTCTGCCTCTGACCACAGGCAGCCACCTCTGCTTGCACAGACCACACAAGATTCTGTCCCTGCTCACTGCAGGGGGTTAGACCAAATGATCTTTAAAGGCCACTGATTCACACCCACATCCACTCACAGTAGCTCCTTCCTCAGCCCCACTGGAGAGCCCATGGTGGTTCAACAAGATGTTCAGGCTGTCATACGGCATCAGCCAATGAGGGAGACAGAACCTCATCCATACCCCAGCCCGATTACAGGACTCTCAAATGGACTACCAGCCCAGACATCCCAGCAGCATTTTGGGGCTCCAGCATCTCATCTGGGGCTAGCTGGGGCTGGCTGCTGTCCCCACGGTTGGGCATCTTGCTGTGAGGTGGCCTCCAGCACCTTGCTGCACCTTTCTGGCAGCCAACTCTGTCCAAAACCAGACCCTCAATTTCTGCGTATCTATCCCTCCTCCATGTGAGTCTGTGGCTCACACTAAACCTCATCACCTGCCCAAGCCTCACAGGTAACAAGTGACACGGGAGGATGTGCTGAGAGAGACACACCTGAGCAAAACCTCATCTTCAGGGCGCAGGCTGGAGGAACTGCTTGTACCAAATCCTTTTTACTTTTGTATTTTGTCTTTCCTTCTTCTTTTTCTGCTTTCTCCAGAAGGGCCCAGATGCCTTTTCGTTGGCTGTGCTCCCTTGGCGAGCAGCCCGCAGAGGCACCAGAAACACTGTGTGTGAGTGCATGAGCATTTCTGTGTAATATTAATACACAGAAATGGAAGGTGACCAGCATATAAACATTCTTCACTGTTTGGGTCACAGCCCATGGAGCTGTTAGAACTTTTTTTCCTGAGTTTTGAACATATAGACTAAATAGAGAGGGAGTGAGAAGGACAGAGAGGATGAGAGACTGGGAGAGAGAGTGTGGGAGGGTGAGAGGGAAGGAGGAACAGCAAAGACCCTCTCCAGGCCTTGGAATCCAATGGGAGCATGTGGGGAAGGTGTTGGTGCAGGGCTTGCAGCACCAAGCACACCAACATCTGCTCCCCACAGAGAGTTGGGCTGGAGGTGGGGGAGAGACCAGCTTGAGGCTGGTCATCACATGTGTGGTTTTTGCATTAAAGAAAAAGGTAAATAATAATAACAGCAACAGCAGCTGAAGGCTGAAATAACCAGGATTCCTGTGCAAATCTCCTCAGAGGGGCTTAAGTGTCTGTTTGGGAATATGGAGGAGGGGGCCATGCTGGAAGCATTTCTGCAGCTGCCAACGGGAAGGATGATCTCTCCGGAGCTAACAAGACCCAGCTGGGTCCCGCCTGCAGCCGAGAGTGTTAAATCAGAAACTATTCCATCAACAGCCAGTTTGGCCAAATATGAAACATTTCCAGGGAATCAATGGCCAGTGCTGGTGACGCAGAAGCCAATAGTCTTGACTTCTTTTCCAGAGCCTCCAGAAATACACTCATCATTTTGGACTTAAAGGGGCAGACTGCACTTTTTCCGCTCATCTCGGCAGCTTTCGGCTGAGAAATCCCCATCCCAGCAGCCAGAGTGATGGCTGGGCTGGTTGAATCCACTGGTTAATGTTTGCAAAGGGCCCTAGGGGCTTTTGGACCTGCCAAGATGCTCCAGATGACGAATCTGAACTGGACATATCCTCCCCAAATGTTTTCCGTGGAGATGAGCTCAGATGGAGGACTTGAGCTTTGTACAGCTGAGCTTGGACCACCATTGCTCTCGTCCTCCATCGACACCCCAGCCTTTGACCTTCACCTGTGCAGAGCACAAAGGAAACCAAATTCTCAGGCTTTGCACATGAGGTGCAGGAAAGAAGAGCTCACCAAACACCCTGGCACAGGCAGGGCTGACTGGTGTCCACCTTTGCACTTAATAACACATTTAATGTCTTGGTCTGCAAGGGGAAAGTTCATCAGCAGTGTTGGAGCCAGCCACCACATCTCCAGCACGTTTAGCTCCTTTAGAAATAAAAAAGCCCCTCAGGTCTGCTCCCACTTCCCAAGGCACTGGGGCATCCCAATGGCTTATCCTAGCCCTCCTGCCAGCCTGAGTCATGCTCATCACATCCTAGCAGAAGAACAGCATGAGTGGTGTATGGCAAGTCACAGCTAAACAAGACAGAGAAATCATTAAAGTATGAAATAATGGTCCCTGGCAATAACAGAGAAGAGGAAAAATGGCAAAAATGAGTATCAAGAAAATGCAAATTACTTGGACTGTGGAACAGTAAGGTCTGTGAAGCAGTATTTGCTGCAAATCAGCCTGTATTGCTATTTAGACCAATGTAAAAGCTGCCCAGCTCTGATCTTTGCAGTGCACAAGGCGTCTGTATCCTTAGGTACCCTCCCCATCTTGGAGAGATCCTTCACCATTCCTATCTCCAATGGGTCATGTCTTTCATCAGAGGAGACCTGGTTGTGCTTTTCCCCAGATGACTGCATTTTATCCTATCATGCCCACATCTTCTGCTCTCCACTGTAAAAAGCTAACCACAAAGTTCCTCCATGTAGCCAAAAGCAGCTGACCAGGATACACTGGAGCAGAGCTGCCTGGCTGCTGGGACAACAGTGATGCAGTCTCACTTTACTGGAGTCATACATGAGTCTTCTTGCTCTGCACAGCTCCAGCAAGTGAAGGGAACTCTGCATCCGCAGCATCATTAGCTGAACGTGAATTCCCAGTTGTGCGTGGACTTTAAAGGCCTGGTTGGTGGTCTCCTCCGGTAAGAATGGCTTTTATCGGGGGCCAGGGAGCTGGAGAAAGGAGCCAAGCATCTTGTTTCTCTTTCCCTGCTGTAGGCAGCCTGCATTCCCACCAGCTGCTCCAGCCACAAAAGCAATCCTGGGAGTTGTCTTGTTAAGCAAATGTGGGGGAAAAACAAAGTAGATGGAGAGGATACCTGGGTGGGGAGGAGCGTGCCCAGAAACTGGACAAAATTGGAAGCAGGAGAGAAGGCATTTGCAGTTTCCCAGAGAAAGAGGCTCTGCTGGGGCATGGCAAGTGTTTCCCATCACTTTGCAGGTGACGATGGAGCAATCTCTGTCTGGAGGGCACTGAGGTGACTCATGCCCTCAACATGGTGAGGAATCAACACAGCTTCCATGCTCCCTGGGAGGGCTCTGAGCAGGGCAAGGGCTTGGGATTTGGTCTTGCCCAGCGAGGGCTGAGCATCAGTAGGGTGAGGCAAACTGACAGCTGGAGAGTGAGCTTGTGGCCATGCCAGAAGGCAAATGGAAGAGCACATCCCAGCTCGTCCCTCGTCACCCGCACCCCAATGCGCCTGCACCTATCGCTCATGCTGATGGCTCCCCCTCCGCTGTGTTTCCAGAGGTACTTCCAGCATGGAAAGTTCTATTTAAAGGGCATTTTTCCTTGATCATTTTTTTTTCCTTTTGGATGAGAAGCCAAGGGTCTGTAAAATGCAGAGTTTCCCACCTAGCTGAACCAGAGGAAATGATGCTGTCAAAAAGTTTAATTTCCCCTATCCAGCAGTAACATGAATCAGTTTTGGGAGACGGACAGAAAAGCTGGAGTGGATGAGGTGGACCTTGCCTTGGGAGAAGAGCTTGGCTCTTCTGTCCCTTCCTAAGCAACACACAAGGCAGAACTGGGAAGATCTAGGAGTGGGCAAAGAAAAGCTGCCCCTGCAACTTTTCTGCTCCTGACAAAGCCCAGGGCCAGGAGGGCTGTGAAATACTTCCTGTCTCCAGGCACTGAGCAGGAGACCTTTCCCAGTCCAGCTGAGCATACCTTGAGCTAAGTAGAGCATGCTGAAGCTGTTGCATCTCCCATGGCTTTGGGTCATCTTTCCCTGAACAGTTCCTCCTCTCAGGATGTGGCCATGGAAGGATTGCCCATGCAGGACACTGCAGCCCACATCACTGGTGTGGGCAGATGAGGGCTCCTCCATCCCGGTGGGCTGGCTAACGAAGCAACTTCTGTGCATGCCAAATCAAACCCAGTTTGACTTGGCCCTGCGTTCAGTGGGGAGGTTAATCAGCTCCTGGGAAATCTCTGGAAAAGAAGGCAGGGGGCAGGTCTGTCAAAGGCACTGAGGAGGAGGGAAAAAGCATCATTATTTTTTTTTTCTTTTCCCTCTTTCCCCCTGGCTAGGAGCAAATAGCTCATGTTGGAGGTCAGTGCTCTCAGGAGCAACACCCGGAAGTCACTGGGGTCCCTCAGCCAGGGGCTGCCCAGGACCCGCCAGCCTGTCTGGGACACAGCACACTCGTATGCCACACATCGGGGTGAGTCCCTCTGGGGATTAAGCTTGATTAATGCTAATTCCTCTGCTTTGCAGCATTTTTCCAGCCTTGCTGGCGTGCTTGGTTTTAACAGATGCCCTGGGACCCTTCTGCAATGAGAGAGCAGTCTTTCTGGTAGAACTGATGAATATCCCCCAGACTGGACTTGATGATCTTAAAGGTCTTTTTCCAACCTAAATGATTCTATGGGTCTGCCCAAACACAGTGGGATTTTCCTGAGTGTGAAGAGCCTTGCTGGTGTGTGCTGAGTTAGGGAGCTAGCCAGTCCCCACTGGGATCTTGAAGTTCTCCCTCCCCTCTAAGTAGAGCAGCATTAGTGAGACAATGATACCCCTCAGCTGTGGGCCAGGCCCTTCCTTAGCCCAGCCTGGCTGTATAACTTCTGGATCATTTCCAGACTCGAGACCACTGCCAGCATCATGGTTGCAGTGACAACAAGCCCTGAAACTATCCCATGTAGCACAAGGGGCAAGCTGAGAAGTGCCAACGCAAATGCCCGGGGCAAGAGGCCAAACCCAGCTCCAGCTGGAGGTTCAGTTATGCTGGCACTGCTGAGGTGAACAAATCCTGGCCCTCATCTGGTTGTATTACTGAGCAGTTAAACAAGAGGTATTCCCTCCTCCCTGAGCCCTCACCACTCTGCAGCATTTGCAGGCAATGGGATTTGACCAAATCCTGAAGGTCAGGACCTCCTGGAGTCACTCATTCCCAATTAACAAGTCAGCTGCACACCAAGATCTGCCAGGTTTTGCAAGAAAGCAGCCAGGGACGCATGTAGGTTGGCTGTGTAAGCACTGCACATGTCCACTGTAGGACCTTGTCTCTGGCTGCAGCCAGGGAGCTCTTTCTGGGTCACATCTAGGCTCCCTGGGGATGCTCCAAAGAGCAGCCGAAGATCCTGGACTTGTTTGCACCCTCCAAGCGAGCAATGGACATTTCTCTCTTCTGTGCTTTCATTCTCTGGCCAGGGTGGGCTTTGGGGTGGCACAGGCTGTCCTCAGGGGTAGAGCAAGGCAGAGGAGGTCAGACTGGGACAGGTGCTTGGGTGTCATGTCCCACTCCTGGGCTGGTGGCTGTAACTTCTCCCTTGCACACAATAGCATCAGCCTTTGAGACTACTCAAACTCAATGATGCTTCAAGGCAGCCTCTGTTTTGAGAAAATGCTGCTTGTGTCACCCTTGTGCCATGGTTTTCCTATTCTGAGCTCAGCAATGGTCCTGTCACTTCAGCTCTTCCTTTTAATGTGAACAAAGCAAAAGAATGATCATCTTCAGGGGTTTTAGTTCATGGTACAACCTGGTTTGCTGTCCTCTTTGGTATGAGGAGCTCTGCCTTGTCTTTGCACCATCGTCCCTGGATGATATGTTGGATGCACCTATAACAGCAGCGATAGCCAGAACAAGATCCTTCCTGGGGCAGTAACCTTTCTGAAGGCTGCAAACTGCCTTGGGGAAATTGCCATTGTTTTGCACACCAGCCCTCAGCAATGGGGACATCGAATTCAGACATTTGAATTTCCATGGTGAAACCTGGAAATGCTGCCACTCTGTCCCAGCAATCCCTCTAAATGCTGGGTTCTTCCAAAGTGTTAAATATTTAGAATCTAAGTATGAGGAGCTTACCTCCTCTCCAGATTTGGAAGCCATACCAGTCAGCCCAGACGACTTTGCATGCTGCAACACTGGGAGAAAATGGAGATAAAAACATCCTGTAGGGCATGAGCAGGATGGTGATTAATCCTTGGAAAAGGCTAACTGACATGGCCATCAATAACTACAGTAACTTGTTATGGCTGCCTCATTCCAGGAGGATTACATGCCTGAACACTCCTTAAAACATCTAATGAATGTCATTTTGGTTTTACTCTCAGTGCTCATGCAAGTGAAGCACTCAGCAGCGCTGGCCAGAACCATGGGGAGAGCCAGCAGAGCTGCTCCAGCTTCCCACACACCAATATGCTGCACACCTTCCCACTAACCTAAAATATCTTCACTGGTTGTTCCTGTCACCCTGTCACCAGCTCTGTCCCACTGGGATCCTCAAAGCCAACCAAATGCTGGTTCTTGCTGGCTTCAGGTGGCTTTGGATAATGCCTTGCCAGAGGACATCTGCTCGATGACATTTTTTGGACTGAAGGATTGTGTCATTTGGCCTTTCCTGCACAGACAAGCCATGGTGCTCTGCAGCCTATGGCACAGTCATGGCCAGCTGGGGCTGGGAATCACTGTGGAGATGCTCACCTGACTCAGGTGTATGGCATTTCAGGAGAGGGGGATGGAGGGTTTTGGCAAGCATCACACACAGCTCCAGATCCTGAAGGTTACTGCTCTGCCTCATTCGTGCTATACAGGGATATTATCAGTGAAATGTTAGGGCCAGTGTCAGATTCTCCAAAACCTCACCATGAATCTGTAGATCTCAGAGAATCCCCTGGTTAGGAGTAGCTGACAAAGTGGTCTCTTGTTTCACTGAGGACACTGTGGTGATTTTCAGCCACCACGAGCCACTGCTGGTAGCTGCTCATGAACATGTCTGTGTCTAGCATTTTCCTCTCAGACATAGCTCCAGGGAAGACATTTTTATTTTCTACTGGCAGTGCTCTTTGGGTTCACACCAGGCTCCTCAACCCCCTGCAACAGGCAGGCAGCAGTCCTGCCTCCCCCTGCTATGGTTTAATTTTGTCAGGGTGCTGGTGCTGGTAGCTTCCTGCCTGCTGATGCCATGGGAGACTTTCTAGGCCCTGAACAAAGGGTCTCAAAAATGTCTGGAGGTGCTCCCTGGACTCATGCTGCCTGACCTCACTGATGGTCTGAAGCCATCTCAAGAAAGACCTCAGCAATGAAGGGAACATCAAAGTGGACCCAGCCGTGAGTACCCCAGCCTGCTCCTCCCCACGTCCTGCCAGTGTAAGTGGCCTCACCAGTTACTTACTGGATTTCCATAAACATGAGACTGTCTGCAGGAACGCAGTCTGAGCGCAGCCCCGTGCAGCAGCTCACACCTGACCTTCCCTGGTTTCCTCAGCCCCGGATGGCTTGGCTTTTCCTATTAGCAGAGGACCTTTTTGCCGCTTCTTGTACTCTCAGCCTCATATTTCAAATTCCTCTGGAGCTGTATCTGGTTTTCATTTAAACATATTACATTTAGAGATCTATATCTCTAATACAATGAGAAAGGATTTTCAAGGTAATAAATGGAACATGCGAGCCTAATTATTCAGGGTGACCCAATGAGATCTGGTAAGTCCAGAGAGTTGTTTATATTGGCAAGATGAGAACAAAATATCATTGGATATGGTCATTACTCTTATAAGATTTCAATATATATACATTGTCAGGAGTCCCTGAGTTATGAAGTCCTCCTCGCCTGAGGAATAAACATGCTGGGTAGTAATCCTGGAAGCAATCAAAATGCCTTCAGCTCGGTGCCTGCAGAGCCCCTCTCTCCCATGATGTCTGCAGCCAGCCCAGAGCCTGTGGGCTTCAGTCTCAGCCCAGAGACACACAGACAGTTCATCTCAGTCTGAGGCCATGAGCGGAGCTCGGTGAGCGAGCAGAGGCAGAAATAGGATTCTTGGCATTTCAGGTTGAATTACTGGAGCTGTTGATGACTGGCCCCACTGGTCGAGTAGGAAAAAATAACATGAGGGAGCTGGCTTCACTCTTAATATGGCTGGTGGAGCCTGAAGGGTGTCTGCTCCTGCATGCTGGCCTGGGTATGTCCTTCAGGTTCTGTGGTGTCACAGAGGCAGGACTGGCTGCTCCTCACTTCGTGCAGGACATCCCACCCAGGGTGCTACCCTCTCTTCCCCACCCTGCTGATCATTCCTGGGCTGGGTATGCAGGAGTGGGCTGTGGCAGGCTGCTGGGAGGGACTCAGGGGAAAGGGTCAGCCTCCCTTCCCACCTCTCATGCCCATCATTCTGCCACTTGAAAAGAGCCTTCTGATCATCCTTACTGCTAAAATCTGCTTGTGATCCAAGGAAGCAGGTCACTGTGGGGATGTGGGTCAGGGCAACATTGTGACAGCAGAGGCCAGAAATACAACAGCAGCCCTTTGGCTACCATGGAAGGCCTCTAACCATACAGAAACCATTTTGTGATGGTGATACACAAGCTATTCCAAGAAACAGGGACAATGGTAGCTGAGCTGCACCCTCCCAGCCCTTGTGCACAGCCCCAGGTTTGCCTCTCCTGGTACCCTGGGGACCATTGCAGGGTACAGTGGTTCTGGGGCTGAAAGTGCTCAGCAAGTCACAGCAGTGGCTGTTGTCTACACAGTGACACGTTGCCAGCTCCCCTCCCCGCCCTCTCCCCCCCACCCAGTTCAACCCCTGCTTCTTCCCAATGGGGCAGCCAGAAAAATCCTGGCAAGGCTCTCTGACGGGAGAAAGACCCACCCCTCAGCTGGTCCTGTGTCTGGGGGGTATAAATCAGCCCAAAAGACAGCGTTTCTGTTTCAGGGAGAAGTTAACTTTTCACTGAATGCACTGAGCTGACAAGCAATGAAGCCTTGGTTGTTTACTCCAGAGCCCAGGCGTCATGGTCCGCATGGCTGGAAGTCTCAGTGGGGCTCTATTCACTTTGATTTCACACCAGGGTTAACTAGACCCCGGTAATTATCCCCTTTTAACAAGGCAGTGTTTACACCTATGAGAAAGGGTCAGCTCCCGGCTTGCTCACTGTGGCTGGAAGGAGAGTATTGCTCAAGGCAGCTGGAGAGGTGAAGTGGCCATGGGGGGAGGAAAGAAAAGATGGGAAGAAAGAAAGAAATGGAAATAGGAAAGGTGATCTTAAAGCTCAGATGAAAAATATCCCCCATGATCCCTGACTCCACTGCTTGCTCCCTCCTCATCACTCCTTCCACTCACCATGCTGCAAGGCAGCTGCAGAGTGCACACAGAGATAGCTGGGAGCTGGAATAGGTTGATGGATTTCTTAGCTCCTGGGCTATTAAATGTCTGGATCAGCTAATTTGAAAGCAAACAAGCAAAGGCCAAATGACAAATTCCTTGGGAGGCCCTTTAGCAAGATGATGGAGTTTTACAGCCACCAAGGGCACTGTTGTTGCCATTAAACCTGTGCATATGGGGGGAAAAAGGACCTGATTTATTTGGTGACAGTGAAAAATATTATCCAAGCTATAATTTATTGATCATTTTATTCTCCCGGTTTTCAAGGCCTCCTTCTTGTGCATACAGAACATATACATATTTTTCCTTGCATATAAGACTGAACACATCATTGCTCCTGCACGTGAGGAATTTTTGCATGCTCTGCTGGCCATGGGGCAGGATCTGGCAACACCACAGCCCCGGGCAAGATCTGGTAATGCCATAGCCTGGGGCAGGACAGAACAGCTTCTGAAGTGAGGAACAGTGAGGAGCCATGTGCTTACCAGAATAACTTGGCACTTGCTGGAGCTGCCAGTCTCATGGGGCTCATCCAGGTCCAACATCTCTATCAAGGAGCTGGAGCACCTCCCCTATGAGGACAGGCTGAGAGATTTGGGGATGTTCAGGCTGGAGAAGAGAAGGCTCCAGAGAGACCTTATTGCAGCCTTTCAGTACTTAAATGGTCCTGGAGGAAAGATGGAGAGGGACTCTTCATCAGGGAGTGTAGGCACAGGACAAGGGGCAATGGTTTCAAGCTGAAAGAAGGGAGATTTAGATCAAATATTGCAAAGAAATTCTTTACTAGGATGGTGGTGAAACACTGGAATAGGTTGTTCAGAGAAGTTATGGATGCGCTATCCCTGGAAGAGTTCAAGGCTAAGTTGGATGGAGACCTGAGCAAACAGGTCTAGTGAAAGATGTCCCTGCCCATTGCAAGGGAGTTGGACTAGATGACCTTTAAAGGTCCCACTCAACCCAAAGCATTCCATGGTTCTATAGTTCCATGATCAGGATGTCCACCTCTTCTTTCTCAACGGACTCCAATCACCAGATCACTGCTACGGGCTTTTTCCTCTCCCATCCTGCTCTTCTCATCCCTGTGTCTACTCTCCCTTCTGGTCACCAAGGCATCATGGAGATACATGGAGAAATGCTGTCCCTTGAGAAAGACAACCTGGTCCAAACCCCTTGCGTACCCATGGTGAGGAGAAAGCAGACCTCGAGGAGGTTTTATATTTGCAGGGACAAGTTTCTGTACCACAACAGCACTTCCATGGCCACGCTGTATCCCTGAGCCATCGCCTTGCAGCAGCCCCAGCTCTCACCTCAAACTGCCTGCAACAACACTTCCCAACTGCTTCCAGCCACAGGTTGTACATGGGTTTCATTTCCCAAAGCAAACAAGGGCTCAGTGCCTCCCTGAGCAGGGATCATGGAGCCCAGCTGCCTCTGTTACCTGGCTCGGAGAGCAGGATCACTTCCCACTGCCAGCCTGGGTGCTGGGAGCAAAATTCAAGATGGCAATGGAAAAGAGGTCAGGCGTGGGCTCCAGGGAGCCTTGCTGGAGCTGGAGGATCTCTGAGCTAGTCCATCTGGTGTGGGAAGACCTGGGCTCTGCTGGGACAGCCGGAAATAACAGCAATTTATGCACTTATGTTTCCTGATTTTTTTTCTCAAACCATCAAATATTATCACAAGGGAAAAAAAAAAAAGAAAAAAAGGAGAAAGGAAATAGAAAAAGCAATATAGGGACCAGAGATTTTAATCCTCCTTGTGTTCCCAGAGAAATCCAGGGCCTCTTTCTATGCTTTAACTCACTGCTGCTCTCTGGTAGAGACTCCTCCAGACCTGACACAGTGAGAAAAGCCCAACTATTCTGCAAACAGCCTGTGCAAAGCCATGAATTCAAAACCTGATCCCTGCAGCTTTCAGAGACGACCTTGGTTGCCTTTCTGTGGCAGGTGCCTTTTGCAGAGCATCACATCCCCTCCAGCCCAGCAGCCCAGGGAAAGTGGGAGCTGGTGCCAGGTGATGCCAGCAAGCCAAGGGGTGCTTCTGGAGATCTTGGCCTCCTACCTTAGCAGGATGATGATTGTTCCCAGTCAGATGCTGCGTTTCCCCAAGGTGTCTCCAGGACTGACTCACTACCAGTTATCACTCTGTGCTGTTGATCTGCCAGTAGCTGCAGCTACACATCACTGGGGAATGACCAAAATAAAAACTGTAGAGGGAAGGAAAACCTCTTAGCCCGTGTTGGAGCTACTCTCCTCTGAGCTCTGCACAACCTGGTAATGTTACAGTCCTTCCCTGAGCTCAGACATGTTCCAGCTTGGAGCAGAGCTCTGCTCTCTCTGCTGTCACCCACCACCCTGCAGTTAGGAGCACTCAGGACACTGGTCCAAGGGGAGCTAGGTGCAATGGCATGGAGATGCTCCAAGCTCCAGGCCAGCATCCCACTTGAGGGAGAGCACAGGAGAAAAACAGCAAGGAGGTCAGCGAGGTAGAGAGACCTGGGAGCACAAAGCTGTGTGGTTTGCAATGTGGCTGCTGCCCATTCGTTTTCCTTGATTTGGGAAGCAAAGGCTGGGGGCAAAGGTGGGTCACCAGACCACCCACAGCCCTTAGCGGTGAGAGGGAGTGACGGGGCCAGGAGGGACCTGCCATCCCCTTCACGGCAGAGCCACAGCCAGGCAGGGCGATGCAAAGTGCTGAGGAGCACAAGCTGCAGCACTGATGCCCTCGGTGTATAGCTGCTGTGCTGCTCCTCCCAACAACCCAGGGATGGGCAAGGGCCAGGGCTGCCCAGGCAGCAGGGCTAAATCCAGCTATGTGACAGTGCACTACATAGCCTATTGTTCCTCTAGCATCTGGAAATGAGTTGAATAAAAAAAACTGGGGTGGACTGAGGGTTCCCATCACACCAATCTGGTTGGGAAATCAAGGAGAAGATTGATAGCTTCATCCTCCCACTTGTCAGTTAGACTCTCTGGACAGTGCCCAGAGAGCTGCTGGAGCTGCCACACAGATCACAGAATCATTACGGTTGGAAAGGACCCTCAAGATCATCTAGTCCAACTGATAGCCCTACACTACTCTTACCCCTAAATCATCCCCTGAAGAAACACATCAAACCTCTTCTTAAAAACCTCCAGGGATGGTGACTCCACCACCTCCTTGGGCAGCCTATTCCAATATCTTACCATGCGAGTACAGATGTACCACAGTATGGGTTCTCATGCCCAAATCTGCTCTTAGGAGACCAGTAAGGGCATTTGACTGAAAGAACATCCCAATGAATGCTTCTTCCCAAAGCTCCTTTCTGGCTGGGGGAAGAGGATCATAGAATCATGGAATCGTTTAGGTTAGAAAAAACCTTTAAGATCATTGACTCCAACTGTTAATGCAGCACTGCCAAGTCCATCAATAAAGCATGTCCTTAAGCACCACATCTACACATCTTTTAAATAAATATCTCCAGTGACAGTGATTCCACCACTTCCCTGGGCAGCCTGTTGGCACCTGACTAGGCTGCCCCTGATCAGCAGGTAGAAGGGGCTCTGGGAATGATGATTTCCTTCCTCAGCCCTGATTTAAAACAGCAAATATTTTATCCTCTTTTTTTCTGTAACAAAGTGGCCAGAGGGTTGTGCTGCTTCCAGGAGACAGCAGTGCCTTTCAGCATGCTCATGCATTGGTTGGATTCGACGCCCAAAGCATGGCTCAGGGTTTCTCACATCACCCAGGCTGCTGGACAGGGGTCCCAGGGGACAGATGGGGCTTGGGGTGAGCCAACCCCTGTCAGCACCAATCCCCCTCGATGGGAGCAGGCAGAGGACACGCAGCCCTCACACTGTGCAAACAGAAGAGAATCTCTCTTGGCACTGGAGCTGTTTTCTCTTCCCAGAGCAAAATGCCCAAGTGCTTGCTATATTTAGACACTGGTGTTTTTCAGGAAACAGAAGGAGGCTCTGTGTTCACCTCTGGAGATGGCTCCTAGCCTCTCAAGCAGGGCAACCCCAAAGGTCATTGCTGCAACAGTGCCAATCTGTGCTCCCCCTGCCCTGCCAGCCTTTCCCACAGCCATTGGAGGACCCCAAAATGTCCTTGGCTCACGGCATTCTCTGTGGGCCCTGGCCAGCTCCCCTTCCACGTGGGGAAAGGCTTAGAAAAGCTGGCAGGGCGCCAGCGCTGCAATAGGAAAGAGCAGTGGTGCCTGACTCCAGCTGCCACCAAGCCCTAGGAGTGCTGGACAGCAAAGGACATTGAAGGTGGTGAAGCCAGCTCATAAGAGCAGGTTAAGCTTTCCTGAAGCTTTTCCTTGACAGTGGGAAAAAAGAAAAAGGTTGGGGTTTTTTTCACTGATTTATTGTTAAAGGGTTGCCAGTACTCCTCGTAGTGCTCAGGCTCGGGTCCCCATCCCTGCCACCCACCCGTGGCTGAGGGCAGCCCTCCCTCCAGTGCTCCTCTTCTCCAACTGGATAGCTTCCCAGCAAGGAGCAGCAGGAGAAATCTTGGCTTCTGGTGGGGAAACGCAGCCAGCAGTGGGGAAGGGCGGGGAGGGAAAGCAATGCATTTCCAATGCTCGAGCACACCATCCTCCAAAGCATCCCTGTAATTGCAGCCACATGCTGGCTCTCACAGCCCTCGCCTCGCTCGAGCCCCAAATCCCCTTCTCCACTCCTGGGGCTGCTGTAGAGCCTCCCCCCAGCCCAGACATGCCTTTCATCTCCTGCTTTAGGCGAAGACAGAGCTGCACCCGTTCTGCATCACGGACCTGTAAACCCAGTGGGGCCGGCGGGGAATTTCCAACACACCCTTAAGCTGCAGAGAAAAATGATGGACCCTGGACTACACCGGTCCCCAGGCTCTTCCCTCTCTTCCTTTCCTCCTTTCCACCTCCAGCATGAATACTTCTCCCCTCGCCTGGGCTGCCTTCGTGCTGGCCATTGCCATCGGCATTCCTGCAGGAATTCCTCCTTCTCCTGCTGCCGAGTGCAGCCCGGGGCCGGGGCGAGGGGGAGACAGCCCTTTTCATTTCCAATCCCCCCATCCTCGATGGAGAGTAAACATTGTTCTTCTCACAAAGACGGGTATTGTAGCAGGACAGGGGGGGGAAGGCGAGCGGGAGGAGGCACGAGGGGGATGAAGTGTGAGCGAGAGGGAGGGAGAGACCCTGAGAAGAGGGTGAACGGGATGTGAATATAAATTCTGTAAATATTTTCTTTAAGGTGCTGTATGTAATCCCAGGAAATAGATCCAGTTTCACTGGAGAGTGGAGGGAGTGGGACTGGCTTCACCACGGGTGCAAACTCTACATTGATTAAAGCCTTGATGGATAAATGGGGGGAGTATCCCAGGCAGCTCAGGAGAGGACCAGAACCTCCTCCTGCCACCTTCCTGTCTCCCCCTGGGTCCAGATATTGACCACACAGCATCTTGCCCCCCTGTCCTGTTCCCACCTGCACTCTCCAGGCCCTTTTCCTGCTGGATAATGCATGGCTAGGCTGGTAAAGCAAATTAAAAAGTGGTTTGAGTCCTGTAGCAAAGGGTTTACTGCCCATCGGCCACATCATCCTGAGTGGTGACACGATCCTGAGTTGAGATGGGAGCATATGGCACCCAAAGGAGGGTGCAGGGACACCTCAGCCTGCCCATCACCCAATAAAAGTCAAGCACAATGCTTGAGATGTCTGAAGTGGACACCCCTGGTGATGAATGCGGGTAAAGTACATACAGCAGCAGCCAAGGGACAACCCCACAGGCCCCTCTCCTGCCTGGGAGCTGCTGTGTCCATCCTTCACCCACTGCTGGATCAGCTCCCCTTTGCTTGGGGAGAAGACAGGAGGTGGGATGCCCTGGACCAGTACTCTTGGCCATGCTGCAGGTGAGGACAGCTGCCTGTCCCCCAACTCAGTGGGGCAGAGGCTTTCCCAGCCCTCCTGCAGAGCAGCCCAGCAGAGAGAGGATGAGCTGTTGCCCCGTTCCAGTTGGATGAGCTGCTGTGTCTCCTTCAGAAAAGGATTACCAAAACATCCAATTATGCTTTCCCTTCTGCCTGTCTCGCCTCCTTTTGATGCCTTTTGGCATTGTACAAAACAACTGTATCCAGAAGACAGCATTTCCATGGACACTTGCTTTAATGGTGACTCTTCACTTGCCCAGCTCCATCCCAGGAGCCCAATTTACTCTCCTGCAAGCACAGTTGCCCTCCCCACCCTAAAGCCTGATTGCCTTCAGGTATTGTGCAAAGCACTCACTGCCAGACAGGAGCCAGGGTCCCAGCATGTGGGAGCTCAGCCTGTATCCCTGATACCTCACAGTGCCTTCATCACCAACGCCCATCCTGCAGCATCCCCCAACAAAGGGCAAAAGCTGGGAGGCCACCAGGCCCCGATCCTCTCCCTGAGACACAAGAAAGCACAGAAATTCCGAATTCTAAGAGACTTCTAGGAATTCAACAGTTACTCTCTATAATCATTCGTTTTACACACCCCCTTGCCCACAGGGGATTCCTGCTACCACCAGCACATCCCCTCAAGGTCCTAGGGGAACGGATGCCATGGTCCCTTTCACCCGAGGCACCCTGAGACGTGACATTTGCTGGTCAGGGTGGTTGGGAGGTCAGAAGTATAACTGCATTGCAAAAGAGATTAGAGCCATCCAGGGAGGTCCCGGGGGCTGCACAGAGGCTGACCTGGAGGTGTGCCTCACCCTTTCACTGCCAGCAGGATCATTGCATGCTTGCTTCATTCCTCCTTCCCTAGTCCCTGTTGCTGGCTAAAATCTGAGAGGGGACATGGACTCTGCAAGACCTTTGGTCTGCTCCAGACAGCTGTTCCCAGACCTTTATGTAAGGGACGAGAAATGTGACTGAAATAACTGACAGAGTGAACAGAAGCAAGTGTAAAAGACTATAAATAAACATGACACAATAACTGTGATCATTGCTAAATAAGTTTTAAGTTGAACTGATACTATAAATAGAGGCAAAAGCAAAGATGTCACCAGGAGGTGACATGGATTTGAGGTGGGGAGTGACCAGTGTGATGCAGGTACAAACATGGCAAGGCTCTATACATGTTTTCATTGCCCCACTCCATCCCCGCTGCCTGTCAGCCATGGAAGTGATTATTTTGCCCATTCCTGCTTTGGAGAGGCAGATAGATGAGCTATGGCCAGTATTTGGGAATGAGTCCCTTCAGGGGTGAAAGTGCTCCTGAAAGAAGATCAGGGTGCAACAAGACAGGGGAAAAGTCTACAGGACCCAGAGGCTTCTCTGTCCTTCCAGCTCCTAAGCACTCTCCCATCCTTATCTTCCCTCAGCCCTGTTGGATCTGGACAGGATGGGAAGTGCAAAAGCTGGGCAGGCTTTGACTCCCTTACTAGCTGATGCAGGTGTGCAAGCTCATTTAGCCAGTCCCTTTGCACCTACCTCTCACACTGAAGGTACCCAAGTGCTCCCAACACCTCAATCCCAAACAGACACAAGCATTAAGGAACGGCATCTGGAATAGACACGGCAGCTCCCATGTAACTGGGGCACCATCCCATGTCCTTGGCCCAAAAAACTGCAAAGAGCACAGCCCAGAAAACTACCCCTCCCAGCATCCTGAACTGCTGCTGCAATGTCACCGTGGCTGACTTCACAATTCATAGAATCACAGAATCATTCAAATGTTTCGGTTGGAAAGAGACCTTTAAGATCTTCATGTTCAAACGTTAACCCAGCACTGCCAAGCCACCACTAAACCATGTCCCTCAGCATCACATCTACACATTTACCTCTAGAGATGGTGAATTCACCACTTCACTGGGCAGCCTGTGCTGGGGTTTTGCAACCCTTTTGGGGAAAATAACTGTTCCTCATGTCCAACCTAAACCTCCCCTGACACAACTTAATGCCATTTCCTTTTGTCCTATCACTTGTTCCTTGGGAGAGACCAACCCCCATCTTGCTCCAACCTCCTTTCAGGGAGTTGTAGAGAGTGAGAAGGTCTCCCCTCAGCCTCCTCTTCTCCAGGATAAACAACCCCAGTTCCCTCAGCTACTCCTCACGAGACTTGCACTCTAGACCTTTCACCAGCTTCATTGCCCTTCTTTGAACACACTGAACACCACCGCCCTAGAAATGCTCAGCAAACACTGAACACTGAGGTCAGCCATGGCAGATCACTGTTGGGATGGCATGGTGCTGCTGTTGCAGCCATGCCCCCTCAGCACTCACACCACCAACCACCCTTGGTGCTAGCACAGGGCACTGCCAGCACCGCGATGCCCAGCAGCATGTGGGAGAGAACATCCTACCTGTGGTTTGTTGGCCTGTGGACCTCTTCTGATTTTATCCATCGAGGATTTGCCCAGCTCAGTTTCACAGGAATCCTTGCAGGGTGGAAGACTTCCCCACCCTCTTCATCCCTTTTCCACCCTGCTCACCATGATTCCAAACCCAATCTACCTGCAGTGGTCTCCCTCCCAATTAATATTAGGGCAAACACTCCCTTGGCAGGAAAGTATCCAGCTGGGTTCAGCTCAAGGCAGAGGGCTGGAGCAGGGGGGGAGCAGCATGTCTGGGAAGGGGCGAGGGGCTGCAGATCAGGGCTGATATGGCCTGGCGTTTTGGCAGAATTTTCTAGGACAGTTTGTACAGTGTCTTCCCTATACAATGGTTATGTCTAGCCACCGCGCTGCAGCTCTCATTTCCATGAGCAAGGAATTCAACCGAAAAGTAAACAGGAAAAAACGTTACATCTCACAGTTTATAAATATATACAGAATTATTTAGGCAGTCAGGCCAATTTGCACAGATGCCACATATATGCTGTGACAGATCTCTGTGTTGTTTCGGAGCCACCCCTTGTGAATGGGAAACAGGGCTGGGTTCTCGCCATGTCTGCACGAACTATCAGTATCCTCCTGCAAGCTGGCTGCCAGCAGCGAGTGCTGTGGCTCTTGGGAACAGTGCTATGAGCTGATGTGAGCTATTTGCACGTAGTGCTGAGAGACTCGAGCCCCCACGTTTCCAGCTTGGGCTCCACGAGGCCTTTGGAAGAGGCAGGGGAGCTTTTCCTGGGGATTACAGTCTGTGATCTGTTGAGGTGATGGGACAAGTCATGCTTTGGTGGGGTAGGGGGGCAGGACCTACTCTGGCATACACACCTCCATGAGGGTGAGATGGCATTTTGGAGTCCTTGTTCTCTGTGTCCAACAGGCTGAAGCTGCTAGTTCCTGGGGTTTGGAGGCCACCAGGGGTGCAGACAGTGAAGACCTGCCTCCCACCTCATGTAGAAGAATTGCTGTACATGGAAACAAAAGGAGTGAGCCCCTTCCCATCAACCTCCTCCACAGCAAGTATCCCAAGGGACCCTGAGCCCAGAGCCACAATTCCAATCCAAACGACAGGAACAGACTTTTCCCAGCGATGTCCCTTCCTCCTACTCTCACACCCAGCCTGAGCCTGGAGGCTTATTCAACCTGACAGCCGAGTGACTTGATGGTTCAAAGCGATGTCTTAATTACAGGACGTCCTCCATGGTGTTAGCTGGCTGTGGCCAGTAAAAGAAACTTCTCTTCTCCATCTCCCTCTGCCACCCCAGCTCTGCCAAGCCACGAGAGCTGCTCAGACAGTGGGGATATTGTTTTGGTCATTGCCTGACTGGCCCAGCCTCCTCAGCTGTAAAATTACCTAGAGGATAACTAAACAAACTCCAGACAAACACTTCTTTAAAGGCACTGCTTACTTTGCAGCAGCCATTTCCCCCTGCCCTCCACACGTGCTCATGCTGGGATGCCTTGTGCTCCCACTCAAGGGTGACACAGTTGCAATGCTCTTGCAAAGCATCACATGGGGAATGGGAGATGACAAAGCGCAGGGGGGGAGGCACAGGGTATGCCATGGGCTCTCCTGGACCAGGCTCTACTCAGCCCCAGCTCCTGATGCAGAGAACAAGCTTTCTGATCAGGAACAAACAGGGAGGCAGAGACAGTGGCTCTTAGGGTTGGTCTGTGTCAGATCTGGGAGGGGAACAGTGTTTCAACGTTTTAGCCCTGACCCATTGCCTGGAGGAACTTGGGTACTTGTTTCTTTTTTTCCCCCCAAAATAGCACTGCTGGCCCACAGGGAAACTGGTCCCACCATCTTGGTCCAAATCCCACTGAAGCCAGTGGAAAATTGTCCTGGACTCCAATATTGTGCATGACCCACCAGGTCTGCTGAGATCCTGTAGATGAAATCAAGCATTAAGGGACGATGAAGTCCCTCAGGACTGTGCTGGATCAGTAGGGAGATCAGAGCAAGTCATATCCAGGAGGTTTTGTTGTTTCCAACTATCCCTTGTAAATAGGAGAGCAGCTCTGGCCAAATCTTCCTTCAGAGTCAATCTAAGCATTTCCTGACTCAGTGTTGATTTCACAGATTAAAGCTGGTCAAAAACAACCTGGTCAAAATCCAGCCAGCATTCATTTTTGGAAAAAGACCTTGAGGAATTTCACTGGAGTTTGGTCTGAGGGGAGGGGCAGTGCTCTTCCCACCCAGAAGCTTGTTTGCTTTTGAAATACATGCAATAAACACACTCACTGAACCCAAGCTACAAGCAAAGATGCTGCCTTCGGCTGCAAAGGCTTTAATTTTTTTTGTTAAAATGTGGAATATTACTCAATCTGGGGTTATGCCTTTAATTCCAGGTCTGCCAGTGAGCCACTAACCTGAAGTATTACAACGGCACCTAAGTTTCCATGTTCACATGAGGGCTGCTGGGGTTTGGCACAGGCAGGCAAGACTGGAGTTTAGGATCAAAAAAAATCTCATTGATCCCAAAATAAAGGGGGAGAAGATGTTGTATAAATCCCTGTGTATTCCTGCAGCTGGTCAAAGAGCAGCTTTCCTTTCTGGTCTTGTTGACCTCTTCAGACAGAGCATGCCCTCAGAAAGGCAGAGGTGTAAACCACATCACACCACCACAGCGCGTGCTCTGAAAGTATGTGCAGTCCAACCAAGGCAGATCCCAAACTTTGGCAGATTCCTAAGATCAGGAAATTCCTTGAGAGCTCAGGAAATTCTCCAAGACTGAACCCAAGTTATTTCACTTGCAGAAGATATCAAGTTCTCTTTTTTTTTTTTTTCCCCTTTGGTGATGGGTCAGTGGGACCTTGGCAAGCACGCGTTGCTGTACAGTGAGAAAGAGGATTAACAACACACAGCCGAAGGCCAAACTCAGAGGCAGGGCTTGCAGGAACAGCTGCTTGCAAAGGGAAACCAGCAAAGCCAAATATCAGCCACAAGGTCCCAGATCCAAGCAGGCCTGGAAGAAGCCCAAGCTGGTATCAGTTACACTTTCTTCTCTGGTCCTTTGCCTGTGCTTAAATAACCACCCGTTATTTATGGCCGTTCACATCGCACGCCCTGCACGCGTGCCTGCAGGGTCACCTCAGAGCGGGGCAGAGCTGGCTACAGCAGCAGGGCACGAAGGGCCCCTCTTAGGGCCCCAAAATAACTCCCCCTCAATCCCTTGCCTCGAACAACGTGGATAATGGCAGGGTTTCAGCCCAGCTGTTCCCACGTTTCGTATATCCAGAAGTCACCCAGTGCTTGGGGACACGTGGGAGCTGTGCTGCCCGTGGCTTGGAGTGAGCAGCTCTTGAGCACAGCCAAGGAAAAGCAACCCTGAGGTGTGGGAAACCTTCCTGCTGCCCCAGGACCCCATCTCTAGGCAAAGTGTCTACAGCTGAGAAAAACAGGAACAAAACAGAATCAGGTGTGTAGGATAACTCACAGGGTTGCTCTTCAGCCCAGAACCACACATTTGCCACTGAAAACAATCCTTGCCCAAGCAGGCTGTTGGAGCCACCAGGAAAGCTCTATGTGAATACAGGGGATGGGGAAGACAGAGGACAATCCTCAGGCTGCTTTCTACAGCAGAGCCTTGCAGTATCCTCTACGCTTGGCCATCACCCCCTTGCTCCCACCACATGCAGGGAAACCTGTATCTACAGCTACCTCTCAGGTCCATCTCTCTTGCTGAAGTCACCCCAACAGGCCTGACTCCCTGCTTTAACCTTGCCTGCAGAAATTGGGTGCAATCATCCCTCCCCAGCATCCCAACACCAGCACATTGAAATGCTGGGCAAGCTTTTACCTTTACATGAATGTTGAAGACAAACATGAAGGAGAACTCAAAGGTTACAATTGCCTCAACTGTGCTGTGGTGCTAGGTGACTTTAAAGGAAAAAGAAAATAAATCAGCAGCAGAAGTCAGTTTCTACTAATGTCCTTCAATATTCCCCAGGTCCCAAAGGAAAAGTATTTTCTTTCCGCTTCTGTGGTGTTTTTCTTCCACCGTGTGCAGCAATGAGGTCACTGAGCAGAGGTTTTGTGGCTTAATTGCTGGGTTACTGCCATCATCCTCTTCCCAGGAAAGGCAGAATTTGACCCAGCTGGACACAGAGCCAAGGAAGAACACAGAATCATGACGGTTGGAAAGGACCTTAAGATCATCAAGTCCAACATGTTGATCAACACAGATCTTCCCAAAAGCCAGAGGCACAGGTCCTCAGCATACCAGGCCAAATCCTGGAGAAGCAATTAAACACATCAGCGCTAGGGGAATTTCCTTAAGTCAAACCATCAGGCTGCTCTTCTTTCCATGTCCACTGACACTGTTTCTTGCACCAGGGACTGTCCCTATAGAGGAGCATCCATACAGGAAAAATGGGAAGGACCATCTGAAGTGTGACAGCTGAACTACTAAGAGTATGGAAATAATTCAATCATTTCAGTAGCACATGAGGTTATCTTCTGCTGCCAAAGACAACCTCTCCCCAGCCCTGTCACACACACCAGGTGGGGTACAGCACAGAGCTGTTTTGGGAGAGTCTTCCCTGAGCATACCTGGATGCAGGTCAGGCTGGCAGGTAGCCCTGAAACCATGCAGTTCCCCTAGAGGTCCTCAGGCACTGTAGACAGAGGGGCTTGGAGGATAACACGTTGGTGTTGGGGGACAAGCTGGCACCAAACTACTCTCCTGGAGCTGTGGGATGGGCAGGTGAGACATCTGATTGTATAGCTGGCCCTGCTTTGAGCACATTGGACTAGGGGTCCCCTGTGGCCTCAGCTAGGCTGAACAAGCCCACAATCCTCTGCCCTCTCCAGAAAGTCAGGAAGGACACATACCTCCTTGCAAGGGTTTATGCTAGAAGGACCCCTCCAGCAAAAGCTGCAACAGGACTGTCCCTCACAGCACATGGCTTGAGTGCAGCTCCTGCCAGCCCAGCTCTATGCCTCACCCAGCCTCAAGCCTTGACTCTGAAGTCATTTTCCTCTGCTAACACCATTCCTTGGCTTTAGAGATATCCTTGCAGGTAGACAGAAGCCAACAAACATTTTTCTTACAATAGACTTCCCTCTGCTCTCCCCAGATGTTCACCTACCTGCAAAACCACCTTTTCCTCTCCTACCCTAAGTATAAAGACACATACAACCCATACCCCAAACATCTCCTGGCCCACAGCTCTCCAGCTCTAGTCACTCAGCCTTTTATAGCATTCTCGGGCTCCAGCTCAGCTGAGCCCAAGCTGATGAGGACCAGCTGAGATCAGGGGTGCTCCTCTTTGGGCCTTACAGAGCTAACCCACCCCAGCCAGGCCCCCAGTGTCCCACCATCAACATGCTGGGGTTTAGTGGGAGGGTGTCACCTCCATCTTTGCTCTGTATTCATCTTTTTCACCCTGCATCTATGTGCTTGCTGAACCCAGCTGGGACCACCCTTGGAGACGGCTCTTGCACCATCTTCATGCTGTTGCTCGTTAATGCTCTCTTGTCCCTGGGGTCCTGGCATGGCTGGGAAAGGGGTTTTTAAGCACATCACCTCCTGCCTGCCCCTTGCTCTTGCTGAATCTCCCCTGTCAGCCTCCCTGCACATTTTCCTGGAGGAAAGACTCTAACAGATATATAAATAAAGCAACCTGTGCAATCTTCTCCCTGCGCAGAGCTTGTATAACCTGTGGTTGACCTCTCCTAGCCCTCCTCAAACCACAGCCCCAGTATGTGCTGCCTGCTGCTGCCGCCACTGTTGCTCTGGCATTTTTATGAATGGCCTTGAGCCCAGGGAAGAGACGGGAGCATGGATTTGGAACAGCTCCATCCCTTCTACCGCACGTGCTAATCTTGACAAATGATCAGCGTGCGGCTTTCGAAACCAGAGATAAGGTTGTCTGACCACTTCAAGTCACTCCACTTTCCCATGAAGAAAGGGATTTTGTTCTCAGCCCCTTGCTGTGGCTTCTTCTGGAGCCTGGGCAAACCCAGGTGCCCCCCACCTCATAGCTTTGAGGGCACACACACTGCAATCACCCCGGGGGAGAGTGTGTGGGGGGGTCAGGGTCTGACTCGGAACAAAACCTCAGCAATCTCCAAACAAGGCAGATGTTGTGACGTTGTCTGGGTTTTGGATGCCACTGGCTGGACCAGGGCTGCCTCCTGAATCTCCTTCCTGTTGTGGCCAATGGGAAAAGTGGTCTGTGCTCAGCATGGAGCTGGGATGTGGCAAAAGCATGTGCTGGGAGCCAGCAACATCTTCCAACCCTGCAGCTGAGCCATGACCATGGTAGGCTTCCTTGAGCTCAATTTTAACTCAGAACTGGAGGTCTCTGACCTTACTGGGGATCACTGCTCTCCTTGGACTGGTATCCCACTTCATCCCTATGGCATTTGCGATATGCATCTTGCCTGTTTGTGCAACATAGTGTCCCCATTCCTGCCTGGGGCTGGGGAAGCACCTGTGGGATAGCTGCAGTGTCTTCACAGGGCCTCCAACACAACAGAGTGAGCCCTGAGTCGATCTGGTTGGAACTGCACCTGGGAAAGCTGGGCTTTCCAGAAGGGCTCGCTCTCACACAGACACAGACATGCTGCCAAGGGACAAGGCCCCTCTGAGTGCCAGTTCAAGGAATGCCTTTGATCCAGTGGGAATTATCAAGAAGAAATTCTGCCTCTAAACAGAGCTGCTCTCTTGCCTGGCCACTTTGGGAAATGAATTTGTACTCGGAAAAACTCAGGCTGGGAGAGACCTTGGGAAGACATCCAATCCATTTCCCCACCCCAAATTGGTCCTGATGGATTTTTTTTTTTATCTAACCTTTCCTTTAAAATCTCCAGATGGCTCAGTACAGTCTCCTCCAGGGCTATATTCATTTTACTACCAGATATTTTTATATTCTTAATATCCAACATAAATTTCCCTTGCTGGAATCTGCTCCTATCCCATGGCAACGCAGGGGACAACTGTCCTCTGGCCATTGCACCCTGTACACCCTTGCTCTGCCCAGTGTGGTGGGTGCCTTGCCAGCAGCAAGACCTATTTAAAACTCAGGATTAGAGTGGACAAAGCTGACGCTGGCCAAGAGGAAGCAGGGTTGAAGAGCTCCTGGATTGTCCTATCACTTCAAGGGAGGGTTTTGTGGTGTAGGAGCTCACACCCACTGCACCCTATGCAGGCACCAAACATCTTACCCTGGTGGGAACAGGTCAGAGGCTGCTGGCGTGTTGACCCATGACAGGAGGCAATTACTCAGCTGATGAGGCCATGCAGGTGTTAATTAAAAAGCATGTGAAGCAGAACAGGTCACTGTTTGGTGTCATCTGCTTGTGAAATTAGCCTTGCCAAGGTTCACTCCAGCTTCCCTGGGACACAAAGCGGGGGAAGAGCTGCCTGTAGTACCTCTGCTCTTGCTCTCCTCTCCTCCAGCTGAGCTCCTATCTCTGGGTACCTCCTGAGTCCTTCACAGTGTCACTGCTTAGATCCTTAGTAGGGAACAACTTCTACCTTTTCATTCCTGGACTGGCTTGGAGCATAGCTGGGCATGGGTGAGAGATGGATCCAAAGTAATTAACTCCTGGCAGTTTGGGTGGAGAAACAAGCTCCCAAGTCACATGTTGAGCTGCTGCAAGAGGTTCTCACACAGTGACACTGATGGGGACAGCCTTCTAGGTCGGGCACCTCTGTGGATGTCCCTTGGTAGGGCCTCAGGTTGGCCCAGCATGCAGAATTGATCATCATCGGCAGCTCTGATCTGATTCCCTTTACTCTCCATCCAAGGCCAGGTGGGAAAGCAGAGCTTTCCTCTGGGAAGCACCAAAGGCTGGTGCTCTCTGACCCAAGGATTACTAGCCAGCAGGTCTGCAGAACCTTTCAGCTCTGTCCTTCCATTGTTCTTTCATTCTTCCTTTTGACAAAGTCCTTCCATTCTGTTGAAGAGCTCAGTGCTCAGCCCGTGTTTCAGCTCTGTGGGGTGGGGCTTGTCTTCTTCTCAACCCCTGGGACATGCCCATGCCAGGAGGATGCCCTAGTAGAGTGGAGTCTCCTATTTCTTCTCCACATGAGCAATTCTCCAAAGCCAGGATGCTGTGCCAGGCTCCACATGGGCACCCTCCTGTGCCTGGCCACTACCTGAAGTGTGGTGGGGACCAGCAGCAGCATGGCTGAGCATCGAAGAGTCAACCCTGAGCTGCTCCCTGAGAAGTGCAACTTAACGAATCCCAGTTTCCTGCTGCTCTGTGTCTCATGGTTGGATTAGCTCACAGCTAATAAGGCACATGAGAGTTTTTCCCATGGTTTGGGCACTCATGATAGTTCTCTCCTGCGTGGATTCTTTGGTGTCTTATAACAGAGTTGATGATGAATCCATTTCCTCTGCAGGGATTCAAGTTTGGTACTCTCTTGCCTACCCAGATGCCAAACCATTAGATGGTAGAACAACAAAATGGAATTCAGCCTGAGGATCCTGCCTCACTATGAAATCTGTCAGAAAGTGACACAGAGCTTCAGCAGAAAGGCTGGACAGCAGGGACAGGCAGATGGACACACACAAGCACAATGGCTCCCATCTTCCCTTTCCCAGCCAGACTGGTGAGAACGAACAAGCACTCTCAAGTCTGCCCTGTGGTGCCCGTTCAGCACAGCACAGGCTCGAAGGCCAGGACCAAGGGCTCTTGCTGAAACCCTGCAACACCAGATGTTTTTTTCCTGAGGCCTCAGGCGCACACGTGCAGCATGCGGTTATTAAAACTGGCTCATACTCCCCACGCACAGGGAAAAAAATTAAGGCTGTGTGCAAGGTTAGCTCTCGACTTTGGCATCCAGCAGTAAACCATGCAGGCTCAGCTGACTTTTGTTTGTTTTTAGAGGGTTGCTTATAGACCATCCCTTCTGCAGCATCCCAGTGGAATGGAACAATTGGATGCACCAGCTGGATGAGAAGTGCTTCATGTGCTGCCAAATATACCATGTCAAAACCATAATGCAGCCACCTCTGGGGTGCAGCCTGACAAGCGCATGGCAGCTTGCAGCAACACCCTGCAGCAGATTGAACTGAGTGGAGGGAGCCGCTTGAGAGGATGCACTGCCTCATTACACAGACTTCCTCCTTTTGGTTTTCCGCCTGGTCTTTCCAGCCTGCCTCCTCCGGCGTGGCTCTCCTGTGGATTTTTTTTCTCCTGCTAATGTTTCTGTATTCACCTCAGACCGAGCCAAAGACTCCTTTTAACTGAAAAAGGCTGTTTGTCTCCATATCTTACCATCTCTGTCTCAGTATCAGCCCAAGCCTTGATGTCTCCTTCTCCCAGAAGCAGGTTTAGTGAAACCTGCTTTTGGGATTCCACACAGCCACCCTTTCTGAGCTGCTTCAGAGACTCAGGGGTGTTAACACCTCCCAAATTACCCAGTGACCCAGGTGGTGGTCTTCTCTACCTTGGCCAACAGCAAAGGGTCTCTGTGGCTTACACAAAGGGTCTTACCTCACTGTGGATAATGGTGTAGTGCCTGAGTAATGTTGTCAGGACAGGTTAAGGTGCTCAGCACCCAGCATGGATCACCTGCAAGTAGGAAAATCAAGATGCAGGTTAGCAGGAATCTCTGCAGTGTACAGGGAGGGTAGGAGACCCAAATGTGCCTTCCAAAGCACCTAGGAGGGAATCCTTTTGGCTGTGGGAGTCCCACAGTTCTGCAAGGAAAGGCGACAGATTCCTCCTTCTTTCCTGGAACCAAAGCCCAAATCTAAGACGGAGAGCTGATTTCAGCTCCTAACTAGCCCTTCCTGTAAAGCCCAGGCGCTGGGTTCACTGAGCCCTCGCCAGTGCTGGGCGCATCAAGCTGGTGCCAGGTCAGTTATTGACAGATGCCAATCCCCAGCAGCAAAGATCGCCTGGAGCCCGAGGGACAGCGTTAGGGTTCCTCCAGCCTTTCTCCACAGGCTCTCGGGGTGAAGCAGAACCTGCTTGCCAGGTGATGCCCCAGGGTCCGTACCCCTGATCCGCAGCTCCATCCCCCACTTCACCCGCTACCCCCACCCGGGGAGAGGGCGGCGGGACAAGGTGGGGCTTTAGGAGCTGGAAGGGGGTTTATATACTTTCCAGCACCCTCCCACTCCCACTCCTCGGGGCCGGCAGCGCTCTGGGGTGGAGGTTCAGCACCACGGGGGCTGCACGGATGGGTGGTCGGGGAGGGGGCAATGCTGCTTTGTCTCCCCTCCCGGGAGGCTGGGGGCAGGGATGGAGAGGGGAGAGGGTGTTGGGAGGGTGTTTGTGATGCCGTTTGGTCTCCGCTCCCGCAGGGCCGGGGACTGGGGAGAGGATGTCAAAGTTGGGGGGAATATCGAGAGGGGAGATATCGAGGAGGGGCTGTCGGGGGAGGAGGGGTGATGCCACTTTGTCTCCCCGCCCGCGGGGCCGGGGGTCGGCGGCTGTGGGAGGGCAGAAGGAGGAGCGGGGTACGCCCCCGCCGCCGCCGTACAAAAGGGGTCGGTCGGGCTTCTGAGCAGCGTGTGCCGCCGGGCAGGGTAGGGCAGGGCAGGGCCGGGCACGGAAAGGCCAGGCAAGGCAAGGAAAGGCAAGGGAAGGGGCAGAGCAGGGCGGTGCTCCGGAGCCCTTCGCAGCACCGGCCCGGCGGGGGCCGCGGCCGCCCCGTCCCATCCCGCATAGCCACCGCCGCCGTTGCCGCTGCCGCCGGGCCCGGGACCATGCGGCGGCCGCGGGCGCTGCGCCGCCGCGGAGCTCTGCTCGCCTGCCTTTCCCTGGGGACGCTGCTGACCCTCGCCGACGCCAAGGGTACCTTCTATCCTCCCGCCGCCCCGCTGCCCTACGGCGGCAGGTACAGCCTCTACACGGCCGGCTCCAGCCCGCAGCTCGGCAAGCCTGTGGGAAAGCACAAGTAAGAGACCTTCTGCGCGCTCCCGGCCGCGCCCGCGCAACCGAGCCGGGGGGCACCGGGAGCCCGTGTGGCCTCCGAACAACCGACCCCGGGCACTGGCTCCCGTCGGGCATCCCTTACTGGGCACAGGCTGCGGGCAGCGGCCACACGTCTGGGCTCAGCATCCCCCAAGACCGGCTGCTGCGGGCACCCAGTGGCGGGTACCCAGCTCCCGGTACTGGCTGGATACCATCATCTGAGGCTCGCCTATGTGTATCCAGCTCCCGGGACCGACTGGGTACCATCACCCAGGGCTCGCCCGCGGGCACCTCGTGGAGGGTACTCAATCCCTGGTACCATTCCATCACTTGCCCGGAGCCGGGTATTCTGTAGTCCCGTGTGGGATCGGGCTGGAGGTGGACAGGGTGGGATGTCTGTGGGTGGGTTTGGGGTACGTGCAAGTACCTGTTCTGCAGAACTCGGGCGAGAATGCGGGGAGGATGGCAGTGTACAAAGCTATGCGTGAAAAGGCACGGTTTGGAGGGAATTTGCTCGTTCGCTTGCAAAGCACAGTTACCAGAGTTTAAGTAAGTTTTCAAGTAACCTGGAAAGCTCAGGCAGAGGAGGAATGTGAGCTTTACACATACTACAGACTTTTTCCATTCAATCGTAAAAAGGCTGTTACACTGGGGGGAGGGAGGGGGCTCACTGCCCTCCCCACTCATTTGCTAGAACCCTTTCTGTTGGGCTCCTTTGAAAAGAGGAGGATGTGGTGTTGTGAACAAGCTGAAATGCATAAAGTAACATTCAAGACGAACAATACTGGCAGTGCCAGTGAGAGCTTTCCAAAAGCTGTAACATTTTCCAGCTGCTCACTCTTAAAACATCAGGCTGGAGCTATAAAACTGGGAGCCACAGGTGGGTGAGGAGGAATGGGGTTTTGGAGGAAGGGAGCAAGCCAGAACCACCCTAACCCAAGCAGTCCCAAGTTGGCAGTGTTTATTAGTAGTGGCTAGCAGATCTACCTGTGTTGGCTACTAGCTTACTTACAGAGAGGGTTTACAATGTTTGTAAGCAGATCCTGGATTTATGGATAGACAGTGATTCTGAATTTCCACATATACACATGATCTCCCTTCTCTCCAGCTGAGATGTGTGGCTGGCCTTTGCTCTCGTGTGGCACTGTGCATGCAGAAATGACTTATTTTGGAGGAGCAGGGAGCAGCACAGGTTCCTGCACACATGCTCCAGGCAGAGCCACTTGTATCTGGGCAGGCTGGAAATGCCAACTGCTGCCTGGAGTTGCAGTGCCCATCCCAGGGGAGCTAAGAGAGCCCTGAGTGAGAGGCTGAGGCAGAAGTGCGGATGCTGCTCCTCAGGGGAGAAAGGGGGATGATCTGGAGGTGTGGCATCAGAGTATCTGCCTGGACGCCATCCTGTACAACCTGCTCTAGGAGAACCTGCTCTGACAGGGACTAAATGATCTCCAGAGGTCCCTCCAGCCCCTAACATTCTGTGATTCTGTGACCCCTGCTGGGAAAGAGCAGGGAGATCCAGGGTGTTGGAGGCAGGATGAGCCTGCTGATACCTTGCTGCTTCATGGAGGGAGCTGTTGAAGGCGCAGGAGCCTGCTCAGAGCCTCTAAACAGGGCACTAGGGAGCTTATGACAGGCCTTGGCATGGGTAGGGGAGGTACTTCAACTTCACGTTTGCCATTGGTGCTTGTCTCTCCTTCACCTATCTTTTACCACTAAGGGTGAGCCACAGGACAGAACCTACTGCTCTGTCCACAGAGGCTGACAGGGGTGGGCTCGGGAGGGCTGTGCACACACACATTTGTGCCTGCCCACCTCTCAAAGAGGAGACACCACAGTTCCTCTCCTCAAACCCTACTACCCCACTGTGACTGTCCCAGTCCCTTCCCTCACCTCCACTTGCCAGAAGTGTCCCAACACGATCTGAACCATCATCATGCCAAGCCCATGAGAGCTGGGCTGAGGCTCTGCAGCTGGTTTCTCTGGTCAGGCCCAAGGCTGTTCTCTGCAGGCCATGCAATGGCAATACCAGGGGACCCTGACCGCTTCCCAGCCTGCAGCCAGGCAGTCGAGCTGCAGTGATCCCATGTCACAGGTGGAGAGCCTGGTCCTCCTGCATCACTGAACACTTCCCTGCACCTGCAGCTCACGCCAGTCCATCTGCTCCATCCTGCTGACCCTCAATCTCCACCTCAGCTCTGCACCGTGTGCCTGTGCCCTCCTCTCCTCTCGCTCTGCCATCTGCCATGTCCCTGTGCCCTTAATCTCTGCCTTGCTGCACATCCTTGCTGTCTCTGCCCCTATGGACCAAGTCCATCTGCTGCAGCTGACAGCCAGGCCTTCAGCTGGAACAGTCTTGTCCTCCATCTGTCCCACCAGCATCCTTCTCCCACAGCCTTCCTCCCAGCCACCTCATTCTCAGTGCCTGAGTTTGCTGCTTGGCTCAGGAGAATGTGACACCCAGCTGCAGTCACTGTGGCAGGAGGGAAGAGGCTCTACTCATTGTACCACCCATCCAAGAGATCTGAAGAGGTTTCCAGCCTCCATCCAGGTTGGGGCCTCGGTCATGTTCCTGCCTGGGTGGTGGAGGGAGCTGTGATGCTGCAGCCCTGCAGAGTGACCATGCTGCATCTCCTCTCCTTCTCCTGACTGTAGCATCATGCTTGATCCAAGTGTGACAGTACCTGCAGCAAGGTCTGAAGGCTTTTGAGACGGCCCCAGCACTGGCAGCACTCCAGGAGCTGCAGGAGGACAGACCACCCCTGTCAGATGCTGCTGGAGCTATTTCTGTGGTGCTATTCCCATAACTGCTGTTGCTAGTGGGGTTCTGCTTGTCCCCCCAGCCCATCTCATCACCCAAGTCATGTGGTGCCCAACATAGTCCAGCTCTGGCATTAAGGCTCCGTGTGACCCCAGCACTGGTGACAACATGGCCATGACTGTGACAGGAGCAACCACATTCAGCCTCCTGCAGCACAGTGGCACCACAGACCTGCCCAGGAGGACTCTGAGTTTATCGCAGGCAGTGAAATTGCCAGTGAAAAATCAGAAGGTGAAAGTGCTCAGCCTGTTTCCAGCACCAAGATTGATTTCTTGGGCAGGGAATAACTGTGGAGTGATTACAGCTGGAGAACAGGGCAGCCAGCAGCTCAGAGGAACAATGTGGGCCAGGCACTACCCGAGGCTGAGTAGAGTGCCCAGCACAGCTGAGAGAAGCAGAGATGTGCTGAGGGTGCATGCTCTTAACCTAAGGGAGAGATGCTGGATCCACCTGGACCAAAGAAAAGGTTCCTCACTGCTGGGGGATGGCACCCTGGCACCCAGAGGGCAGCTAGCAGGGCCAGGCAGTGCTGGCTGTAGTGAAGGGTCTCAGAGCTGGTCAGGTGAACGCCAGGGTATGTGGGGACACCAGGAGCAAGACCCAACAAACCCAGCCTGGCTGGACCCAGAGCACCTACCTGCCTGCCCCTTGCAGGTACACCCAGCAACAGGCTGGGCATGGGGGACTTGGCTCCATCCCCACTCCCTGCACTCCCCAGGCCTCATTGCTGTCCATATCCCCAGGGGGTGGGGTGGGTGATGCCCCCTCCCGAGCAGCTGCACAAGTTGGGGGGTGCCTCTAGCTTCTGCCCCCCCCAAGACCTCACCAGCAATGTCAGGCAGGGCAGGCAGACCTGCCTGGGGACAGGATGAATGGCTGGGGTGCTGTTGTCTGCTGGGGAAGGGGGTGACAGGGTCTCCTGTGCTTCCTCCTAGGAGCTACTGTGCCTACGTGGTGCAGCGCAATGTGACGTGCACGCTGCAGGATGGGGCCGAGAGCTACGTCAAGGCTGAGTACCACAAGTGCAGCTGGGGACCCAAGTGCCCAGGGAAAGTGCTGTGAGTACAGGGACTGCCAGGGCACAGTTCCTTTCCCATTCCCAGCTTCAAGGCATAGCTCTTCTCTGTGCCACCCATCCAACCATGAAACCCTACTTCTGGGGGGGGGCGGGGGGACACACACACACGTGAAAGGGGCTGAAAAGCTTTTCCTGGATGAGGCAGTAAATGGCAGGGCAGTGGTGCTGGAAGGAGGCAAGATGGAATCTGGCAGGTGGGAAAGGGAGCTCTATCTTTCATCAGAAATAAATTAGGAAATCATACGAAGCTGGAGGGGGGTGCATGTGTGCAGGGAAACATTTTGTCACAGACCTGCAATTTGGCAGAAAGGTGACAAGTACATTAGAGCCTGATCAAGAGGAGGATGAAACAGAGCCTCTGCCTGGGGATAGTTCAGGGCTTCCTGCCCCAGGAAAATACTTGCAGAACTCTCTGCCACCCTATCAGTGCTGGAGGGAAACATCCCACCATGCCACAGCTGGAGCAAGGCAGACAGTGGGACTTCATTCTTCACCACCTTACATAGCCCCCAGCTGGGGATGCTGCTCCATGCAGAAATGTCATGGTCCTGCATCATCTCTGCACCCACTGAGAGCAGCAGAGCTGAACACCGAGGAAAACTGGACTGAGATGGGCTTCTGTCAGAGACTGGAACCCCTCCTGTGGCACTGGCACATGGCATTGGAGAGAGCCAGGACTCCCCATATGCCAGCAGTGCCACAAGTTCCACACACAGCCTCTCCCAGCAGAGATGGATCATCGGAGCCACTTGCTGACTTGTTCTTGCCCTTCTCCATCACAAGTGTTTTAGCAGCATCTGGGGACTTCAGGACATCCTGCTGCTGCTAGAACCCATGGAGGAGATCCCAAAAGCTGCTCCCGTCTCTGCTGCTCGATCTCTCCATCCCTTCAAACACAACTGGGGTGAAACCAGTGTGTTTTCTGAAAGCAGCTGGACCCACAGCTGAAGCTTCTGTGCAGCCTTGGATCCTGCATCCACGCATGTGTTTTTTCCATGCACTGGGGCTGTCAGCTAATGTTTGTGCAGCTGCAAAAACCACTTCCCCTTGCCACCACTTGGCAAAGAATTTGGAGGTGCCAAAGGGATTTGGGCTCCTCTGCAGAGGCCAGTGTGACACAGAGAAGGTCCTCTGCCTTCTGGATGCCATCTTCATCCTCGATTCACCCTTTCACAGTGGCTGGGCACAGCAAGCTCTGGCTATGGTCTGTCCAGGCAGGTTTCTGTACACCCAGACAGAAGGAAAGACCATGGAAGCTCAGAGTGAACTACAAGAGGAACAAAAGAGTTTGTTATGAAACCATCCTGTGCCTTTGGGAAATTGTTGGTGGTTAGAAATTTTGAAGTGATTCAAAGATCAGAGGCTTTGAGTTTCCTTTCTTCTCCTGCCCTGCAGTATGTGAGGAGGCGGCTGTATCACACTGGGAGTTGTGTGGCAGTGGCATTGCCCAGTAGCTGCAGCCTGGGACAGGAATACCAAGCACCCAGGCAAGGACAAGGAGGACTGGGGCTTATCCCCATATGCTGCCCTGAGTGACTGGACGAGTGTGAGTGCCTTGCACAGCTCCTCTGAGCAGCATGGACAGCGGTGCTGCCTCCTCCGAGCCCTTCTGGTGAACGTGCTGGAGAAGAACAAGGACCTGACTGTGTGTGTTGTTGCAAACCACCAAAGTTCAGGACTTTCAGGTTAGAAAATTCCAAAAGGCAGGTTCAATGCATTGGTGGCTTAGAAGTGTTGAGAAACATGCTGTTTTCAGCCCCATGCAGCTCAGATGGGCTGGTAGGGGGAGCATGGGTGCTGGTGGGGTCCTGTCCCACCCCTGCCACCTCCTGGGAAGGTGCTATGATGAGCGGGAAGCAGTGAGTCCTCCTCATTGGGCTGGTGGGGAACCCCACATAGGAAGGGAGGATGTTTGTATCCCACAGGGCAAGGGGAGTATGCTGTGTATGAGAGAATCAATGTTGTAGTGTCCAAGTTAGTGAAGAAGAAACCTCTCAGGGCATCCCAGCTGGGGGCAGGAGGAGGTGTAAGGAGCCATCCCTGTGTGCTCACCCCATGGCATCACCCTGGTAAACCTTGCTAGGGTTTTTCTGCCCCACTGCCAAAGCTCTTACTTGCCAGGCCAGTCTAAGCCATGTAGACTTCCCATCAAACTGATGCCCTCTGCACATAGAGAAAGTGCCTTTTCAAAGGTATTTCAACCCTCCTGGAGGCTTCAGAACAGGATTACAGTTGAAAAGATGACTTTTATGAAGGTCTCTAGGTCAACCCAAAGGGCAAAACATGACCTCAAGCAGCCTAGGCTCCTTTTAGTAGTGATCTGAAGTTGCAGGAGTTTTGGAATTGCTTCTATCATTCCATCTTGTGCTCTCCTGGGCCCAAAGTTGCCAAACTGTGAGGCATCCATTGCAGTGGTCCTCTGTCAGGCCAGACACCAGAGCAATACACTTAGAGCTTTGTGAGTCCCAGGTTAAAAAAAAAGAATCCAACAAAAAAAAACATCTCCAGAAACCACAGACCTAAATAATGGCTCTGCTCAGATAGTCCTTCTTCGCCCCTGGGCTGTTTCTCAGGCTTCTCTAGTGGTGTTACCAACTTACTGAGGAGAACTCTTCTCTCACCTTATGCTGGCATATCTGAGTGTCATTGGACACTGTAATGCTACACTAAGCTATGGTGCAGCAAGAGCTCTTGGAGGATGTGGATCATGGTCTGCAGGTTCGACACCTTTCCCATACCCAACAGGACCCATGACCCTGCGCTTCTCTACTGAATGACATTGCTTCTCTAAACTGTCTTCTGTCTTCCTCCTCTCTCCTATAGGTACCGTACCTTCTTCAGACCCAGATACAAGATTGGATACAAGACAGTGACTGAGCTGGCCTGGAGGTGTTGCCCAGGCTTCATGGGAGAAGGATGCCATGACAGCCCTACTGACCAACCTGGCCTTCTGCCTCAACATCCCAGCCCTAAAATGCCTCCTGGACAAAAGATGTTTCCAATCCCCAGACTTCCTCCCTATCCAAAAAGTCACCCTGACCTGTTTCCGGGACCAAAGAAGAATCAGTATGGTGAGATCATCTCACTCCTTCTTTGCATCCCCAGGGTACCACCAGCATGCTCTCAAACCTCCTGTGTTCCAGCACAGGGCACAAATTTGTCAAACCTTCAGTGGGTGATGAGCTTTCTGGTCAGAGACCTGGCATTTGATTTAGGATCACTTACTTATTTAATCTAGTTTCTTTCAAAACGTGCCACTTCAAAATTGCCTTTTTCTCATTGCTGGAAAGCATTTTTCCATCAATTTTGGATTGATAGAGTGTGTCTCAAGATGAAGCTCCTCTGGGCTGCCTCATCACCTGCTGCTGAACTTGGGAGCAAAGTGCTTGATCCCCAAAAGAATGAGAGTTTTCTGATCAGCTCATGAAGAGATGTAGAGGAAAGGAGGAAGGGTGGGCTGATAATTGTAGTGAAATGGCAATAAGAGGGAGGCAGGAGCCTTCCATGTAAGTTAGTGTGAAGAAGGACTCAAATATAGAAGACAGACAAGGAAGAAAGGTAGAGGAGCCCCAACCCTGACTGTGCCCTCTCTATTTCTTTCCTTGTGCAGGCAGGAAGCTGCCTGGCCTCTTTGGAGACCGCCTGGATCGACTGGAGGAGGAGGTGAGGCGCCTGTCCCAGTCCTACGACAGCCTGCACACCATGGTGAGTGGCCTGGGGGACCGCCTGCGCTTGGCCATCCAGGAGGACACTACCAAGATGATTGGCTCCCTGATGAACAGCGCAGGCACACCTGACTCAGCAGTAGGCTTTGGCATCATTCCTGATGGCCTGGTGGATGTGGCAGACAAAGCTGACATCGCCACGTACCCTCCTGTGGGGGAGATCCTGACCAAGGTGACAGAGGTGAGCGAAGTGCTGAAAACCAAGGCGGACTTGCTGCATGAGGTTCGTGGTATGGTCCTGGACCACGATGGGCAGATCAAGCATCTACTGGAGTCAGCTCGCCCCTCACCCCTCACCTCCATTGACCTGCTGGAGGAGTACGTGGACACACGGCTGAGCAACTTGCGTGGAGAGCTGCTAGATGGCTTTGAGAAGAAGCTGGGGAAGATCCAGACCACATGTGATTTCCGGATCCAAGAGGTGCGACAGCAGTGTGAGGAGGAGAAAGCTGCCAACCTGCGGCTGCAGCAGACGCTGGATGGGAAGGAACTGGAGATCAAGAAAGAGATCTCCCAGCTGGAGACCCAGATCCAAGGGCTAACAGTGGTGGAAAGCTGCTGCAGCAACCTGGACTACCTCACTGATCGCATGAACATCCTCGAGAAAGGCCTTCACAGCATCTCTGAGTCACAGAAGAACTTGCACTCACGGCTGGATGGAGAAATCTCCACTATCACCCTAGGGAACCTTTTTGAAGGGCGCTTTGAGGACCTGGAAGCCAGACTCAATGTTACAGAGAGAGAAACAGGGAGCTGCTGCTCCAGCATAGAAGACAGCATGAGAGGCACAGTGGTAGCAGAGGTGGATGGCGTAAGGACTGCCTTTGAAGATAAAATGCAAACCTTAGAGGACAGGTTCATGACCATAGTGGGGGAGCTGAACAACATCAGTTCTCCTGTGGCCATGGACGGAGCAGTGGTGCCTGTGCTGGAGGGGGAGCTCGCCAGTATGAGGAAACAGACGGATGAGACACTGGACCTGCTGCAGAATCGCCTCATCACACTGGAGAGCACTTGTTCCCTGGGCTGCACCTCTGCCTCCAAGGACGTGGAGATTTTCCGGACAGAGATCGAAGACTGCCAGAACAAGAACCAGGACCTGCTCCTCCGCATGGACAGCAACTATGACCTCCTGCGGAAGCTGAATGCCACTATCCTGGAGATCCAGAGGCGAATCGAGGAGGAAGCATCAGGGGCTTTGCAAGGGGAGATCACCTTGCTAAAGATCAACCTGAACACCATGAGCAAGTCTCTGACAGGGCTCAAGGATTCTGTCTCCCAGTACTCAGACACTGTGACGCATGTCAACTCCTCGCTGGATGAACATGAGCGGAAGATCGAGGATGAGGTCCACTCCATTCAGGAGAAAGTCAATGACCAAGGCTCCCAGCTCTTCTTCAGCAACCGGCGCATCCTGAACCTCAAGGGAGACTTGGAGCGACTTAAGGCCAGGATCATCAGTGACCTGAGCTCCTGCAAGAGCGTGGCCCAAGACCTGCAGCAGGAGATTGCTCACTTTGATGACCGGGTGGCCCAGGTGGAGAGCGTCTGCAGCAGGCTGGGTGCTGTCACAGGGAGCCTGGATGGCATCAGGGATGAACTGGAGAAACACACAGGCAGTCTTTGGGACTACATGGACCACATGAATGGAACCCTGGCTGCCCACTCTCAGGAAATAATAGGACTGAAGGACAACCTGCTTGACTGCCAAGCCAAGGTCTCAGAGCTGGCAGAGCAGGTCAGCCACTTGGAAGAGCAGGCAGAGGGGAAACAGCATTAGCCACACCACCATGCACTGCTTCCTTCTCCTCCCACTGAAGGACAGGATTAACTTATATCACACAGACTCACTCCAATGTGACAAGAGTTCTTGGGATAATTTTTTAATGAAAAGATAAATTAAAAGCTGCTACAAATCCCTAATCCCCGCCCCCCTTCTGGTGCTCAGCAGCTCTCCTGACCCTGGTGCAGCAGGGTCACTGCCTCCTGGCCAAGGGGTTGCTTTGGCTCCTGATCTGATGACCCCAGAAGGACTATTCAGGAGGAAGCTGGAGGAGGGAACATTTTTTAACTTTATTTTTGTGGATTTTTCACTTCCTGAAGACTAAACCTCTGTAGTTACCCATCAAGGAATAGACTTTCTCTGACCTAAAGACCACCTGCGTCTTAACCCAGGGACAGAGCAGAACCATGGCTCCTTGCAGGGAACAAAACTCACTACAGGAACTGTGGATATCAAAGAGCACGTATTCCCACATCCCCCAGGGAAGCGTCTTCCCCTCTCCGATTCAGCAGTGCTCTTCCTGTACAGTAAATCCATTCACACTGCTCCCTCCTCTGTGCAAACACACATACCTTACACAGCATGGGAGGATATGCACTAGGAAAACACACATATGCATATAGGTGGTATGTGTATGTATATATTAGAACAATCCACTATCATGGTGCTCCTCTGACAGCAAAGTTTCCTCTTGCTGTCCCCCTGTCCCTTGTCATGTTTCAAGGAATGACACTGAGCAGATAAAAACAGACAGAGCTGTATCTGGGGGAGATTGGCAAAGCACAGCATGGTTGAGACCAAGCTGGGCATGGAGCAGCCCTGCCTCCCAGTTCTGGTGTTCTCTCTTATTGCTTAAACTGTGAATGTGGTTTCCCTCATCTCATCCCAGGGCAGGAGAGCTGTAGCTGATCCAGTGTGTGAGCATGAGATTTCCCCTGTGAGCAGTGTGGGAGCAGAAGCCTACATCCTCTTCTTGTTCTCTGAGCCCACTAGGATACCAACAGTCCTGGGGTCTCCCCATCCATGTGGAGCAAGGCAGGGCACCTTTGGGAATATCTTGAGACCTCTCCTCAGCTTAGCCTGGGAATGAAAAAATATTTACCCAACATAAGTCTAGTTTCCCAGAAACACCCAGGCTGGAGAAGATTTTATTAGTTCCTTAGCAACTCCCTGTGGAGCAGGTGCCTGGACCACGTGGCTGTTGCACACAAAACCCACCTCTCCCAGGGAGCCCACTGTGGGTGTCCTCTGCTGCTCAGCCAACAGGGACTTCACTACCAGAAAGGATGAAGAGGAAATTACAGAGCCCCCATCTGACCAGGTCTGGCACTTTACAACAGAGGAATATATTTTTCTCTCAGCTCAGTGTTGTAGGATCCTTCTCTATGAGCTGGCCTTCAGCTCCCACCCCATACCCATCATGCTCACCAGATCATCCCTACTCTTCTGCACCATAATTTCCACACTGGTGCCCACAAAGGAGCAGTTTTGTGCTCTGACTAGCACAAAGCAGCAACAACTCTCAGCAGAGATCAGAGAATCAATCATAGAATGGCCAAGGTTGGAAGGGACCTTAAAGATCACCTAGTTCCATCCCCCCTGCCATTGGCAGGGATGCCACCTACTAGACCAGGATGCCCAGGGCCACATTCAGCCTGACCTTGAACACTGGCAGGGATGGAGCATCCACGACCTCTCTGGGCAACCCGTTCCAGTGCCTCACCACCCTTTGGGTAAAGAACCTCCTGCTAATCTCCAGTCTAAATTTCCCCTCCTTCAGCTCGTAACTATTCCCCCGTGTCCTGTTGCAATCTGACCAACTGAAAAGTCTCTCCCCTTCTATCTTGCAATCCCCTTTTAGGTATTGAAAGGCCGCTATAAGGTCTCCTCAAAGCCTTCTCTTTTCCAGGCTGAACAACCTCAACTCCTTCAGCCTCTCCTCAGAGGGGAGGTGCTCCAGCCCTCTGATCATCTTTGTGGCCCTCCTCTGGACCTGCTCCAACAGGTGCACATCCTTTCTATGCTGAGGAACCCAGAACTGGACGCAGTACTCCAGGTGGGGCCTCACGAGAGCAGAGTAGAGAGGCAGAATCACCTCCCTAGACCTGCTGGTCACACCTCTCCTGATGCAGCCCAGGATACGGTTGGCTTTCTGGGCTGCAAGTATACATTGCTGGCTCATATCCAGCTTATCTATCATGACCTCCAAGTCCTTCTCTGCACGGCTGCTTCCAACAAGTTCCTCGCCCAGTCTGGACTTACATCTTGGATTGCCCCAACCCAGATGCTGGACCTTACACTTGGATTTATTAAACTTCATCTGATTCTCACAGGCCCACTTTGAGATGCATCTGGATGACTCTTCTCCTCCATAAATACTGGATGACCTCGCTGAAACAGGTGCTTCCAGGCTCTGGAGGAGTGAGTCTGTTTGGCTACATCATGTTACCCTCATGCAGTAAAAGCTCTTTCCCCTGCTAGTGGAGTGTGGCCCATCAACTGATGTACACCAGGGAAAGGGGACCAGGCATCCCACCACCCACTCACTTTCAACAGATGCTCAAAGCACCAGGATCCACTTCTGCTGCTCTGGAGCTATGCTGCAGCTGCAACAAGCAACCTCCAGCTGCATTTGAGCATCCTGCAAAACCTGCCTTTAGACAGCAAAACCTCTGCTCAACCCAGGGAAGAAGCCTCAATCCAGCTCTCACCCCATAGGAGCTTCCCACCCAAGCCTGCTCCCCATCCTCTCACAACAGGGAGAAAAGGGCTACAGCAACCAAAGAGAAAACCAAGAAAGTGGCCAAGTTCAGCCCTTCCCAGGACAGGGCTGGGTTGGAGAGCAGCTGAAGCACAGCAGCTTCCTCCAGGATGGAAGGAGGCAAGACTGGCCATAAGCAAAACATGGACAAGGAAGAAGTCTGATCTTCCAGAACATGGTGCTATGTTTGGACTATTCCTGACCAGTCACTTGAAGCTATGAACAGTTTGTGTGTCAGTTCTCAGCTATTCATGTTTAAAAAAGTGAAAGGAATTCAGTACAAAACTGGGCTTTTTTTTTTTTTTCCTGGTTTGCAGAGGGGAAGTAGATGGTGCCTGTATGGTTGTCCTTGCATGGACAGCTTTCTAAGGCAGCTGATAACTGAGCCTGGTAAAAGGGTGGTGTTCGTTTTTTTTTTTTTTAAACTTTGTACATTTGTTCAGATTTTAAAAGCAAAAAGTGTTTGTACTGGAAAAGAAAAAAATAAAAGTATTTCTTGCTGAGGTTTCCAGGATCAAAATTACATGTATGGCTTTTGGAAAAGTGGAGTTAAAGGATGGAGGCAGACAGACAAACACACAGTGGTGTCACAGAATCATTTAAGTTGGAAAAGACCTTGTAAGATCATCAAGTCCAACCATTAACCCAACACCGCTAGGTCACCACTAAACCATGTCCCTCAGCACCCTATCTACATGGCTTTTAAAAACAACGAGGGCTAGATGCCAGCCCAGAGGAAGGAGGCCAGCAGTGCTCCTGCCTGGTTTCCTTTGGTTTATGTAGTTATAGCCAAGAGCTCCCAAAGGAGGGACTCCAGGCTGGCTGAACACAGCAGTGCTGGCAGACAGGATTGAAAGGAGTGCCCCACCCAACATGGGGACAAGCTGTCCGAGTCCCAGCCCAACCCTGCTTTAGGACAGCTGAGCTTTACCTGAACACTCCAAGAAGGGCACAGAAATGAGCTCCTGCCCTGGGACAGGCTTAATGCAGGCTCCCAGCACAGGAGAGGTTCACCCCACACCCACACAACCAGGATTTGCTTTCTGTATTAAATCAAGTTCTGCAACATTACCTGAAGGTAGAGTAGGCAAAAAAAGTTCATTCTAGTACAGCTGCTCCACAGGCTGAGGAAGCTGGAGGTCCAGCCCCCATCTCAACCAACACCAGACCCTCTTGGCAGGACAAACCCAACCACATTTGTAGGAGGACGCAGAGCCTGGTTCCTGATTCCATGTACAGGGCTACAGCAGATATGAGGCAGCCTGCTTTAAGGCACTCTTTATTAATTAATGCCATTAGTGAAGCCTTGCTCACTGACCCATTTGAGGTAGCCCTTGGTGATGTGTGCCATGCCAATTGCTCTGGCTGAGCAGTAGAACTTGTAGCTGTTCCTAGAAAAAGCACAGGGAAGCAAAAGCACAGGGAATTCCTCTGAGCTGAGCTCTGGACAGAGCATCTTCCCCCTCCTCCAAAGAGGACGAGACAGTATCTGGCCTAAGCCCAAAACTGTTTAGCCCTTCAGGACAGCAAGGTGGCTTCACAATCAATCAATGTGACTTACAGACTATGAGACTCAGGCTAAGACAGATCCCAATCTGCCGTCACCTCACTGTTGAGAAGCAGCAATGGGGGTGGACCCCATGCCACCCTCCAGAACCTGCCCAGCAGCTACACAACCATCCTGACTGCCAAGCAACCTTGGATGCTTGATACCCGAGCTTCCAAAAAGGACCTACAGGGCAGCACCTTTATCTCATAGGGCTTGAGGGGATCTAGACACAGCCCTACAGAACCCCAGGCAGCCAGCATGCCTCAGTGGAAGCTTAGGCAGATTGGGCACAGTGGAGGTGGCAGGTGCCAGAGGAGCTGAGCTGCTGGTGAAGGTAATCCCAACCCTGCACCCTTCCGGAGTGGGAGCCCACGTCCCACTCCCCGGGGGCTGGGACAAGCCATTCACAGGCCTACAGTGCCTCTCAGTGGCCAAAGATGCCAGGGACATGGAGTTGATGGCCAGGCTCCACCGGGTGTAGAGACAGCCTGGCACCCCAATGCTGGGTGGACTCCAGTGCCACCGCTGAACAGCGGGGCGCCCAGACACCTGCCGAGCCACCGAGAGTCCTGCCCAAAAAGAAAGAGCTTTGCCGATCCGTACAGAGCCTTAGCGTGCTGTAGCCACACCTACAGACACCTGCCGACCCCTACAGAGCCCTGCTGACTCCTACACACCGCTGCCGAACCCCACAGCGCCCTACCGAACCCTACAGACACCTAGAGAGACCTGCGCACCCCTGTAGACACCTACAGACCACTACAGAGCCCGAGGGACTGCGGCAGACCTTGACACAGCACTGCAGAGCTCAACGGGCACCTGGCACTGCACTAAGGAGTGCCTCCTCCTTGTTGCTATGATAGCGTTCAAAGCTGTAGGTGTCATCCCAGTTCCACAGGTAGATGGTAGTCTCACAGCAGCATGTGCCCTAGTACTGAGTCGTTACACTGAATGCCACCTCATTGGACCCATCCTGGAGATTCAGCCTTCCCTGTGGCAGACTGGGAACACAAGTGGTACACCAGCACCGCTTCACATCAGCCCAAGGCTTGCCAGAGGCGAGACTGCCACCTGGCCAGACCAGAGACCCCAAGTCTCTCCAGGGTGTCCACCCAGAGCGAAATGGTTGGATGCCTTATGAAAGCATGAGGTCAGGGTAGAAAAATCCGTGCCTAAGGGCTGTCTTATCCTTACCCACACAAGCAGGCACTGAAAGAGTAATAAAACATGTACAATTTGTTCCAAGGAGAGGCTCAGGGATTTCTTGTGGGTTGTCTGATGTTTCTGTGCAGAGGCATCCATTGCTAACCTGTCCCTAGGGTGCAGGGGCTCTTCATCACTGGATGACAACTCCTCCTCCTGCCTATACAAAGAAGGGAACAGCATGTTGGCTTTGCTCTGCAGACCATGGCTTTCCCCAGGAGCACCAGGGGAGATCCGAAGGTGAACTAGGACAGCCCACTCACCAAGAAACAACCACAGAGAAGCTTGGCTAGGCTGGAGTCAGACAGAGCATTCAACAGAGCTTTCTGCCCTCATACATTAGGTTGGTTTAGGAATAAGTGGTCATTTAATGTAGGAAAGATGAAGAACAGGCAGAGACTCCTAAAGGCAACCTAGGAGGGAGGCACTCACCTCTGCTGAGCAGTCAGGCTGCAGTGTCCCAGCATTGGCTTTCCCTGGCCTTGACTGCTGCTACAGGCAAAGAGATGTGTTGTTAGCACCTCAGTGCCAAGAGCAGGAGCTGCTTTGCTTTACTGCCACTTGGAGCAGCAATACCAGAGAAGGTAGCAATGCATCCCTCTGCCTTCATGAGGCAACTGTCCCCTGGAAGAACCACAACCTGGTGCTGTCGTGGGGCAGGGAGACTGGCAAGCACACAGTGCCTGGGCTGTGGCATGAGCGGCACGTGGCGAGACATCTCGCGATTACAAGATCCATGTTTCTGCATGATCAGACATTGCTCTGCTGCTCAGGTATTAACACACCCAAGGGGAAAGCAGCAAACTTTAGAAGTCACCTTACCAACAGGTCCCTCTGTCTGTCTTCATATTCAGCCTGAGACCATCCCCAGGACCCTGCTGCTGCTCTCCTACTTCCACCCCTACCTGACACTAGAATTAGGCATGTCCCCTGGAAACACACAGTTGTCACAACCATTATAACAAACATACCTCCTCCACTGGGAATTCTCTCCTCCTCACTGAATCACTGCAAAGGAAGAAAGATGTCAGTTACGTTATTCTCAGGCAGCAGCCTCCTCACTTGCCAAGCTGGTAATACCCAACTTCATGATTTCCGTAGGCTTTCTACTCCACAGGAGGTTGGAGTCCAACTCACACACTACTCCCATGTTTTTCCAGTACTGTTGGGCATCACCAAGGAAACCTGCAGGCTTGACTCACCACACCACCCTGCCCAGACCAAGCTCTCATCTTGAGGGTGGTTTTGCAGATAAGCCCCAAGGAAAGGTTTTGTCCATATGACAAATGAATAAAAAAAGAAGCAGGGCTATCCAGCCACAAGCTAAAGACATCTTTAACCGGGGCAAGGAGAGGCAGGCAGGAGATGGCACCATGAGACCAGAATTACAAAGGCTGCTCTAGAGCCCTCTCCCTGCTCTCAAACCCAGCCCAATTTAGCAGCAACCACAAGACAGCCTGGAAGAAAGCTGCCAAGATTTCTGGAAGCCACGACTCATCTCATTCCACTTCCCAGTGGAGTGGGAATCCTGCCACTGCATCTGGCTCACTCTGAACCCTGTCACAAGATCCCTCAAGAATCCAAGCTCCAAGATATCTGCCTGGCTGGCCAGCAGCCATGCCCATTGATGAAGGCCAGCCTGGGGTGCAGATATTTGGTTTAATGCTCCCTCAGGGTGTTACAGTGCTCAGATCCTCCACACTGGTTGCAAGGTCCTTCAAGTAGGGACCTTTGCAGACACACAAAACAGATGGGATAGAGTCATCCTGGGGAAGAAGCAGTCCTAACCTGGTCCTTCCACCTCAAGTCTGCACTTCCAAGGTGATTACAGAAGGACACAGACCAGTAGCACCTCTTCATCACCAACCTTATTCTCCTCTGACTCCTGAACAAAGAAGGCCTCTCCATTGTCACCCAGGTTCACATGCAGGTCCGCACTGATTTCAGTGTCAACCTGGCAAGGGGCAGAAGCAGCTTGTCCATCTGAACCCACTCACCCATCAGCATACAGAAAGGCACTTCCCAACAAAGGGATGGGCTCGGGTTGCTCAGAGGGTGACAGCTACCCACAGCCTTTGAGGTGAGGGACCTCTCCCAGTTTTCCTGGGAAGCACGATCTTCTTTGGGATAGAATGGGTTTCATTCAGAGGCAACCCCTAAAAATATTAGTAAGCACTCCTTTCAGCAGGGTTTCCATTCCTCTCAAAGTTCTTCCATAACCCACCTTTCTATTGTCTTCAGCCCTAGGATTAACCCACAAGTTATGGAAGATCCTAGGTTTGTAGACACAAGAGAGGAAACACTGTCCCAGTGCAGGCACCACTCACCACCTTCTCCTTGGAGCACAGCATAGCCAGCTTCCCAAAGTGCACGTGGAATGGAGAGCACTGCAAGGAATTGTCAGGCTGCCTGACCACAACCACATTGATGCAGCCTGTCAGGGTGGCAGGGTTCAGACTCCAGTACAGCTCCTTCATGGTGACAAAGACAGTCTCAGCAAGCTGCCCCATGTAGTTCACGGTTTGAGACTGCAAGTGTGAGACAGGAATAGACTCAGGTGGGGAAAGAGAGCTCCAGCACCTAAATACAGTGTGATTTTACTTCAGGAGAGTCATTTCACAGCTGCAAACACAGCCCCACCACAGAGACAGTTAAGCCTCTAGGGAAACTGAGGAAAACACATGAAGGACCTTGATGAACATCAGCCAGGGCATCTGTGAGCACCAGGAAAAAAAAGGACAAAGCCAGAGCACTACTTATCATATCCACCTTGGCGGAGAGAAACCTTGGCCCTTGAGATACACCTTGGGAGGGCAAATACTAGCTCACAGCAACCTTTTGCAATCAAGCTGTCAGCATGCCCTTCAAACAAAGCAAGAGGTCATCTGCTCCGTATCATCCTTAAAAAGAAAAGCCCAAACCCAGGGCAGGGAGGTGGGAAGTCTGAGGAGCTGCTGCATATACCACATGCTCACTTTGAACAGAAACAAAACCTAGTGTTTCCCACTCAGATGGAAGACATCCCACCTAGCCATTGCATAACTGGCTAGACATAGCCTGTATATAAAGCCAGAACTGTTCACACCTTGGCTCCTGCTGCCATCATCCATCTTCCCAAGGAATCCCAGCAAATTGACTGTACTGCCCAGAGGACACCTGAACAGCTCTGCATCGCTGCTTTCACAGGGCACTGCTGCACTCCAAGGTTGCACAGCTCCTGGTTTTCATTAGCAAGGACACATGGAAGGAAAGCCTTGCCTGCTTCCTGCTCATCTTCTTGCCCACCCACACCCTCCAGCTGCTCACTCCCCAAATAGAGCCAATTCCCCTCTGCATCGCTGCAAGGTGGAGATTCACGTGGTCCATGCCGAGGCTTACAGCACAGCCATGCCTCCAGCCACACGAGATGGCACACAGGCTCCAAACAGCTCTTGTGCAACCCCAATTCCTGCAGCATCCTTGCCAATTGAAACCATTGGAGTATTTTCTTGCAGATCTACATTGGCGTGCTGGTCCCAGCCCCTGGGCTCCGTTTGCTCAGCACTTGGCATCAGCAGGAGAGCAGCATTAGCAGGACAATGGTCTTGGTGTCAGCACATCACACTAGAGGCTGGGAACAACAGAGGTTAAGCCCAGCTTCCTGAGCTGACAGCTCTGCATCCCACCTCGCCCCAAGAAGAAGAAAATGGCAGAGAATGACCACTTCAGGAGGATCACATATCAACTAAAGGGAGCCTCCGGTGCTGGCAGCAAAACCAGTCAATGTCACAGTGTCCCAGGGCATTTTAACACAGCCCCCAGTGCACACACAGCCCGTATGGCAGCCGGTGAGAGTTGGCTCCTTACCCAAAGGGAGGAGGGCAAGCAGGTGCCACCCGACAAGCCTTCTGCCCCAGCAGGCACCCAGCCTCTCCGGTCCATTTTGCACCAGCTCAGCCTCGTCCTGTTCTCAGGCATCCCTCCTGGAAGGTGGTCTGCACAGGGAGATGTGTTCCCTGCCCCATGTCCTGTCTTCCCCGCCAGAAATAAACAAAAAGCCCAGATCTAGCCCGGGGGAAATGGCAGGAAAGCACTAGCCAAGCTCCCGAAGCTTCCGTGCCTGTATCAGCTCTGCTGTGAGCAGGGCTAGGGTCATGGGGCCACCCATGAACCTGCTGAGCCCAGCTTTCCTGGGCACAGCTGCTGGGCAACCCTCCAGCTGCCTTCCCTACTGTGCTGCAGGGCCTGATAGCAAACAGGAGAGAGTTCCTCACTACAGAAGAGAGGTTTTTTAGAGAGGACATAAAAAAAAAAAAAAAATCAGGCTGGTCCTAATGCTCCCACAGCAGCATTGATGGGCTTCTGGCAGACCTGAAAAATACACAGGGAAAATCCTGAGCAGGCAAACCTGCATGATCCATGGGGTTTGAGGTGTGGGCTTGAAAAGAGTCCCTAGGAACACCCCCACACTGAGCAGCACCTTCATGGTGAATGGGTGCAAGGGCTTAACACAGCACTGCAGCTTCCAGCAAAACATACTGCTGAGCACCTCATGTCAGGGCCACAGTCCCTCTGCAGAGCCAGTGTCCTCTCCACAGGACTTCATGCCCTGTTGGCTCAAAGGCAGCCATCCCCTCCCCAAGCACCTGCCTGCATGTTGCTGGGGACCCACCCAGACCCATAGCTTGTGGTGGCAGGAAGAAGACGGCTCTGGTACCATTTTCAGCTCAGTGAGTTTAACCACCTGAGGGTTTCACCCAGGACAGCTAGAGATAAGCAGAGAACAGAGAGAAGAAGCTCAGACTTCTCCACACAGCCTCCCCATCAATGGAGCAGGTCCACTAGGGAGATGAAGGATGTCACACTCTAGAGAGATTAATATGTGGGTATGGATGGAGAAAGGGTTTTCAAGCCACCTCAAGGACATCAAGCCCTATTCGACAAGTAAACCTTACAGTGGAAAGGGGCATCCCCAGCAATCAATCCCAGAAACAGCATAATTACAGCCCTTCACCACATGGCTTTAGCAGAGGGTGAAGGAGACAATCTTCCCTCATGAAGTCAACACATCTCACTTCCACCCCAGTGGCTAAAAAGCCACCCCAAAATAAGAAAGATATTTTGCCAACAGCAGCATGCTCTGCTCCAAATAGCAAGCTGGGCCACCCCACTAGTAACAGACTCTTCCCACCCCACTGTCCATCCAGCACACACCATAAACTACCCACGACCTTCCCCATTACCTAAGCAGCTGCTGACCCTCAACACCTCCTCAGCTTTAAGGCAACCAGCACAGAGCCACCAGAAGCTGCTCTCTGCCAGCAGTGATACTCACACTCAGCTCCTCCTCTCCCTACTGCTTCCCTTCTCTCACCTGAGCAAGGGGAGAGCCTGGCTCCGAAATAACACCCAGTCCACTGCCCAGACTCCCACTGAGTCTATGGGTGCTCCTGGGAGGTGGAGAGTGGGGCAAGGCAGGCAGCTGACACCTGCATGGAGCAGCTGTACCTCATTGCAACCGTTTGCTCCAGCAGCTCCAGGCAGAGCTGCTAACTGCCTTGCACTAATGAAGAGCCTTCCTCCCTCTTTCTTCAACCCACCAGGCTGGAGTTTCCAAAGACAGTCCTTTCATTTTCCAGATCAGATCTCCCAATGTTTAACTCCTAGGGGTTAAACCATACAAAACCTCAGCAATCAGGACCTGAGGCTGATCCCCCTGGAAAAGGTGCTCAGAGGGGTTGAGTGTAGAGTTCTGGGAAAGAGCTGCCCTTGAGAGGGCTGAAAAGCATCCTCACAGCTGTGGTTGTAAGGCTGAGAACAGTACAGAGTAGGAAGAATCTTCCTAAGGAGGCTATGCCAGATGCTAATTACTCCCTAGGGCTATAGGGATTGCTGCTGTAGGGTCACACAGACTAGGACCACGGAGGGTGGGTAGTGTGCTAACTGACGTGTTTCTCACTGTATCGCTCCTGGATGTAAGATTGGGTGCACCTTGGTCAGGTTTGGACTGGGAGGAATGTGGAAGGTGCCGGTGTGTGGTATTTGTAGTGAGGAATGAGGCTTCACCAGAACCCAAGGCTTTGGGGGATTTCGAGGGATAATTTTACCTACCTCTCAATAACTGAAAATTTTGGAAGAGTGAATTTAGATGAGTTTATTTCATTATGCAGCCTGGGACTGGGGCCAGACCGGGACACCAAGACCTCTTGCACAAGCCAGCCTGTGCCTATGGGCAAGGAGGGGAAGGGAGCATTACCTACTGGGGCAACACTGGCCAGGACATGGCTAATGTCACCTACCCTCCTGCAAAATTATCCACGGCTGCTGGCGTACCATGCTGTATGCTGCAGGGACCAAGGTCGTGATACAAAAATGAAATATGCCTTTTCCTGAATGCCATGCACCCCTTGCAGCCACTGAGCACGATGCTGCAAGCACTAAATGCCAGGTGAGAGATGGCAAGAGCCACTGAGCTTATTGGGCTGAGCAACCCAGATGTGGGGCTGACAGCTGTCAATCAGCACAGAAGGTCCAAGGTCCCTGTGCCAGGCAGCTCCCTAGAGGGGAGCTGATGTTGGTGGGGCTGTCATCCCTGATTGACATCCCTCCACTGTGACCCTTCAGGGAACCCCTGCCAGAGGCTGGGATGTGAAAGGGCTTTCCAGTTATCCCTGCACAGAGAAGCAGCCTTTTAAGAGCTCAGGGAGCACAGGGAAGGTTAGCAGAGCTTCCTGCCTTCTCCAGCTGGCCAGGCAGGGGCTCCCATTTCCTTCCCCAGATCAACAAGGAACTCAAGGCTTGTGAAAAGGGCAATTCAGCAAAAGAGGGTGAGAGGAGAGGTAGAAACGTCAAGGTAGCACATCTGTATGGGCTGAAATTCCCATCCCATTAAAGCCTCAGGGAGCAAGACTGAGGTGTCCTGCTCTTTTGGGGACTTGGGAAATTCCTGGAGGTCCAGATGCTCTGAGTGCTGGCCTTGGAGCCAGGAATACACCAAGAAAAGTGTTGAATTTCTGGAGCTTTGGGGGTTTTTTTCTCCAGAATGATCAGGTCAGTCTGGCTTGGCATGTGATGGAGTGGTTGGGAAAGCCATTTTGCCTGGAAAGGAGGAAATACCATCCTGTCACCAATCACATGCATTGAAAAAGCTGAACTGTGGCCACAGGACCAGTTGAAAACCATCCCTTTTGGTTTATAAACATGCTCTGCTGATTTGGCTCCTAATTTCTGACCTGTTAAAAGTTCACATTTCTTCCATAAGCACAAAAGGTTCAAGATTACTTAAAAAGAAAAACCAGAAAGCTGCAATTCCCACACAGTCACATTGCTCCAAGAGCCAGGGTGTGGAGACAAATCTATCCACACTCTAAAACTGGGAAAGCTGACAGCCCTGATCACTAAACGGCTCTGAAAAATGAAGTCTCTGAACTTGCAAGGCACTGAGAGCCCTTAGCTTTTTTTTTGTCCCAGCTGCTGATAAACCAGCCAGGACCTGCACATTAAAGCCAACAGCTTTAGATAAGCAACACCCCATTTACATCAACGCAACTGTGAGCAGCCTGACCATTAGCTCCAAATCCAGGAAAAGCAGGGTGACGTGCACATTTTGGCAGCTGGAAAATCTTTTATCTTTTGTCCAAAGCTGGTGTCTCATTTCAAGACAAATTATGTTTCCAAGCCACTCTTTATTTAAAAAATAGTTGGTGCTCTGTTCCATCCCTGACCTGCTCCAAGCATGCTGTCATTAGGGCTACAAAAATTATTAGGGAACTTGAACATCTCTCTTATGGGGAAAGGCTGAGAGAGCGGGGGCTGGTTAGCCTGGAGAAGAGAAATCTGAGGTGGGATCTTAACGATACTTAAAAAATACTTAATGGGTGGGTGTCAGAGGGATGTGGCCAGTCTCTTTTTTAGTAGTGCCCAGTGACAGGACAAGAGGTAACAGGCACAAACTGGAGTATAGGAAGTTTTATCTAAACATAAGGAAGAACTACTTTACTTTGAAGGTGGCAGGGCACCAGACCAGACTGCCCAGAAAGGTGGTGGAGTCTCTGGAAACATTCAAAACCTGCCTGGACGCGATCCTGTGCAAGCTGCTCTGACTGGGGGATTGGATTAGATGATCTCCAGACGTCCCTTCCAATTCCTAACATTCAGTGATTCTGTGAAATTCTGCCACAGTCCTTGGGGTGCAGCGGTTTGGCCACTCCAAGGGCAACCTCTCTAGCCTAGGGAGCACAGTAGTGGCACACACCTGATCCATCGCCCTCCTTGCAGCCCCACGGGTGAGGACAGCATGCCAATGGACCGCCGGACCGAGCCGGTTCAGTTCCCTGAGCCCGTTCAGCTTCCCGAGCCAGCAGAACCCACCCGCTTTGCTTTGCGTGGGGCAGGACACTGAGCTGGGATACCCAAAGGTTGTGACAGTTCCGGGACGCGGCTGGGGGACCAGGGCCCCTGCACACATGGGGCACCTGCAGTCCTCGATGCCTGTTGCACGCCCACACCATCCTCCCCCGCGTCCGCTTGCATACTCCTCCTCCTCCTCCCCCGTGACCGGTGTGTACACCGCTTACGCTGCAGGGACACGCACCCCACCGACACTCGGGTGCCTGGTAAACGCCCCGGTGCACGGCCCTGCGGACCCCAGGGGCACGCTCCCGGTGCTGGCGCTCGCCGCTCTCCCGTGTCCAGCGCACGCGCCCCGTGCTGGACTCACCCAACGTACCCAACGCTCGCCGCCCTCTCGCTGCATAGACACGGTGCGAACGCTCCCTGCCCTTCCCGGTGTATATGCCCGGTGCATGTGCCCGGTGGAGGCTCTGCAACCGCCCTCCTGGTGCACGTACACGGTGCAAACGCTACATATGCTCACCGATGCCCGGACCCGGTGCAGGCACTTTCTACCCTGCCGGTGCCCGGACTCTATGCCCAGCACACAGACCCTGAGCAACCGCTCCCTGCCCTACCTATGCTCCTGCTCTACCTATGCCCCTGCCCAGTACAGGCGCTCCCCGCCCTCCCGGTGCCCTGACCCGGTGTCTAGGGTGTATCTCCAGTGCAGGCGCTCCCGACGCTCCCTGCCCGCCCAGTGTATATCCCCAGTGCAGGCGCTCCTTGCCCACTCGATGCCCAGCGTCTACTCCAGTGCAAGCACACCCCACCCGTCTAATGCCCGGTCCGCGCCAACCCATCGCCAGCTGATCCAGGCAGGCGCAGGCGCTGTCGGTCTCCGGTGACGTCACCCGTCGCTCTCCGCCCATGGCGATAGAGCCCGGCTAATGTCGCTGTGTGTCGCGCCCGCCTGCTCCGTGCTCCGCCCGTTCCCCCGCCGATGCTTGGGCTCGGTACCGCCCGTCTTCCCGCCCCGCTGCGCCTTCCCCCCTGCCCGCCCCGCGCTCGCCGCTGGGGCTGGGGCCTCCGCCGGACAGCGCCGAGCCGACCTAAGCTGTGGACCTGTCGAGGGTGAGTTGCCGAGCGCCCGCCGAGCCGGGGAGACTCCCGCGCCCCTCGCTTCGCCTCGTCTCGCCGGCACGGTCCCTCCCGCACCCCCTCTCCACGGGTCCCGCGGGACCGCAGACCCTGGGCAGGTGTAGGGTGCCAGGGCCGAGGCGCTCTATACCCTCTTCCTTTTGCCGGGAGCCCACCCGAGGGTCGGGACACGCGTGTTTCCCCCCACTTGTCGCCGCCGCCCTGTTCCAACAGCCCTGCCGCGGGCCGGGGAGCTCTGCCTTTCGCTGCGATCGGCTGGGCAGCAATTACAATTGGAATTAACATAAATTCAATTAAAAATCTGCGCGGCTGCTCTTGGAGCTCTGCGTGAGCGCTCAGCTCTGTGGGGCTGCCCGAGGAGCCAGCTCTGTGGGGCTGCCCGGGGACCTGCTTCCGTGGGGCTGCCCGGGGCTCCGTGGGTCTCCCCTGGACTGCGTGGGGCTGCCTGGGAACACAGCTCCATGAGTTTCTGCGAGGCTGCTCGGGGACCCAGCTCCGTGGGTCTGCCCAGGACCCTGCTGCTTCTTCCTCAGGGCAGTCTGGGTTGGGTTTTGTTTTATTTTGTTTTGCTTTGTTTTTTCCCTTTAGTGTGGATCTTTAGAGGAAGAAAAGTCGGGTTTTTTCCTAGATCTCACTGGCTGCTTGCTCCAGGGACCGCGGGGTGGCAGACCCCACTTGTGTTGCAGGTGGGGGTTAGGAGGATTGGTCACAGGTGGGTTTTCTGGGGGGCTGGTGTTGCAGAGATGCCAAGTTTAAAGTTCCTGGTCTTGGAACAAACTGGGATGGGAGCGTCTGACGTCTCCCTCTTCACAGAGATAGGAAAACCCAGTGGAGCTTGTGTAGAGTGACATGTGTGAGGCTAGGTAGGAAATCTCTGCAGGAGCTGGGGCTGGACCCCAGGTCACTGTGTCCTGATTTCCCATCGTTGCACTCCTGGCCTGGCTGGGGACAGTGGTTTAACCTCTCACCCTCGGGCTACCAGGGTAAAGTCCTGCCTGGGCCATGCCAGCTTCTAATCAGGGCTTCTGCAGTGGCAGCAGAGCTGTGGCTGTATGCCAGTGGACTGAGGCCTCTCTGCTGTGACGGAGGACTTGAGGAGGAGAGATGGTGAGGTGAGGTGGATGTGGGTCCACGGCGGAGAGTGAGCATCATGTTTGGGCAACTGGTGTGTCTGAGAAGTTACTCTGCAGCTCCTGTCTGGGGCTTTAAACTCTGTCTCCTAGTTCAGGACATGCTTAGTCTGTGCCCTCAAAACCTGAGCAATGAGGTTTTTCCAATGGAAGCTTTTTGGGGAGAGATAGATGATGTGGGAGAGGTTAGTGTTTTAGAATATGTCTTGTTAGGCCAACCAAAGTATCTGGCCAAAACCCATACACAAGCTTTTCTTCGAGCTGTTTTCCCATTTCTGCTTCCCTGAAGGAGTGGGCTCTGCCCAGCCATGGCTTTCCCTCTGCCCAGGGCAGGGAGGGCTTCACTGCTCTTCTCCCTGACCACCTCCTCCAGCTACAGTCCCCAACTGAGCATCACAGCGTCCTGAGGAATGATTCTCCATGGATAGGAAGCCAGAAGTTTACTTAATTATCTGGACCAGCTTATTCTAAACTAATTTCTCTTTAAGAGATGAGGAGAAGGGGGGAAGAAAAAAAACCCAACAAACAAAAACCAACCCAAAAGACCAGAAGCATTTTATTTACCATAGAAAAAAAAAATGGCGATTTGAATGTTAGCTTCTATTAACTAGGTTGGGTCTGTGACCTTGATGTATTTTACAGCTCAGGATGTGTAGCTGAGAAGAGGGAGCAGACTGTTCCAGTCTGTTTATTGTTTCCTCTGAGTTCATCCCAGCTACTTGCAGCACACGGGTGCCCACGCAGTTTTGGAGCCCTGACCCACCTTTGGGGGTGGGAAAGAGGAGGCTGTTGGCTTGTCTCTTGCTTCAGATAACAGCCTAATCTGTAACTTGTGTTAATTATATTATAGATGGGTTCGGGTTTATGTAGGTTTTCTTGACAGGGCTCTGCCTCCGCAATTCTTGCTGCCATAAGAAAGCCTTAGTAACTTGAAGTCCCGAAGTGGCTTGCAGGAGCACATCTCTATCAATAAAATCCTTGTTGCAAAACCAGCTTCATGAAGGCTGCTGACTTTCAGCAGGGGAGGGTAAGGATGGATGCAGGCAGTGCTAGCAGCCTGGAGCAGGTGAGCTGAGCTAGTGGTTTAAGAGCCATCTGGGTTGTCAGTGGGGGAAGATTCAAACAGCAGCGTGGCTCCTGTTCTCCCTCATACAAATGCATCCTGTCGCTCCTTGAGAAGGTTTTTCCTTCTATTTAGACCTCCTCTTCCTCCCTTCCAAAAAAGCAGTGCCCTTGTGTATGCCAGCTTTCCCATCCGCTTTGGTTACTATGGTGTTACTGCGTCAAAGCAGCTCGTCTTGTAGCTCCTGGAATTATCTACAGCTTGGGTTTACAGTCCAACCTGGGTCCAAGGGTCTGTGTCCATCCCCCATCAAGCCTTTCCCAGTTTGGGTGGTGGGATGGGTCCAGAGGCAGCATCCTTTGCAGGGCATGACTGTGGCTCAGTCCCCCAGGAGCCTTCTCTGGGTTTTGGGGCATGAGGAGCTGCAGCTCCATGTGAGGTTGTTGTGCAGGTGCACCTCTTGCTATCTACAAATGTGGGGCCATAGGCAGTGATGAGCCCTGGAAGACCTACTGGTGTTCATCCCAGCCTGCTCCCTGCCTAATGGAGGGCAGAAAACTGTCAGGAGTGAAAACAAATCATTGAGGATCCATAGAAATCTGGGCAAACAAAAGGCAGAAGATGGGAGCAGACATTTCCCCCACACACAATGGTCCTGCTCATCCCCCTCTGCTTGTGCAAGCCATCCCGTGGGGGCTGGCTTGTTGCTGACACTTTGCTGCAGCAGCTTCCTTGCTCCCCATCTCCTGGTGTATTTTTTTTTCCCCTTTCTTTTCCATTTGATTTGTATGTAACAAAGCACAAGCGAGATTCATCTCTTGGAGAGGTCCTTGGTTTGCTGATGGTTAATGTTAAGTTATTGTCACCCTTGGGAGCTGGCATGGCCTTGAAGTAGGGGGGATTTGCTTGGGAAAGCAGGACCCCAGAGCCAGGTCCAGGTTCCCCCACACTGCTTGTCCTAAGGGTGATTTGCCTCCTGCAGACTCTGAATCACTCAGAGGTGCCTCTATCTTTGCATTAATTAACTAGGAGCCTAGGATGATGGTTATGTCTGTAATTAGGCACCTCTTCCAGGTGCAATGAATCTAGTCCTGCTAGGGAAGCTCCTTTAGATAAGATGCTGGTTGCTGGTGCTTGATGGTCCTTGTAGTGAAGGCCTTCAGCACCTCTCCCTCTTGCAGCTGTGATGGCTTTTCTGCTTTGTGGAGTACAGGGGTGATGTTTCTAATTAAAAAGAAAAAAATTGTCTTTTACTTTTCCCCTTCTTTGTTTGTTTGGGGTTTTTTGTTTGGTTGGGGTTTTTTTCTGGACAAGTGTTGTAAATAACAAGGCTTAAAATGCAAATGGAGTGAGTTTGGGTGAAGTCATTTGAGAAGCCCTGGTCGGATGACGACTGTGATGGAGTGAGAGGAGCTGGTGATGACACATGGCACAAGAGCAGAGCCGAAGTGGTTGGGTTGTCACCAGATGCAGTCACAGCCATTGCAGCCATGGCCCAGCTCTGTGTGGAGGATGTTCTCAGGGCTTCCAAAGGCTTCATGGCTTCTCTTCCCTCTCCCCTTTCAGGGGGGCAGTGCATAAGGATGCCCTCTCCTCTTCCTACATGCATCATAGGGTGATGTTTAACTGAACTACCTTTTTATGTGTGCACTTTCCTCCTTAGTCCTAATTAAGTTTTATTTTTAGAAATAGAAAAATTGGAGAATGACCCTTCTAAAGTGTGTGTTACACTGCAGCGATGGCTTCTGTGATGTTCCTCCTCCTGCAGGCGAATGCTGCCCTTGCTGTTCCAGCCAGGCCCCCATGTGTTAGAGCACTTGCTTGGGGAAAAGAATGATATAAAATAGCATGGTGTTAAGGTTGCAAAAGTTTCCATTCTAGCTCCACCCAAACCCTCCTGCCCAGTAATGCTCAGAAAATTCAGTGTGGGCTATGGAGCTTCCCTGCCTGCTGTGCCACTGAGCTGTTCCAGAGGAAGAGCTTTTGGGTTTTATGGGGTTGGGTTTTTTCTTTTAATATAGAGATGCTTGAGAGAACCATGTCAGGAATAGGTTGGGGAATGAACCCTGGGATTTGGCTGGAGTGTCCTTAATAAAGAGCCTGGGTAGAACAGGTTAAATAATGAGCACTTAAAAATTCACTTGGGCAAGAGGCAGATGAATCAGTTGCAAGGGGTTTCCAGTGAGGTGAGGTGACTCTGCTGTTTGCATCAGGATATTGTAGTTGTTCTTCTGTGTAGGTGTTTTGAGGTTGTTTTTAGGCTGACTTTTCTATCCTACAGGTACAAAGGGGATCAGTTTGCTCTTCTGAGGATAAGTGAGCTGGTTGCTCCCGGAGCCTGGCTTGGCATGTGGGATGCTTGCACATGCTCTGTGCTCATGCTTGTTAAATAAAGAAGTTTTCATGCAACTTACAGAAACTTCTCTTCTGGTAATAGGTCAACCAAATATTTATTTCCCGAAGGTGTCATGCCAGTATTGCACAAATACTTTAATAGGTAGTCATTTTACTTTTACCTGCTTTTTCTTTTTAAGCATATGCAGTACTTTTTCCATTATTAATAATTGTCTGCAGTCAATCCTGTCTGTCTCTTTCCATTTGGAAGTTTGTGCATCTCCAGTGGACTTGTGCTCTCCAATTGCAGTGCTCTAAAGCAGAAACCATGACACTTTTTTCTTTATACCCAGGTGCTTGTGAGAAAGCTAGGCAGTATTTTTTGTTCTCCAGAGGAGCTAAGGTTAGTGGTGGGCTCAGCTGCCTGAATCAACTTAACTCGTAGAATACAGCAAATCTTAACAAAAGGGTCATACTGGTTATTCACTTTCGTGTCCTGCATCCCCAGCCATGGTGTTGCTGGTGTCCCTCTGGAAAGTAAGTCAACTGGTTGGGTTGTCCCACAAATGGAGAGTGCAGTTACTGCTGAAAGCTTGTGCCCTGCTCTTTGATGGAGCTTGTTCTTCTGCCTTCCCCAAATAAGCAGGAATCAGTTGGTATCTTTGTGTCTTCAAAGAGGGATTGAAAGTTCTTGTCTGCTCTTAAAATGATAAGAATAAAAAGTTTAAGAGGACAAAAATTAGGCTTGAGTTCTTGAATACTTGATCCTATCTTCATCTTCAGATCTCCTGTAACAAAGGAGTAACAAAGGTCTTTGTTGTAGCACACCAGAGTACTTAGAGAATACTTTGTGTAAGAGGATGTTTGAGTTGAGTATATTGGGTGCTTTTTGATGTGTAGCATATTTAATGAACTGAGGTCTTGGATCTCTGTGTTAAAGATCTGACCATATGGCTGGCTCCTCATGCTTGTGCTTAGGGCAGACTTCAATGGCTGGAGATCTTTCTGGTGTCTTCAGGTCCTGCTTTGGGGTGCTGATACATCCTTTGATACTAGGCAATGTGCCAGGCTTTCTCTTGCAGCCTGTGTCCTGCCTTTTGGCCAATCAACCTTGTAGAGGTGTTGGCCTCCAAGCCAACACCTCAAGCATGATCATCAGTGGCTTTGGAGACCTTGATGGGTTGGGTGTGACACCAGGAGGGCTTCTTGACATGTGGGTTTTTTGGAGCCCTTGTGAGATGGGTGTGTTTACTCTTTGTTTTAAGGTTAATTGACTCTTACAGGTATTCCTGGTTGTAGGGTGGTCATTGGAGACAAGTCATCCTGAAACGTGTGCAGGAGGTTATGGGAGCCTGTTGTGTTATGCTTTGGTTTTGTAAGCTGGATGTAAATGCAGACTCCTCTTCTGAAATGCATCCTGCTCTCTCTTTCTTTGCTAGGAATCATTTCCATGCCAGAAAATAAATATTTAAGTCAAGAGGAGTGTCTGTGTTTTCTAGAGGCAGAACTAACTTAAAACCAAAAACCTCCCTTTCCATGCAGGCAGAGGGGAAGCAGACTTGTGGTCCAGACTTGGGAGCAAGCAGATGAATGTGAATATTTTATTGAGACCATAATGCACCTGTTCAGCCCCACTCTGGCTGTGTGTGTACCATGAAGTGCAGCAGATGTTTGAGTAGCAGCCTGTGCTCTCTGCTCCAGCCTCTGCCATGTTCCCATTGCTTTAAAGGCAGGAGGGATGGAGACTGAGGGTGATGTAGCAACTGCTGCAGGTTTGCAGGTCCTTTGCTTTTAGCTGTTTTTCACTCCACTCTTCATGTCTATCGCAGTGGCTTGGTGGTGGTGATGGTGCTGTGGCACCATATCTGGAGGTTGGAGATTTGGCCCTGGCAATCACAACAGTGCTTGTGAAAGCCTTAGAAATGACGGTGCTTTGAGAGAGGCACCTTTGGAGACTGTGCTGAGGGTTCATTGTGCAAAAGCCCTCTGCTGGGAGTAGTCACTGGGAGGGTCCACCTGTACCTAACCCTTCCCCAAGCTCCATTTGATACTCTACACTTCACTAATTTTGCTTGTATCTTCTTGTTGGTCTGCACATCTTATCACCTTCTGGGGAGGCATCAGAACAGCTTGTGGGTGCCCAGCAGTGGGTGGGGAGCAGGAGACTGGTTTGTTTAAAGGAACTTTAAAGCTTTTATGTTCCTACTTTGATCTTCTCTGACACCTAAGATAGGTTTCTGATGGGGTATTTTTTGTGGTTTGTTTTGTGTTTGGTTTTTTTTTTATTGTAGTTTTCAACAGGATGGTTGGAGCTGAGAGGATCGGGAGGGGAAGGAGCCCTTGCTTTCAGGGTTAACTTTCTGGTAAACAGCCCTGCAAGGCCAACAGGAAGCTGCTTGTGTGCTCAAAGCCATGCTGTTGACAATCCTGGTGTACTAATGTGCCTGCTTGCCCACCTGTAGCAAAATTAGGGATGTCTCTGCCAGGTACCTTTAGAAGACAGTCTCCATCATGGAGCTGTGCTTAGCTGGTACACCTGATAGCTGGAGAACCTGGTCCTTGCTGGTAGATGTCATGGACTAGTATTCTGTCCCTTTCACTCTCCTGGGGTGAGCACAAAGCTGCCAGAGTCCGTCAGAGCTACTGAGAGGGCAGGGACCATTATGGGACATGTCTGCCATTGCCACCTTTGCTCCCTGCTCAGGCAGACCCCAGCTCCAACCTCAGCATGGGCATTTTGGCACTGCCCGAGTCCTGGGCTCTGAAATGGAAACTGATTTCCCACATGTGGGGAGGTTTTCCTCCTTCTTTACAATTATTGGCTAAGTGGAAAAGAGTACAGTTGGTGTGAGGCAGCACAGGGTGGAATGACCAACAGAGGTGGTGAGGAACATGGAAGGATTGCATTGCCTTCCCAAAATGTCTGCTTTGGAAATGTCCTTGCTGCTGTGTCCCTTAGTGCTGCCTTGTGCTTCTGTTCTGCTGGGGTTGAGTTCATCAGGTTCTTGTTGGCATGAGACTTGGAAGAAAATTAAAAAAAAAAATATTGAATTTAAAATAGCAATGATTTCTTTTTTTCTTTTTTGGTATTTTCCTTCTAATTCAATTGACTCCCTACTGTGTTGTAAATTCCAAATGTGAATGGGAAATAATCCCACCAGTACAATAATTAGAATGTAACCAGCAGATGAAGAAAACTCAGACTGCTGAGCTGATTGGTGAATGCTGACTGTTTGCTGAAATAATTTCAATAATCACATCTCCCATTAAAACCAAGACAGGGTGAGGAGGAACTGTTATATTTTCCTCAAGCTGGATGTAGCGAAAAATGGTATGTGCAGTGTAGCTGTTCTCCATGTGCTTATTAAAAAGAGATGAGGGAGGTTCTTGAAGCTGAATTGCAGATACAAAGTCTTGCTAATTTTGCAGCTGAGAAGCTCAATTTCAGTTGTGGGTTTTTTGGGTTTTTTTTAGGGGAAATAGAAATTGTAAGTCAAATACACATAATTTTATGTAGGTGTGTGATAGTAAATAGTGTACTAGAAGAGGAAAACATTCCCTTGCACTGGTACTTTGCTGCAGGATGCAAAACTAAGTCCACTGGAGGCCATTAATAGTGAAATTTATTTCTATGTTTACCACACATCCATCCAGCTCCCCAGCATTTGTTGTGCTTTGAAGGGACAGATGGAAATCGGTGTTTGGGAAGGGTCAGTTCAGTTCATCACAAGCTGGGCACACTCCTGCCATAGGGATCTGTGGCTGTTTTCTGCCCTGCCTTCCTCCACTGACTAGTTGTTTGTTTGCTTGTTTTTGTTGGTCTTTTTTGTTTGTTTTGGTTTGGGGTTTGGCTTTTTTTTGGTCAGTTCTACCCAAAAGGTGTGGTTGGAGAAATCTTCTCTGCCTTGATACCTCCTTGATCCCTCCATGATGTCCTGTCCTGGCAGCACCAGGAAAGGCCACTTCTGCAGAGCTGTACCTGGCAGATGGTGTAACTAGGCACCTGAATTCACACTCAATATAAGTAGAGATGATTTTATATCCTAATGATGGTTTTCCCCTCCTAGAGCAGCCCCAGACATCTGGCCATGGCCACCTCACCCTTAGGACTTATTTTCCAAGAGCAAAACACAGGTGATGCTGGTACCAGGTGTTGAACCAGAACATCGTTTCAGAGATGCCTTTTCATTCCAGTTTAAACTTAATTTTAGTAACATTTGCTAAGTTGTGATACAGCTAGGTGCTTCTAGGCCTAAAAATATTTAATTTAGAAACACTGGGAATGTATCTGGTGAAACTCTGAACCTACAAGTGTACCACATGGTGCTGCAAGGGTAGGACGTGGCCAGGAGGTTATGGGGGGAAATTCTGCCCTTCTGCTCCGTGCTGGTGAGACCTCACCTTCAGTGCTGGGTCCAGCTCCAGAGTCCTCAGCACAGGAGAGACATAGACCTGTTGGAACAGGTCCAGAGGAGGCCACAAAAATGATCAGAGGGTGGAACACCTCTGCTGTGAGGACAGGCTGAGAGTTGGGGTTGTTCAGCCTGAAGAAGAGAAGACTTCAGGGAGACCTTAGTGCAGCCTACTTGCTCGGGGACAGACTTTTTAGCAGGGTCTGTTGTGACAGGACAAGAGGTGAGTGTTTTAAACTTAAAAAAGGGAAATTTGGACTGGATGTAAGGAAGAAATATTTTATGCTGAGGGTGGTGAGATACTGGCCCAGATTGTTCACAGGGGTTGTAGGTGTCCCATCCCTGGAGATTTTCCAGGTCAGGTTGTTTGGGCTCTGAGCAGCCTGATCTAGTTGAAGATGTCCCTGCGGACTGCAGGGGGGTTGGACTAGATGACCTGGAATGTCATCTGTCACGTTGGGAGGATACAGACTCCAACACAAACCAATCTGTGATTCTGTGATTCTGGTGTGTGTGATGGAGCAATGTTCTTAGGCAGGTGTTTGGATGATTAGGACCACTGGAGGTGCTTGTGAAGGGGAATGCTCATGCTGACATCAAGCTTGTGATCCAGTGTGTCCCTGTTTTGGTTGTGGAGCATGAGAGCTGCCCAGGATCACCTCATGCTGTGAGAGCCAGGAGGGAGACCAGGTCCCTGTGAGCAGTTCTGGTGTGTGTGGCTCTCAGGTCCTCTCCCTCCCCAAAGGCTCAGGATACTGTGATGTTAGGAGATATTACTTAGAGAGAAAAAAAAAAAAAAAAAAAAGCCAGTGCAGTCCAAGTGCTTTGAAGCAATATTTGTTATTTTATCAGCCTGAGCCTAGAGCTCTGTGGGGGAGGTATGTGAGCAGGTCACTATGGTATTTTCTTTGCATATTTTCCTAATGTTAGAGATGGTCTGAAAGAAATATTCACATTGTTTCATTTCCCTTCCACACTTCATTTTTTTTCTAAAAATAAAAACTAATGTCAACAGTCCTGCAGTAAGGAGGGAGTGAATGTGCACGTCCTGTGCACGGTTACATTTTGATTTTTAGGTTTTTTTGGGGGATGAAAAGCAAGATTTAGCTGGGAATCACATGTTTTGGTAAACACAAAATGTATCTTTTAAACCACCTCACTGATGGCTTTTTCTTTGTTGCCTTTTTGAAATGCCATTGATCAAGTTAGAGGCTGAAAATACTCTTGCAAAGCAGAGACCAAGAAAAGTCACTTGAGGTGAGTAAACAAGTTGGGCTTTTCTGTTTTTATGAAAGCCAAAAAAAACCAGCCCCAGTGCTGCTACGTGTGTTAAGGGTACCTTAAATACAGAGTGTCCTTCAGTGCTGACAGGCCTCCCAGACAGCTTTTGTAATAAACCTCTAATTATAGCTTAGTGACTCCATAGGTTCTCTGGATCAGCTTGGAAATATTGCACTGAAAACCTGGGAGAATATTTCTATTTTCTGTGGCTGATGGGTGAACCAGATTTAGAGCTGGACCTGGTGAGCCTGTACATAGTGATGTATTTATAGAGTATTAGAGACTTAGGCTTACTGCTGCAGAGTGCAGTTTTGGGGTAAAACTCTGCATTTTAGGAAATATTTCCTGAATGCATTGGTGTGGATTTCTGAATCCAGACCCCAGCTGAGCTGGTTGGAAAAGGGCTTGGCTGGTGGCCAGCTCCTGCAGCCCATCACCATCTCCTGATGTCTGACACTTGGATGGAAGCCCAGCTCTCAGAACCAGGGAGTTCAGTGAAAATATCAGCCTTTTAAAGAAAAAAAGACCTCCAGAGCTTTGTTACTATAGATAATGGAGGCAAGCTGGAAAATGGGAACTCCTGGGCAGGGAGGGGTGGGGAGATGCCCTCCTCTCACCACCCCACATTAACCTGGTTATTTCCCAGTATCCCAGACCAGGAGCTGGTGCTGTGGTGTTTGGGGCCTTGACCTGTGGTTTTAGAAGTTGGCATGGCTGACACTGGCAAGTTGATTCTTTTCTCCTCCTTTTTATTTATTTCTTTCCTCCCCTTCATTTTAATACCATCTCCTGGGAGATTCCAGCTGAAATCTGTTCATTGCTGAGATGTTTCTTCTCCCTTATGCCATGGATGCCAGGTCTGGCTTTCTGCTGGTGTAGAAGCTCTTGGAGAGGTGATAAGGGATAGGGAGAGACCTCAGGGACAAGGATAGGGAGATGTAGAGGATGAAAGAGAGCAGAGGAAGACCTCCTGCTTTTTTTTTTTTTTTTTTTTGGCAGATGTAGGTGGGTAGTTCGTGGACACATGCCCTGCCAGGCATGGAAGCAGGGGTTTTGGAGCTCAGCTGAACAAGGTTGCTTCCAGCCACGAGGGACCTCCATGGTTCTGCTCCCATGTGTGCAGCTGAGCACTGGCTGAAGAGCACCAGTGGCAGTGGGAACAGCTGCTTTCCCCTGTGCTTGTCAAGTATTTGTTCTGGAGATGCTTCCATAGCTGAAGCTGACAGTGTGATTCCCCCCTCAGAAACATCGGAAGTCACCAATGAGACTTTGCAGGATCCTGAAGCTGGATCAAACCAAGTGATAATCAGGATAAAACCTGGTGATAGTCAAGGTCAGGTTAGACAGAACTCAGTGCAGGGGGATTGGACTAGATGACCTTTAAAAGGTCCCTTCCAACCCAAACCATTCTATGGTAGTTCATCAAAGGTTCCTTCTTATTTATATGTCAGTCCTAGAAAATCTGCCTCTTATTTGCACTCCTGCTTGGAGAGTTTTCATCCAGAATCGTGCCTGGACACTTACCTGGCTCTCTTCTTTTTCTCCCAGATGAAATCTGAGGTTCTCATGGCCTCAAGAACTCTACCTTCTCCTAGCTGATGCTCCCAGGAAGAGCATCTTTTCTTTCTCTAAATATTTTGAAGCTTGTGATAAAATTGTGAGGCTTTGGCAGTGCTGCTTTGGGTGCTATCTGTGTGCCAAACTCTGCTGAATACGTCTTTTATCATGGATTTGTAACAGTAGCTGTTGGAGGGGGAGCTTCACAGGAGAAATGCTTTCAGAAGAATGCTTTTATAAAGGATCACTGTCCTGCAAAAAAAAAAAAAAATCATAAAAACCCCAACCAACCAAACAAAACCAAAATGCTTTACAGGGGGAAGAAAAACCCCAAGCCTAAAATTTTTCTTGTGTTCATGTTGTAAAATTTGCCCATTAATTTGGGTGAATAAGGTTTTGCTTCCATTTCTAGAAAATTTAGTTTGTCCTCTTTGTACAAATAAGCACTGTTGGCCTCCAGGCATTCTGGTTTTGGGGTGGGGGGGAAGAAGACATTTAGATTCTGCCTAAGAAATGCTGAAATCCTTGTTTTGTGTCACGCTCCCCAGGCTGAGCCCCAGCCAGGTCCCTGCAGGAGCTGGGATCAGGACCCAGCTGCCTGTTTGCTCAGACAGAGCTCGATCATAGTGGGAAGAGCAAACTGGAAAGACCAAAGATGGGTCTGTTCATCTGGTCCACCTCAAGTGGAAGGAGAATTCAGGGAGAGAGCAAGGTAGTAGGGTTTTTGAGTGGCAAATGTAGTAGGAAGGGAGGACATGTAGCCTCTGGGAGGAGGCTGTGGTGTGCTCAGCTCTGGGTCCCACCTTCCTTTTGTGTCCATTCTTGAGTTGAGCTGTTTCTGGTCTCTGCAAGAGCTGGGTGTTTCTCAATGGCAGAAATGTAAAGCTTGTCCTCCCACACATTTGTCTCACAATTAAAAATGCTTTTCCTTTAAAACCAGGATTTTTCATGGAAAAAACACCTTTAAAATTACACTGGGGTCTGAAAGTATTTCTCCTGCTGTGTTACAGCCAATACCTAAAGATGCTCTAGCTGGGCATCCCTCCCTGAGGAGCACTTTTCTCCATTTTCAGTTTTGGTTGGGATTGTCAGATGCTGTTCTTAAGTAGCCATTTACTCTTTTTCCAATCTCTTTGGCACAGAAGCAAGAGAATAAAACATTAATAGACAAATGTGATTATAATCCTGTAAAGACTGACAGTGGAATTTTGGCAGTGGTTGCAGCCTGTGAATGTAATACATAATATTTTATTCATTTTAAAAAATTTATTAGATTTCAAGCTGACAGTTCAGATGACAAATCACCTTAAAAAGATATTGTGGACAGTGTAAAAACTGTCAGTGTGGTTTTTTCCTTTGCTAGCTGTGGGGTTTGCAAGGTCTATGCACCAGAAGAAAGATAGATTATTTTTGCTTTAGCCAGGCTGTGTGGAAGCTGAGAGCGACCAGGTCCCTTGTGTTAGTTTGGATTATCATAGTCTTGTCACTGCTGATTCCCTGGGATTTTTATACCCTAGTTAATGGCAGTGCTGCCTATTGCAGTGTGCTCACAGACTTCTTGGTTGAAGGGAGGAGGTTTTGGACAAAACTTAGTTTTGCTTTTGTTGTCCCTTTGCTCCCACAAACTATTTGTGAACGGCACCAGGAATTGCAGCTGGGAGAGGCTGGAGATAAGGGCAGAGGAACTGTTCAGATGTTACTGAATGCATTGGCTGTGTAGATATGTTACTCAGCATGCAGAACAGATCCCAGGGAGCTGACAGAGTTCCCCATCCCGGAATATCCTAGGTCACAGCAGGAGCTGGAGTTAATGATGCAAATCTCTCCAGGCAGCGCAGGATTGGAGCCCTGCAGGATGCTGCAGGCTTGAGGGGTCTGGATGAAAGGGAAGCCAGTGCTCCTCTGCTTCAGATGAACTGGGGAAGCACACAGATCATCAGAGCCTCGTTAGGCCTTGTAGAAAACATGGCACAGAGTGATGATTTCTGCTTTCAAATAATAGAGAGTAAAATGTAGATGCGTCCCCTGTGGTCCTCAGAGCATCTTTGTGGGCAGTGAAATGAGAATGAAGGAGTCGGACTCTGCTCTCTTTCCTTCTCTTGGAGCAAGAAGCTGACTGTTTGCTGAGCTTTGATGCTCAAGACTCCATATATAGAATTGTCAGTTGGAAGGGACCTTAAAGATCATCTAGTTCCAACCCCCTGCCTGGCAGGGACACCAGGACACAATATCTCTTGTTTGAATCCCACCTGAATAGAATTTAAACATTTTAAAACTCTTCAATAGGAATATTTGGTTTAATGAGAATATTCCATAATTTCTTATCTTTTCTGATGGAAAACATGACTAAGGTAGATGTCAATTGGACCATGTCTCTATCTGCTGCTAAATTTTTGGGGGTTTGGCATAAAACTCACCTCTGCTTAGATGAAAATGGACATCCTGCAGTAGATAGGTGTGTGGTGCAGAGGGCTGGGTAAAAGTGTCCTCTTCTGGCTCTGGCAGGAGAGAGGAGGTCCAGAGTTGGAACAAGATTCACTGGAGGTCTAGAAACAGCTAGTCTGAAGGAACCAAAGTTGTTTGGCTCTAGGTAACAGAAGAGGAAGGGAGGAAATGGCTTCAGATGCTTAAAAGGGAAGATAGTGTTTGCTTTCTGCATTCACAGGGGATAGGGCAAGAGGTCGTGGTCCTGAAATGGTAGAGAAAAAAGTTCAGATTAAATATTGGACAATACTTTCCCTAAAAGTAACAACTGGATTTGATGGTTTGAAGAGTTGCTGGAAGATGAAAATGGCTTGGAAATACCTCTATAATATTTTTTGGTGGTCATTCTTGCACGATGAAGGTGCAGTTTATTCTCCTTCAAGTGGGAGCTGTCTTGATGCTTTCCTGTGCTCCCTTCCTACAGTGCTGGCATGGAGTGGTGAGGCCAGAAAGGGTTGGTTTCAGTCTAAAATAAGCAAGAGATGACAAATGCTGTTCTAGGGCTTAAATTTTCAAGCACTTAAAAAGATTGAAGTGACTAAAGATACTGTAAGTTTGGATGCCTGTCTATGACAGCAGATGTTGGCTAGAAATATTTTATGCTCTTTGCTTCTAAAATTGAATGTTATGGACATTAAATTGTCGGACTTGCTTCTCTGGATGATACATCTCCTCCAGGACACTGACTTGAGTTGGAAGAGGCAGAGAGGGGATGTGAGCAATGTTGCCTTTAGCATAGCCATTTCTCTTTAAAGAAATATCAGTACAGACAAATTCCCAGCTCTGTGTAAATACGGGAGAGACAGAAACAGCCACTTTAGAGATCCCATATGGTTCTTTAATTGTATTGTGGGAACGGGAAGCTTTTTAAACCAGCATCCCCCATGCAGGCAGCATGGGTGAGGAAACCTTGACATGCTCTTGGCTGTTGAGGCAGAAGGTCCCATGGACCACAGGAAAGTCCACATGGGTACCACAGGAAAGTACCCATCTCTGCCAAAGATGGGGGCTAGCAAAGCACCTGCACTGCTGAGCTATTTCCCAGTCCTGGGAACAGCAAGAAAAGGTGAAGCATTCCCAAAGCATCCCCTCTGGGGACTGGTGGGCAGGGGAATTATTTTTGTCTTTTTCCCCAAAATATCACACCATTAATGTACAGATCCTGAGTGGATCCCTGCACAGTGGTGCTGCTGAGAGCCTGGTGTTTCTCCCTCCCTCTTCACAAGCCTGCTGTCCCATCCAGTTCATAAACCCCTCAGGCATATGAAGATAACTTATTCTCCCTGTCAAGTCTGATATTTGGGAAACTTGAACTGTTTGCAGGTTTTGAGCCATTCAGTCAAGCCTGAGGACGCTCTAAGCCTTGGGGAGGATGGTAGTGGGATGGTCATGATGACAATGGTCATTGGTCTGCAATGATGCTCATTGCAGACAATGGAAATCCCCAAGACAGAAGGACCTGAGTGTGTCATGGCTATCAGACACTGGATTTTAGTAACTGAAAGAAATTTGGGGGAAAAAGCATTCCTTAGTCATCCTGGTTGCTGTTCCAGTTCAGTGATAAGCAGCCGAACTGTTTGCATGTACTGCTCAGAGGAAACCCTGACTCCTGCCCCTTTGCCCCAGCTCTCTCCAGTTGCATTGAAGCAGCAAATTCAGGGAATTCAAGGAGGAGCTGCCAGAGTAAGAGCAGCTCACAGTGCCAGATTTGCAGGAGGTTTGCTCCATATTTCAGAACAAGGTTTGGGAAACTCAGATTTATTTTATTTTTCTCTGCCTCGAGCTTAAGTTTCTATTTAAGCTACCTTTAATTTCAGGAAGCACAAAGCCGCTCAGACTGCTGTGGTCAAGGTCACTCTTCTTAATTTAGGTACTCCAAGGATCACAAAATGTTGTTTGTTAAAGTCTTGGGCATATGCTGAATCCCTAAAAGAGTGTGGGGATGATACTAAACCTCCTGTATCAGAGAGCACATGTAGTAAAGGGAGAGGAGCAGAGGTGTTATCAAAGGAGGGATGTCAGATAAGCAGCTGGGGCTGTGCTGTTATCACTTTGTCTGGGAGACTGTAGTGTTGTGCAAGTTGTTTCTGCATATTTACACCAATTGCTGGAATAAAAACCCACTCCATCAGCAGTCTAATATTTGTTTCTTATTATATGTTAAACTTTTTCTGGCATAGAAAAGGTTGTCACCTGTTATGTCAAGGTCTCGGCGTTCAACACTGGGATCTTTCCAAGTGTGTTGAAACCTAATTGGTTCAGAATAAGCCTTCCCTTCATTTTAGAGGGGAAAAGGAAAGAAAAACAAGGAAAAAAAGAAAAAGCTATGGCATCTAGCAGGCATTTAAAGCATTTCTTCTTGTTCTCTGAACTCTTTTGATTTGCAAGACTTGGGGCTGAATTTTTGCCCAGTTTTGTGCTTGCTTTGTGTTTCCTGAGAATTAAATTGGGAGAATAACATACAGCAAGTAAGATGCATACAGCAAATAACACCTGCAGCTCCGTGGGTCTCGGGGAGCTTGGTCCAAGCTGTGGCTCTCTGGCAGGGAATGATCAGGACACCTGAGTACTTAGTGATGGAAACTCTTTGTTTGTCCTTCAGCACTTGTGCAATTCCTTTGCCTTGCTGTTGTTTTAATTTTCTTTTCTGTTTTCACTCGTGCTGGGTTTTGGTCTAGGTGGTTACAGCCAGAGTGGATGCTTCTTGTCTGCAGGATTTTGGGTGGAGTTGGGAAGCACCTTCCCAAGGTGTAATGCATTTGTGCTAGTTATTTGGTTAAATCTCTCCATGCTGCTTTATTACTTATCTATTTTAATAATAAGGTTGAGCAAAGGGTATCATCAGCAGGGTTCAACCTGAGCAGCAGATCAGTGGGGCTTTGGTAGGGGACATTAGCCTGGGCATTACTTCTGTCACTTGGGTAATGTTGCTGGGGAAGGAGAACCTATTGCTGTCCATGCTCCAGCAGGAGCAGCAAACAAGCCCAAATTTTCCTTTACTTGGGAATCACAACATAATTTTCCTATTTTTCATCATTACTAGGAGCTCTGGCTCACCTTTTTCCAGGGTGACTCTTTGTTTTTCAATATGCTGTTTTCTCCCCCAGTCTGAACTTAATCCCAGAAATCCACTTGGCTGGTTGTCCCTCTAGACAGTTAAGTTTAGAAATTATGAAATATCTCAGGCTGGCTCTGCTGTTTCTCTGGGAATGAGAAAACAGGGGTGGGATGGCAGCAGAAGAAAATGGAGGGGAGAGAGGAAGCCCAAGCTACAAGCAAAGCTGGAGGTTATATATAGCTGCAGGCTGTGCTGTGTCACTTGGGGTGCTGTGGTTGCTTCTCTAAATATGTTCTCAGCCACTGAGGTTTCCAGTCCTGTAACGAACTTAGCCCATGAGCAGTGACTGAGAGCAGGGGGGCAGCATCCCTGCTTCCCAGCATGCTGCAGCTGGGAAACTTTTAATGGGCTGAGAGCAGCATGGTTGAGTACTTGGTGGTTAATTCAGTGAACTTGGTTAACTTCTGATGAAGGATGTCTTTGCTAAGTGAGTGGGAAAGACCCAAAGATACATGTTTTGGATTGTTTCAGTGAGGATGTACTATGGGAGCATGGCAGGGTGGACCGCATGAGCTGTGAGACACCTTACTGACCGTGGTTTTATTTTTACTGCTAACCTTTACCAGCCAAGGGTTGCCTTCTCCTTTGGAGGTACAGCAGTAATCTTTGGTGTAATATCTTCTCCTCCAGCCCTGAATCCCAGCACAGCTGAAGTGACTGCAGGCACTTTAAGATGCACACGAGTGTGGAGGAGGAACTGGAGAACAACAGGCCGAAGATGTGGTCCCTCATGCAGGTCAGTCACCACTCCCACCTTGGGCTCCATGTGCCACATGGACCATGAACCTTTCTGTCTGATGTAGACTTGGCAGAGAAATGTGGCATATTTCACTGTATTGCAGGATTCTCCTCTGAAGGCTGTTCCAGCCTGAGGGCTGAAATAAATGATCATGCAATGGTTTGCTGTGTTAACCTCTGAGCCCTGCTCTGCTGTATGGTCAGTACAGGACTTGGGTTATGTTCCCAGCTGTCCTTAAGAAGGGGGCAATTTGTTTTTGCTTCTGAATGTCACTCCTTGGACAGGACAGATTTCAGATGTCCTGTGCATTTGTACTCCTCTTCTGGCTGATGCTCCTCTATCTTTGTGCTACACCACTGTTTGTTTTTTTTTTTCTCCCCACCCCTAAGAGGTCATCTGATTTAATAAATGTTCATTTGTCCCATCCTGGGGATGAGGGTTCAGGAGAGTGGCATGTTTTCCCTGTGCCTTCTGTGGATAGAAGTGTGTTTGGAAATAACACTCTGGTTTTCTGTTACACCATTGCAGATTTATGAAGAAGAAACTTGGTCTCATACCAGAGCAAAGCCATTTCATTTGTAAGAAATGAAGCTCTGTGGTTGAGCATTGGCAAGGAATTCATTCACCTGGTCCATGGCTGTGTGACAAATGACAGTGTCCCCATGGGAGTGGGGATTTTCAAACCCTTGAGTCATTTCTGCCCAGCTTGTACCAAGCCTGGAGACTGTTTCTAGACTTTATTACATATTCGATGTTGGGAGTACAACAACTGGACTGATGCTGTTTGTTGCAGCTTTCCTGACACACTTCCAGTTCTGCAGGCTAAATCCAGTGTATTCAACTGGGAGGAATAAACTAACAGACCCTGCTGTAGCACGTGATGTGCTGGGATCCATGTGCACCCTCAGCCTCCTGAGAGCTGTCCTCCTTGAAGCTGCCTTGATTAATTGCATACTCGATGGGTCCTCAAATACCTTATGGCAATCATCTTGCAAACATGGCAGATGGTATTGCTGTCTGGATTGTCTGAGACTCATAGAGTCACAGAGTGGTTTGAGTTGGAAGGGACCTTTCAAGATCATCTAGTCTAGTCCAGCTAAATCTCTCCTCTTTTAGTTTCAAACCTTGTCCTGTCACAACAGACCCTGCTGAAAAGTCTGTCCCAATTCTTCCTGTAGACTCCTGTAAGTACTGGAAGGCTGCAGTAAGGTCTCCCTGGAGCCTTCTCTTCTGAATAGCCCCAACTCTCTCACCCTGGCCTCACAGCAGAGGTGTTCCACCCTCTGATCATTTTTGTGGCCTCCTCTGGACTTGCTCCAACAGGTCCATGTATCTCCTGTGCTGAGGACTCTAGAGCTGGACCTAGAGTGGAGCAGAGGGGCAGAATCCCCTCTCTCAACCTGCTTATCAGGCTCTTAACCATTACAGGTGGAGAATTCAGCAGGAGGAAGAGCATAAAGCTTTTGTAGTTCACTCTGCCTTGGTGAACAGAGTCAGGGTCTCTTGGGAAGGAGAGTAGGGAGAAGGGAATTAAATGTTAGATCCCTTGGTATTTGCCACCAAAAGATAGTGATAATATATTTGGATGCTATGTGTGGAAGGTCACTGGCTAGGTGGGAAGGATTCCTTTGTGTTATATCTGTAGAAAATGTCTTTTATTACTCAAGGGATTGCACCCAGAGAGAGATTGTGGCACTGTAGCAACATGTGTCATCCTCCCCGTGTGCTTGTGGTCCTGTGCTGGCACATGGAAGCTTTCCAGTCGTCTTAGGGAGCCTGAAGAACCAAACTCAGGATCTCTGCTCTAGAACTTGGCCCCTTTCTCTCTGCTCCTTCTTTCCCCACACCCTCCTCTGGTGTCCTCTCCCTCCCAAGTAATTTGTTTTTAAAGTGATTGTGCTATTGTGTGCATCAATATGCACATAGCCTGTCTTGTTTTTCTGTTGGACTGAAAGTGCAAAGCAAATCTGTTTATAGTTTTGCTGAGCTAATTCTTCCCCACCCTAGATTTTTAAAAAGACTCTTTCTTTACCAGGCTTGCTGAGCTTGCAGGATGTATTGAAGTAATGGGGAAAATATGTTGTGTGTTAACCTTCTTTTTTGTAAAACTCTGTTTACAACATCCAGTTCCTAGCAGTGCATTTGGGAAGTGCAGATCTGGATGCTGAAGCAAGTAGAAGACTTTGAAAGAGGAAAATGGGAATTTAGTGCATTCAGGGAGGAAATGTTTTGAGTTTTCAACTTTCAGCACATGGATCGTGGAGCAAAATCCAGGGAGCTGTGCTTAGTTCCTCAAGCTCTCCTTCTGCAAATCCCAGTTCTCAGCCTTGGCTGTTCCCTAGGCTGCCTGCTGGCTTCAGACAGGCTCTTCCATAGCAGTTGTTGTCTGAGACCTTGCAGAATAAGGTAAGAGCAGCGAGGAATGCTCTTGGCCTGTGAATAGTGTGTTGGATTAAGGGCTTGGAGTGTCACTGTTGTGCTAGAAATGTTATTTTTATCTCTTAGTTTGATCTTTCCTATGAATCAATCTCAGACCTGTCTCTGGTTAACAGCCTTTTCTGTATCCTTGCAGAGCACAGTCCTGCTCCATGCACAGAGCTTTTACCAGGGTGGTTTGGCTGCTGGGTGGCAGAGCACAGCTCCCCTGGGGGAGCAAAAGAAAAGCCCTGGGGACAGCAGTATCTGTGATGTCTGGCCAGTGGCTTGGCTCCCAGCACATGGGCAGGAGGTCTCCTACAGCCAGCCTACCCTACTGCTGCACCTCCTCACCTCAAAACCTGGCTGTTAAATGTTTCTACTGCAAAACTATGGACTGCTGGTGACAGGCCATGGAGCAGGAGCCCTACATAGAGTTGACCATTACATGTGCAAATGCGTTTCTCCAGCCTGAGCCTTGTAGGGCATATGTTGGCTTGGCTTAGGCCTCTGGGAACTCCTGTAATGTAAATAAGCAGGAGTAAAATTTCAAAGCTGGCAGATTTTTGCCATAGTTGATGTCACACCTCTTCAGCCTTGTGTTTGGGGCTCATGGATCTAGGGGCCCACAGCTGCTAGTTTGGTCTTGTTGCTAATAACCTACTGGAGGTGCTACTGCTGAGCTGGTTCTTGCAGAAGGCTGAGGGATTGATCCCAGTCAGATGATGTGGTTGTACTGGAGGCAGGACCCATAGCATGAAAAGCATGTGGTGCTTTCACAAACTGAGTGCTCTGTGTGAAACCTCTGGTCCCAGCTGCAGCTCCTCACTGGGGTTTGTGGCCAGGTGTTGTGGAGTGACAGCAAGGTCTTCTGGTGAGTAGCCTGAAAGCAGAAAAGGGCTTGGGCAGGGTTGTCATGCTGATGTGACTGTGATCAGCTATTCCACTGAACAGCTGCTGCTGCTCTGCCAGTAGGGACAGGGAAAAGATAGATTTGATTTCCCCATCCTGAGAGCAAATATTCCCCTGCAAATATGCAGCAGAGCACAAAGTAAAGAATTCTCCACTTGAAGGCTTTGCAAAGCAGAATTGTCCTTTATCCCTTTAATTTGATAGTGTTTGGCTGTTTGGTTTTTTTTCCATAACAGTCTTAGTGGAGGCAAAGTTCTCTCTTTTTTTTTGTTTTTCTTCTCTGTTCCTGTTGAGCTGATGGGAGTTTGGTGCTCCCTAGGAAGGTGGTGGTTGAGTGTTAGCCCCAAATAACATTCATCGTTCCCCAAGCAGGTGGCTGTAGCCCTGAGCATGGAGCTGTGAAGGTGTCCTGGGGTCTGACCACACTGAAATGCCTCTGTTTTCATTTTCCTATCTCCCCAGTCAGTCTCTGTAACTCTCTGTAACTCTGAAAACTGTAAAGTTTTCCCACTCTGCAGCTCACGCTGTTTCCTGATGCCATTGCATCCTCTCCCTCATCTTTTCCTTCCTAGTCTTATTTCTTACTGCCCTATCTGCTTAGGACATGCACACAACATTAGTGCAACAAATGAAATCTTGTACACAGAAAGATGAAGCCACTGGCTGCTTAAATACTGCATAAACTTCTTGGCCAGCCCCACACTGACTGTTTTGACTCTCCCTGCTGTGCAGCCTGCATTGTGTCGCGTGAAAGGCAAATTCCATCCTGCATGACCCTTTCCAAACCTCTTGCCCAACACTTTCACTTCTTGTCATCAACTGAGAATTATCTGGTCACTGTAGGTATCCACAGATGTGGTTTGGTTGTCTGTTGTATTAAGAATTGCATCTGTTTGTTGGAAGGATTTGGGGTTTGCTGTTCCTGTTTGCATGTGCATGGGCTTCTCCCTGTGCTGAAGGTCAGAGGGGTTTGAGTGTGGAGTGATGCTGCAGTCCAGGCTCTGCTGTTCCTCTGGGCTTTGGGGAAGGTGAGCTGTCCCCCAGGAGGGCATTGGGGTAGCTGGGGAGGTATGTGGTGTTTGGGTACTGCTGGGGTCCAACAGCAGCTGTCCCCACCCCACAGACTCACAGGAACAGCCTGTCTGGATGCCACTGAGATGCCTTCAACCAACCCTCTGAGTATGGAAGGCTCCAGCAAAGACCATTTGTAGGTCCTGTGAATGGACTGGGGTATTCTGAGAAGTGCTGCAGGCAGATTTTCTTTAGGAAAGCAAAAGAACTGTGCCCATGGCCCACAGAAGCTTGGGTGATGTGCACTTGGTTGGTTTTGTAGTGACGTAAACTGGTGGCACAGCAGGTTCAAGGAAGGAGGCCTTGTGCAAAGGGAGAAGCTTTTTGATGTTTGACTCAGTGTTAAGGCTGCAATATTCTGTTTCATCCAGAGGTATTTATGAATGAAGATGCAAATCCAAGGTGAAACTTGGGAATGGCAGGCTCCTACTCACTGGAGGCCACCCTTCAAAACAAGTCCATTAACTGTGAAGGAGAAACACCTCCTTATCTCCCAGCTTGATCTGGAGTCTTACAAGCACTTTAGTGGTTCAGTTGTCTGCAGTGCTTGGGGAGTTGTCTGTTCCAACACACCAAATATGCTGCAAGTTTTAATTTATTTCCAAAACAACCCTTAGAGCATGTTGGGCTGGAAGGGAAACTTGTCATAATTCTCTGTGCCATTAGAATTCAGCATAATCTCTTGGCAGTGCTTTTGTATGCAAACTAGGAGAGTTTCTGTCTAAAGGTGACCCATTAAAAAGATGATCTCTGATAAATAGCTAGTCTGGGGGCTTGTGAGTTCTGGATTCAATTACTTGCATTGCTATAAGCTTCCTGTGACCTTGGATGAGTTCTTAAAATTGCTCTGTGCCTCATTTCCCTTTCTGTAATATGCTGGTGACAGCATTTCCCTTCCAGCCAGGAGCTGTGGCAGTGGGAAGGTGGTCAGTGCCCTTTTCCATAGCTGGTGGTTGGAGAACCTGGGTGGAGGAGAAAGCGTGATCATCTCATGGGCCTTTCTTAGGTTCTCCTGGGAAAAACAGAACAGGATGATCCAGTAAAATGCTTTTATAGGTGCCCAGAGAATATGCTTTGTGAGATCCTGGGGCTCCCTCCGTAACCACAGACATGCAGTAGCAAGGTGGTTGCTTCTTCGGCTAAGCAGCTTTCCTTAGCATTGCTTTCAGTTCTTCCTTTAGCTTTAAGTTGGTGGTCAGTTTGGGTAGAGCAGGTTTCTGGTGCTCTTTTGGCCTCAGCATGAGGTTTTACTCCAGCATATTCTTCTGCTTTGCTCCTGTGCTGCCTTTCTGCTTTAAAGCCAGGTGGGCAGAGATGCTGGCTTTATGAATAAAGATGCTGGCCCATGGAGGTGCTCTTGACTGCAGCACATAGATGTACCTTGGCACATTGTTTCATCTCTCCCCACTTTGGTTTCCTTCTTTTCAGTGCTCACCACCCCTTTTTACCACTTCCTAAATGTCAAAGAGGCTTTTCAGCATCCCTGAAATGAGCTAAAACCTCCCAGTTGGAAGGGCAGATAACTGGGGAACAGGGGACTTGCTGGCTCCTGCATTGTGCCATGAAGACTCCTTGCCCATGCCCGTAGGATAAGCCCCGGGGAAGCCTGCACAGGACAACCACATCCAGACACCAGCAGGAGCTGCCTCCAGCTGCCTGCATTTTCAGAAGCAATGCTGAACCTCCTTTGTGCTGATGTCATGAAGCCCCTCTTCCCTCTGCTAGAGCCTGATGGTCCAGGGGTGGATCTAGGAGAGCTGCTGGTCTGAGGCCCCTGCCCTGAGTCAGCAACTGAGCTGCAGTGGTCATAGGTGCTGTGGTTGAGTAGATGGAAATCAGCATCTTTGAGATGTGGCAGAAAATCAGAGCTTGTGGTGTTTGTGAGTGGGTAAAAATGCTCCTGGGAAGTATCTGACTCTCCAGAAATAACACAAATACAGGTATCTGTATTTTCTCTGATTGGGTTCAATGGCTGTTGAGAAGCACAGGGAAGCAGCTTAGCAGCAGAGTGTGAATTGGGGGCAGCTCTTTCATCCTTGGTGTCAATATCTGTCGTACGAAATTTTTATTGCCTGCACAAGAAGCATGGCCCAGCAGCTGGGAAAACCCATCCCTTTTGGACAGAAGCTTTGCTTTCATCTCCATTCTGCCCTTCCCAGAACCCAAAACTCCAAACCATTTCTTCTTCAAGATATCTTGAGTTATTTAGTGATATACAGGATGGGATGCTGCAAGGTTGGGCAGCTGGCAGAGTGTACTGTCTGGGGCTGCTTCTAGACCAAGGGGTTCTAAACCTCAGACTTGAGGTAGGTCTGCCAGCTGTTCCCTTAGACTATGCCTGTTGTTGGGAACCCTCCTCAAGAAAAGCTGTCTGGAACAGCTGGCCTGACTCTGGTAAAAGAGAAGAAATTGAATTGCCAATATAAGGGGTGTGATATCTTCAGGCACTTACCCTGTGTGATCTTCTTTTACCCTTGGATGGTTTATGTGATGCTCAGGCTGGGACAATGCACATTTAAGGCTGTAGACTTTTCCCTAAGTTGTGGGTCTTTAAATTGTTCAAGCCACTTTGAGAAGGGTGAGCTCCAGACTGACCTCTGTGTGTGGAAGATTACATGGACGTGTGACATTACTGGGTTAAGGGTTGCACTCAATGGTCTTAAAGGTCTTTTCCAACCAAAGCCACTCTGTGATTCTATAGGATGCTCTGGGGAGAGGCCAGCAAGCATCCCTTGGGGAGAATCTAAAATGCCATGGAAATAACTGCTGGCAGAGAAAGGGAGGGATAAGGAGAAGATGCCAGGCAATGAGGAGGAGTCGGCAGCATTTTCCTGATGCAGATGATCCCTGGTGAACGGTTTCAGGGCACCTGTGTGCTCTGGGGGGCAGCAAGTGGTGTGTTGCTCACTGTAACCTGAATAGCCTCCTGTGAGCAAGGCTTGGCCAGCAGGGAGCTGCAATCCCCTGGGACATAGCCCAGGATGGCAATTTGTGTAACCTAGAAGTTGAGGTATCTTCTTTGCAAGCAGCTTTTCACCACTCACCAGCACTTGCCAGGTGGTGATGAGACTTGTGCCTGATTTTAGAAAGGGGACAGGATCAAGGGAACAGATAGGAGCAGCTGGCCCTGAACTTTGGGTGCTGCCCCTAGTGATGGTCAAGTCCTTTTGGTATGAAAGCAGATGGTCTAGAAGAACCTCAAAAGCAGTGTCAGTATAGCCCTTCAGCATTAATCCAGGGATAGGTCACTTAATGAACCCTCTCATTTGGCTGCTGTGCCTGATTCTGGCTGCTTGGCTAAGAGCTTGGTGTGAGGATTTGTATGGTTGATCTTAAGAGCATTATCCTCTGGAGTTTCACTGTGGAGCTACCTTGTCTGCTTCCAACCTGACTGGGGATGAGTCCTGCAGACTGTGAACACTCCTTTCCCTGGCTCCCCTGACACCATAGACATCTATTTGCTTAATCTTTTGCTGACAGGTGATTATGGGCTTGTATATGGAGGGAGTTCCTGCTGTCCTGAGCTTTATCCAGTGTGGCATGCTGTCATTTTGGTGAAATAGCTTTAAGATGCTTCCAAGTCTGCTCTCTCCCAGCCCAAGGAAGAAAACAGGTGTGTGGAGGACCACATTCTACTTAACATGGCTATGATCTGGACTGCAGCCCTAGAAATGGAAGGCTCCATCATGCCATTACCAACCTTCCAAGCCAGCTGGTCATCCCCAGTCCTACATTTGCAGGCTGCCTGTTGACACAGCATAATGACACAGTTATTTTCATGTCATCGTCTCCTGCACTAACTCCTGCAGTTTACTTCATCTTGGTGCTTTATTAGTTACATTGGGCAGGGTTAATAATGAGTAACTGTGCCCTTCACCCTTATAATGATGTTTTAGACTGCTGTGATGAGACCACCCTTCATTCCTTCCTGAAAAAGGAGGAGGAAGCCTTGATTTCTGTTTCTCTGAAGTTATGATGTAGGCATGGTGCTTTTGATGGTGTACATCAGGAATATATGTTATCCATGGTACACTTTGCAATGAGAGCTTTTCCATGTTCAATTGAAGGTCTGGGAATTTTTATATTCCTGAAAGACAGCTTTTCTCCAAAGAGTTCAAGTTAAATCAGCTGTAATGAACTGAGAGCCAAAAAGTCCTGGGACCTGTCCACATTTATGCCTTGCCTTTTTTCCATTTTTTTTATGTGCTATTGGTCTGGATTTTGGAACGAAGTATTACTCAGTGGTCTCTGTACATACCACTAGTGGCCAGAAACCTCTTCTGTGCTCAGGCAGCAGCAGGTTATAGGAAACAGGAGCTCGGTACTGACAGGCATCTTGGTCTATCAGGTGAAGAATTGATGGAAACTCTTTGCTTGGAGCAGGGGGTTGGTCCAGATGTCCTCCAGTGGTCCCTCCCAGCTTGAGTTCTTCTGTCTCTCTATGGCACCTGCATAGGTCCCAAAATAGGACACCGAGGAGCTGAGCCAGCAACATGGCTCAGCAGTGGCCTTAATTCTGCAAAGGGAGCTGTGCAGAGCACTTTGGAAAGCAAGTGGTGTCACTCTTCCAAGGTGAGCCAGCACCTGCCTGAGGGGCAGGACTGACATTTCACACATGTGGGTTAAGAACATGGGAGCAAGACCCCAACACACGTGGCAGGAGCCTTTGGGGTGGGCTCATGGCTCTCAAAACCCAGAGCTGCTGCTCTTCTGTGGGGCTGGACTGGGCAGGCAATGACCTGGGGCAGAGGGGTAGTAGTCAGCCTCTTGGCACTTGTATGAACATAAGAAATATTCAGAGAAGTCATCTAATAGAGTTGTTGGAGATGTATTGGTGCCCTCACACCTGGGTGTGCACACAGAAAACAGGGATTTCCTCAGGTTGTCATTTCTGTGGGTGTATTTTTGAAGCTTATGGCCAAGACCTGAACATAGGCTGGGTATGGCGTGGCAGTAATTGGGAATTATTTGCATAATGATAGCAATTTCCTTGTTCTTATTTCCTAAATTTGGTTTACAAGACCATGTTGCAATGTGACTTAAAGCTTTATGTATTTGTCTCTGTTGGCAGTTGGAAATGTAGTATTAGCTGTGACTCTTTACATAAATAAGTGTTCAGTGCTGAAGCTAAATTGAATAATATGGTGGTGTTCATATCTTAATCTTCCAAATAGCTCTCTTAAGTTTGCTACATTGATGTCTGAAAGGCTTAAAAATAATAAACTCCATTGTACAGAGCTTTGAATACAGAGTGGAGGCTAAGTAATTGCTGGCAGTTCCCGGGTAGACACTAACACATGGCAAGGAAGCAATTCTCCCAGCATGCCTGAGGTTGGTTTGCTGTTTGCTGTTTTGTTTTTTTTGTTTGTTTTTTTTTTTTCCAAGAATCTCCTCATATCAAGGCCCTGTGATCCACAAATTAATGAAGACATCAATATTTTGAATAAAGGCTTGCTGGAGACCTCAGTCCAAAACCCCAAACCCTTTACTTGGGCCATCATGCTCTTTTCAAACACCTCGTGTGTGCTGCATCGGTCTGCTGAAAGCTGTTTCCATCCCCCAGCTATTAAGCAGAGTCAGTGGAGTGGGCTGGTGGGCTTGTCTTCTAGCTAGCAAGAGACTGGCAGAAAGCTGCAGCCCTGAGCCCCTGTCTCCTGATGGAAGGTAACAATCCAAGTCCCCACCTTCTGCTCTTCAGAGGAAGGGGGAAAAAGTGTCCACAACTTGGTAGTTTGAGGTTTTTTGATAGTGTTCAAAAAATGAAGTCCCTGAGGAATCAAGTGTCAAAGGGAGAGCTCTGAAAGCAGGGATCTGGCATTACTGTTTTTTCTCAGGATGTTCCTGTAGTTCCTCTGCATCCTTGTGAATGAATTTTTAAATGACAAGATGCAGAGGACAGCTAAGGAAAAGGCTGGTTAGACCACCAGTCATGATTGAAAAAATCCAAACAAAAACCAGGAGAGGGAGAGGAGGAGAACATGATTTGTTTATCACAACTGTACTTGAAACTAATTTTAAATGTCTGTCTTCTGAGAGTAAGGAAATTCCTTTAGCTTCCAGCAGTAAATAACTGGGATGCTTTCAGCTCACAGCTGACCAACAGAGGATGGTGAGTTTTCAACTGAAAAAGTAACTAACTCTTCAGTAAGGACAATCCATTCCAGCTGTCACCAAACAGCTGGAGGAAGAGTCCTGAAAAGCACGGTTCAAATCACAAATAACCCTTGAACTTTGTTCTGTATCTCTGCACACTGTCCTGGGTGGCTTGGCAAATGGTTTTGAACAAATACAGTTTTCAGACCAGAGAGCACATGACCAGGATTGTGCTTGGCTGGCAGGTGCATGATTTGGATGCCTAGATCTTGTTCACAGAGGTCTCAAATGAAATCCCAACAATGTAGTTCTCCATGCCCACTCTTCTTTGAAACTGAGTGGTGAAGCACCTAATGTTAGCTTGTGGTGGTGAGGACTTCTGAAGCTCAGCTTCTCATCAGGCGTATCTCAGCAAAGGGTTTGGCTGTTAGGGTGCCAAGCTCTCTTAATGGTCTGCCCTAGTCTGTGCCAGAAGAACCTGTTGGGAAGTGGAGACTTCTGGAAGTCTGTCACTTTTATGTAGGCACTAAAAAGGAGCTGGACTTTTTTGGAAAGTGGTGTTCCAGCTGAAGGAGCTGAGCACTTGCCAGTCTGACCATATGCTTCTGAAGTTCTTATGGTTCAATGCTTTAGGCCTCACTCTTGCCTATTTAAGGTAGTGCAAGAAAACCCTGTGCCACTCTAGCAGAGTAGGTATGTGAACTGTAAGCATCAGGACCAAATGGTAGTTCTGGAATTAGATGATGTCCCTAATTTCCCTCTCCAGTTTTAAGTGGATGCAGCATTCTTTACTTACAGCCTCAGCTGTTGTGTTGCATTGTTGCATGGGGTTGAACATCTGCCCCTTCCAGCCACAAAAGTGGCTGTGTTCCAGTGGTGGGTGGTTTCTTTCTGTCCTCTGAGGCCTGCAAGCGCTTGAGTATTAGATACTAGACATTGCCTTGGCTCCCCTTCTTCCAACATCTGCAAGGTCAGAGTTGGCCATCTTGGTTTGTCCATGCACCATGAATAGCACAGCTGCTGCTGAGGGAGTGAGGCCTCACTAGGAACCTGGCCATCCAGTGCCAAAAACATTTGTGGTCCCAGCCTCTAGAATAGGAGAGGGCTGTGTTGCTGGGACCGCAGTGCCAAGGTCCTTCCCTATCCATAGCACTGTCGCCAATAAATGCTCATCCTCCATGCAGCAGCTTGGCTCTAATGTTGTTGTCCTGCTACATGGCAGGGAAAGGAGCAGGCACAGCAGCTGTTGGCACCCAGCAGACCTCTGCAGGAGTTCTGTGCCCAGTGTTAGAAAGGGTTGGGATGCTAGAGCTGGGACACACACACAATGCAGGTCCCTCAGCCCAGTATTTCTTTCCTCCAGCATTGTGCTGGTGATTGACCAGCATTCACTTGGCAAAAGGCTTCTGAATATTCATTTGGCTGACAGGGGATGAGAGTATGGTAGATCCTTGAAATCAGCTTGGGGGCGGGGAAGCAGAGAGGACTGGGTTTTTCTTGCTGCTAGTGCTACTTGAACTCTCTCAAATGCATACTTCACTGGATAAATCGTGGAGATCTCAGCCTACCTCACAAGCCTGCTCTTGTAAAGCAAAAATTAGAGTGTCTGTGTACTTGCCATCCTCATTCAAAAGCCCATTCCTCATTAATACCACTTTATAGATATTATTGCAGCTCAAAATGCCATTCTTCTTCTCCCCACCCATTTCCTTGACTGGCTGTGACATACAGGAACTACACCCAGTGCCTGACTCGCCTCTCTTGACCTTTTGTAACTTGGCTCCAAACTCCTTTTTTTGGGTCTTTTGCAAAACACTGTCAGAAGGGAAAAAATCCTTTGTTAAAACACAGCCAACTCCTGCCTCAACGTGGAACAGTTTGTTCTGCTAAAAGAATGAGCCAGTTCAGTGAGCAGAAAAACATTGCCATAAACCAGGGGACTCAGTAAGCTGCAAAAGCCATCGGCTGCACTCTGGGTCTGAAAGGATGATTCTGAAGCAGGAGCCATGGTGGAGAAAAAAAACCCAAACCAAAAAAATCCACAAACCTGACCTTCCAAACCACATTTCTTTGCTTTCAGCTGAAGCATTTTGCAGTTGTCTTTTTGGTGATAGCAAGTGTGAGCGGGGGAATGGGAGCTGATGCTGAGCCAGACTGGAGTGCAGTGTTTGAAGCTAGCATATTGCAAAAGGGCACGGTGGATGGAGTGATCCAAAAATGCTCAGCTGGGCAGGGGCTGCAGCACTCATAGTCTTCAGTCTGTGCTGCAGATGATCAGCTCCAGTGCCCTGTGCTTGCTGTCTGGTACTATTTAGTAGTTTGGTTCAGTCCTTCCCACCCACATCTTGTTTTAAAGCTCTGGACACTCTTTATTTCCCTGGAATTGCTGCAGGTCTGTCCCTTACATGGCTGATTGGTACCTGATGATCGTTTCTTCGTTGCCCAAGGGAGTTGGATGCCCAGGGAGAGAACTGTGTGACCCTCAAGCAGGCTTTTGGGTTTGTGGTTTTGCAGGAGGATTGTCTCAGTTCTTCTATAAAAGCTGACATTGGTTTTCTCTGAACAATAAATGCCGTGCTAACATCTAGAGCTGTGGTTCTAAAATTTGGGGTGATGATCCCCAAATAGGGAGAGGTGGATTTACAAACCTGGAAGTGGGGTTATGAGCAGAAGTGCTTCAGGAAGTGCTCAGAGGCTTTCCCTAAAATGACTCCTAGGGACTGGGCATGCCAAGTGGTGGGTTCCTGCACCTCATGTACTCCCATGCTGTCGGGTGTGAACGCCTTGGCAGCTTGGTCAAGTGGTTTCTGCTGATTTAAAAGACTTGAGTACCCTTATCAGAAATTTAGCATGGACCAAAATCTGCCTCTGGTTCTCATTTTGCTTTGGGAACCAGGAGTCTTGACTCTGAGCTCCCTGATGTTTTTTTTGGCTTGGAGCCTGTTCGACTATTTCAGATAATAAAACTACAAAGAAGTGTATTTTAGGTGTAACCTACCCCTTTTCACTTGCATTCCAAAGGGCTGCATCTGCCAAAGCTGATCTTGCCCTACCTAAATGGCAATGCTTGATAGTAAGCTCTAAGCGTGGGATCACAAGGCAGGTAGCAAGTCCAGACGTGGTATGACAGAACATTACTGACCTGCGCGGGGCCCTTTGAGGTGCCTGCAGTCAATCTGCAATTACACACAGATCCCTCACAATGCAAGCAGAAAGAAAACCAAGAGAAAGCACAAGGGGCTGAAATTGGAGCTCCTGTGCATTTTTATAAACACAACTGATATTCTTATGTTGTCCTGTTCAGGCACAAACCACCCCACTGGTATTCACCAGCTGAGTGGGAGGTGATGGGAGACCCAGATCCAGATGAGCTGAGGTGCTTCTTGAACCTCCGTTAATGCTATCTGGTGTCCTCTACTGGTAGTGTTAACCTCGGAGCTGTCTCTGTCCAGAGATGATTATCTGTCTGCTGGACCTTTTCCTTTGGGGGAATGCCAGGAATGTTTTGCAACATGGACAAAATGTGAGGATTGAAGCTATGGAGGTGGGTCCCTGGGAGGCTGGGACTGTGAACCCTGCTAAGGTAGTGCAACTCGGAGCAAATCTGTAATGAAGCCTCCGTGCCAAAAGAGATTATTATTTTTTTTGGAAGTTGTTAATGGTATGATTGCATAACATTTATTTTGTGCTTGATCAAATGGATGAGGGCAGAGGAAAATGAGTGAATGAATTAGTGTTAGTGATGTTCAAACAGAAGCACGCAAAGCTCCAAGGGATGATCAGTGGTTTTGTTTTGATGTGTGTTTTGTTTTTTGGTTTGGGTTTTTTTGGTTAGGTTTTTGTTTTGTTTTATTCCTGACATTCTCCTGAAATATAGCAGGCAGGCTTGCCTCTGAGGGGGGCACATTGCCAATAGTCTAAAGGTTATATTATCCTAGTGACCTATTTTTATACACTAATCGTGTTCTGTTTCAGCCACCCCTTTCTAGCCTTCCTTCTTGCTGGGTTTTGTGCTCATCTGAGTAAAAAACAAACAAACAAAAAGAAACAAAAAAGAAAACAAGCAGAGATAATTACCATCAGTCCCTGAGTGTTAAGGCAGCAAGGCAGCTTCTGCCCAGGTAATGAGAGCAGGAGAGTTGCTGCTGTTATGGAAGCACAAGAAAACACAGCTCAGAAATGGGTGATGGCTTGAACCAGGGCAGTGGAGGAGCGCAGTGGGGCAGAGGAGAGAGGTCTTCTCTTCAAGGCACATTTAAAATGGAGAAGTACTGGAGTTTGTAGAAGGGTGAAATTTTAATGAATAGCTCTGTTTGCCTAGGCTAAATGGGAAAGACGCTTTTCTGCTTTAGGCCTGCCAAGTAATGGAGAATGGAAACGATTGTTCGGTCAACCGGCTGCCGCTGCCTTTAGACTGCACTCGCCTTTTCAAAGCCAGGCTTAAGCTACAAAGCATCCTGACCAGTCGACATAAAGAGAAATTGTTCCTTAGTACAAATGTTGACTATGTGATGCTGCTTGAAGCTCAAAACTGCTGAAATTCCTGCGTGTGTTTGTACATTTGTGCAGCATGGAATAATAAGATGCGAAGAGGCTTTTGTTGCCTGCATGGCTGCTCTCGGGTTGCAGTTATTTTATTGCTCGTTGCTGTCCTTGTTCTTGTTGAGAACACCTGGATTTTGAGAGCCTGCAGTGTTAGCACAGCAACAATCTGCTTTAGAGGGAAAAGTCCCATTAACTGTTCATTCAGGGGAACTTGCAGTCCCATATGGGGTCAAACCCCAAAAGAAGTAAGTGTGTCACAACCTTGGTCTGTGTTATGGACCGGGTTCTGGGTATCAAGCACTACCTGCAGGTGCCAGCCCTAGGCAAGGGCATGGTGTGGAGATGTGCACTGCTTTCTGGGAGCCAAGGTGGTGCTCTGGTGCTGACATGTTCAGGCTGCTGGAGATGGTCCTGGCTTCCCTTTCAGCTGCAGGCTTTGCAAAGTTATCCAGGGAGGATGCTGGACCCCAGCTTGCTGGGATGCACAGCTGCAGACTAGGAACAAAGGGGCTCAGCCCTGCCAAATCTTGCCTTTTCTTATCTGTTAGAGAGCTGTGCTGGCACAGCTAAAAGAGAGGTCCTGTCTGCACCTAGGAATTTGGGACTTGCTCTGGAGTGGTGGACTTTTCCCTCAAACTGTGTCTGCCCATATTGAACCATAAGGATGTAGTCTGGAGAGGTGTTTGTCAAGTTTCCAGAGCATCTCCATCCACATAGCGTGTCCACAGGATAGATTAGGGGTAGCTGCCCTGTTCATGGCAGGGAACTGTGTCCTTAAAGCCGTCAGTGATGTTGCTGCATTTCCTTTCCTCACACTTTGTTACACTCTTGTAACTCCAGCCTGTAAGTACATGGTGATGAAACCCAGACGTGAGCTAGCATGGGTCAGCATCTGGCTAGGGAACAAGCCTTTGCCCCTTCTCAGCTGGGTGTGGAGAGTGCAGGAGTCTCCAGCCTGCCTTCCTCCTTCCTGCCATCCCACAGTGGGCACGTTTTGGTAATAAGCTGGATAACTAATACAATAGGTAAACTCCTTTATGACTCCAAATGCACAACAAATGTTAATGCCCAGCTGAAGAGAAAGAGATAGAACTGCCATGGCAACAGAGGTGGCCATGGGGCTATGCCCCACCTACACCTGTGCTTGCTGCTGCATGGACCTGTTTTTCCCTCCTTACCCAGCACCCAGGTGAATGCACCCAGTCCCAGGCTACTGAGCTGGCACACAGAGCTGGATGTCTAGCCTGCTGGGGGAACCTGCTGTGAAACATAGTGGAGTTTGCCTCTGGGGTTCTTGATGGTGGGAAAAGGAAGGTGGATCAGCTCTCAGGTCTGGGGGCTGTAGAGAGCACCCCCTTGTTGGTGCTGGCCACAGGGATCTTTTATTTACTGGCCTTTATTTGCTAATTACTGGTAAGGAGTTGGGAAGTTATCTTTGCACTTCCCAAAGAAGCCCTGGCTGGAGATAGAGCCTAAAGGGGAGAGACAAAAAGTCAAAAACATCAGACTTTTTCCTCCTTTGATTTTTTTTTTCTTTTTCCCCTCTTTCTCCCTTCTCCCCTCCCTCCCCCCCATATTATGCTATCAGTTGGGGCCTGCAGAGTTTCAACTTAAAAACAAACTGCCATTATTTAAAGTGCCAATATTGTATTTGGCTTCATATGAGACAGAAACATCAACTTTGTCTGTGACCTGGGGAGTGTGTCTGCCTGCCTAGCAGGCATCAAAAGTGTTGAGAAAACTGTTATTTTACTTCTATTCTGGTGTTGATTTTTTTTTTAAATTTATTTTTTTTAACTGAGCATTGACTCTTCAGCAGAGCTGCACCAAGGACCAGAGCCCACAGCAGAGCTCATAGCCATCCTATGTGTCCATGGGGAGCATTGGGCACCCAGGAGATGGCTGAGCTGGGGACAGAAGGGTGTCTGTCCAGTTGTCCCCTTGCCTGGGCAGTGGGACTGGAGCTGCTGTGCCTGGCTCTGTGCTGCCTGGTCAGTGGTGCTTCCTGGTGGGGTTTTTGGTGGCTGTTTCTAGGCGAGGTTTGCAAAAGGTCACAAAAATTAATCTTCTAACTGGGGACCTTGGCACTGGGTGGAATGAATGTTTTGCATTAACAACCTAACTCGGTAATTCACTGAAACATTTAAAACCAAACCAGTTATATCCAGCCAAGCTGGAAAAAGCTGAAAGTTCATACTCAGCAGTGCAGATTTCGAAACCTCCCTTTGTTAATCTCTGCAGAAGTAAATTTTCTGAAATTGCTAAGCTCACTTTGAGTGGTCTTACCATTGTTTTCCTCAGCAGAGGCAAAGCTGCTCTGCAGAGGGTTAGTGGGGTGTACCTGGAGCCATGGTGGAGAGTTGAGAAGGCTCCTGGGCTGGGGAGGAAGGAGGGCTGGTATGGGGAGCATTGCAGGAGGGCAGTGCTCATAGCAGCATTGTAGGTTTGGGGCTGCCTCTAGCAGAGATGCTGAGTTGTTTTGATAGATTGGGAGCCTGGAGGTAACAGTTTCCATGTCCCTTCTTTATTAGTATTTTTGGAAGCACTGGGGTGGCTGCAATCACAGCCTAGGACATCTCATGGTGCTCCTTGTACTTGTTTGTAAGCTGGAGGTGGGTTGTGGGCATGTGGCCTTTGTGGGCCTCCTCCGTAAGGGGAGAGTCAGGCAGATCTGGGCAGTGCAGGAGCCTGCAGTTCCCCTGCCCTCACTGCTGGCTTCAAGTATGGGGCTTGTCACTTCTGAGCTACAATCTTGAGGAACTGATGGGTGGCCACCAACCTGGCTGTCCCTGCAGCCACAACGTGGTGACAACAGTGTAAAACTACATCTACCAGTGAAGCAGATCTTTCCCAGGGTGAGATGAGAAGTCTCTAGAGAGACTTTATTATGGCCTTCTAGTACTTAAAGGGGCGTAGAAGAAAGATGGAGACAGACTGTTCAGCAGGGCATGTTGCAACAGAACAACGGGTGATGGCTTCAAACTCGAAGAGAGATATTTAGACTAAGGTATAAGGAAGAAATGTTTTACACTAAGGATGGTGAGGCACTGGCACAGGTTGCCCAGAGGGGTGGTAGATGTCTCATCCCTGGAACCATTCCAGGTCAGGTTGTCTGGGGCTCTGAGCAACCTGCTCTAGTTGAAGATGTCCCTGCTGACTGCAGGGGGGTTGGACTAGATGACCTTTAGAGGTCTTTGCCAACCTAAACTGTGATGCTGTGCTTTTTTAGATTGTTTTAAGTTTGGAGCTGTGCAGATAGGCAATCTCAGCTGTACATCAGGATGGAGAACCATAACCCAACCCAAGCTGGGTTTGTGCCTACCTTCTGCAACGGCCAGGCTGCTCATCCCTGTCAGAGAAGCAGGGTGTGCACAGTTCTCTTGCTGTTATGTGAGTGAACATACATCGGCCTCAGAGACAGTTCCTGTTGCTTTATGTACATGAGAAGCATATCTTCAGCCACATGCTAGCATCCTGCGTAGCCAAAGGAACCTTTGGGCTGCCTTTCCTTCCAGCATTAGTTTCTCTAGGAGCATCACTGGGACCACATCAGTTTGACTCTGCCTTAAGTCTGTTTCCCCTCAGACTTCCTCCAGCAGTGGCAGGCTTAGGTGCACAGGTCATTTGATCTGCTTACTCTGCTACCTCACTGTTAAATTAGCAGGTATAAATTAAATAGGAACCATCAATTTAAGTACAATATCTTTGTCTTCCTGGCTGCCAGGTAGCTATTCCATTCAGCTGATGTCTCTTTATCCAGTTCATCATAAAGTGATACAAAGGAAATTCTTCCCATAATGCTGTACAAATTGGTCTGAGACATTTACACTGGTGGTATACTGAGCTGTGTTGTGAGGCAGGTTTTAAATTGATTAATTTTTCTGCCCTTAATTTATCTTGTTCATTAAAAGAGCCTCACTTATTTTAATGATGGAGAAACCAGTGAATTATCCATATATTAGTGGTGTATTAAAGTATTAGTGCATTCCAGAAGGTGAGCAGTGAATAAAACATGCTCTGAACATGTGGTTATGCAACTGTTCCTTGGAAATTAAATGGACAAACAGTACATTTGATTAATTTATTTTATTTTTTTTCCCCAGTAAATTGGCACTGTGATTCACTTCCAGCTAAATCTGCAATCTGTGTTCTCAGGTGGCATTAATATCAGAGCCCCAGCAGGAGAGCTGAGGCTGCTGAGGCTGCTTTGATTGCATTTTGAATGAAAGTTGTTGAAGAGAGCATAGAGCTTGATGCAAATGTGCTGGTAAATGAAATGCAGAGCTTTTAGGTTCTCTGTAGGTGGGTCAGGCCATTCCCATTTACCCAAAATAATAGGGAACGGCATGCTCGGGGGAGGGACTCCATTAATGTGGCACAATGGGGGTCTTTGTGAGTCTCAGTTGCTCTAGTATCAAATTTACTCTCTTGACAGATAAAAATCATCTTTTGATCTCTGTCAGCTCCATAAACACTAGGTAAGATCCACCTGGGAGTCGAGCTGTCTCAGTAATGGAGATTCTGGAACAGGATCTCCATCAGGAATTTGCTGGAAACAAAAAAGCTTGCTGAGAGCCCAGCAGTCTCTCCCTGGCCTCTGTTAGAGCTGCAGAATAAAATTAAGCAAAAATTCCTTTTTACCACTGCATCCCTGACACAAGACTCCTTTCAACCTTTAAAGCTGGGTTTTGTAGCCTTCAAGCTGGTCTTATGTTGTTTCTTTTTTCCTAATTGGCTAGGCTTGGAAAGGTCATCGTCCCCTGCTAGATTGTGTAATATTTAACTTAGCATCAAAAGTGAGGACCTTGGGATTGGTGTCAAATATGATGCAGTTCCCCTCTGCATAGCAAAGCCCATTCATAGTCATCCAAGTATTCGACTTGCTGGTGCTAATGAATAACTTTCTGGACCTTTGCAGAGGGAAAGACTAACCACAGAAAAGTGGGGTGAGAGTGGGAAAAAGCAGGTATTGAGAGCACGAATTCGCACTGTCTAAATCCAGATCACAGCTTTAATACCTTTTTATTTATAAATTTTTCTTTTCCAAGTTATAATTCCTAGCTTTTCACAAAGCCTTAGCATAGCAAACAGTCTTTCCTGATGCCAAATTCAGTGGTGACTAACACTATTTACAGGACTGTTTTGTAATCTCTGATCAGCCCACATTAACGGGAAGTTACGTTTTCCCATCAGTCCTTTAAACATTGCCTGAGAGCTGCTGAGGCCAGTCGGCCATCCAGGCTCTCCTGGTTGGAAAAAATGATGTCAGCTTTCCCAACAACTTGTTAAAAAAATTCCTGATGAAGTTAGGGAGGTCAGATTGTACTTCCTCCCTCTGATTTTTTTTGCATTAGGATCTTAACATTCTTCTGTTCTAAAAGCTACCGACAGCAGTAAGCAGGGGAGGTATTGCATAAGCACCACCAAGTCATTTGCCTGATCTGCATGAGATCAGCTCAGAATATCTGATAGGAGAAAGCTACTGGTGCACAACTGCTGTAACTGATAGGAGTTACCTTGTGAGTCAGCTGGTAGGATGGTAAGTTGGTCTTTTTTTAAGTTCAGGTTTTTGTGAATGTTTTATAAAGCTCCATTACTGTAAATCCTGGGAAAATCTGGCACTGAGTCCTTGCAGTGTGAATCAGTACATCCATAAGCTTCCAAGTGACCTTGAAATCTGGAAAAATACCATTTTATCTCTCTGTTTAAAGGAAAAACAGTAGAGTTGCTGTAAAAAGTGGTTGATGGAGGAGTTAATGCAGAGATGTTGCTCCCTCAGATGTGCTGCCTTCCCTGTCAGCAGGACCTGTCAGCAGGCAAATGACTTCTGGTGTCAGCTACAGCAGACAGCTCTGCTGCCCTCGGGTCGTGATCTCCAGCACGGAGCATCCATGGTGCAGATGGTGTAGCTACAGCAGGCCAGGAATAAGGTGGTGGCTAATGGCCCAGCCAGCCCTGGCCTTCCACAGGCTGGGACAGATTGGGAACAGCTCTAGCTTCACGAAAAGACAGAAAAAAAGAGAAGGGATTTTTTTAAAATTATTATTTCTTTTTATTTACCTCTCCCTTTTTTTCCTAATGTGACAGATCTCTGGTCCCCCCAAGCCCAGCAAAATGGTCTTGGGCTGCAGATAAATTGCACTTTCTGAGGAAACACCCCCAGTGTAGTGAGTTGTGTGAATGTCAGAAGCTGCAAAGGTGGTGGGAAGGGAAGGCTGGGAGCCAGGAACATGGGTGTGATGCTGCCCTTGAGGTTTGGAGCCTTATCTTCTCTTGCAGCTCCAGCTGAAGACTTGACAGATGCTGTTAAAACAGTAAGGATGTGTGTATGGGTATCTCACAAATGCTTTGTGGGCTTGCTGAGCAAAGGAAAGCTAAAATTGGCCAGCAGGACTAGGATAGTGATTATCTCCCCGTACTTGGCACTGGTGATGCCACACCTCAGTTTTGGGTCCCTTGCTCCAAGAAGGATATTGAGTGTGTCCTCAGAGGGGCAACAAAGATGGTGAAGGGTCTAGAGCACAAGTCTTGTGAGGAGTGGCTGAGGGAACTGGGGTGGTTTAGTTTGGAGAAAAGGAGGCTCAGAGGAAACCTTTTCACTCTCTACAACTACCTGAAAGGAGGTTAACGAAAGGTGGGGCTTGGTCTCTTGTCCCAAGTAACAAGCGATAGGACAAGAGGCAACAGCCTCAGGTTGTACCAGAGAAGGGTTAGGTTGAACATTAGGAATAATTTCTTCCCTGAAAGGGCTGTGAAGCCGAGCTGGGAGCTAGGGCATGCAGGAAGCCCAGGCACTGCTCTCTCTGCTGGAATACTGGTGATGGGTCTTGGCAGGGTGGGGGGAATTTGATGGTTCTCCTCCTCAAATGAGAGTTTGATGCAGGCTTTAAAAGAGGCATGCTTGTGTGTTTTGTTTTTAAATGGGTAATTCACAGGTTCTAGATGTGAAAATACAGTAAATCTAAGGTCAAGTTAGATTTCCCCAGCAAAAGAGGCTGAAAATGATTTGTTAAGTGAAACAGTTAAATACCAGGACAGTTGTGCTTTGTCTAAAGCCAAAGTAACTAACTCCTCCTCCTTCTCTGTCTTCAGGTTCAGTGGCAGATATGAACATCTGACAACAACTCCTTGGGGCATGATGAATTTGCTGGAATCTAGACCACAGAGCACTTGCAATAGCACTTTTTAAAACTGAATTTAATTTAAATTAAAGAAAAATAATCTGGATCAATTGCAGTGATGGCTAGCAAAAGAAAATCAACAACTCCCTGCATGATACCAGTAAAAACACTGGTGCTTCAGGAGACTGAACTGGATGCTGTAGAAGATGTTCATGAAGGAACACAACAGGATGTTCCTGCAGAAGGACCAGCAGCTAGTGATGCTGGTGCCAGTAACAGTAATAATGGAGCTTTGTCTAACGGGCACCGCGGTATTGCTGATGGTGACACTTATCTCTGCAAGTCTTGTGACTTTGGATCTCAAGATGTTCATCACTTCTTTGGGCACTTGGACTCTGAGCACTTAGACTTTAGCAAAGACCCTGCGTTTGCCTGTGTTGCATGCAAGTTTCTGGCAAATAGCCATGAAGGGCTCTTGCACCACAATGCAGAGTCACACGCTGGTGAAACAAGCTTCATCTGGAGAGTGGCTAAGCAGGACAATCGTACAACTGTGGAGCAAAGTCTCTGTGAGGCCACCAGCAGCCATGACCTGCCAGGAGAGGTTCCTGAAGAAGGGGTGGATGGCCAGTCTGAAATTATCATTACCAAAACCCCCATCATGAAGATAATGAAAGGTAAACCAGAGGCCAAAAAAATCCACACGCTGAAGGAGAATGTGTCAGGTCAATTGGGCAGCGAGTCGGAGGTGAAAGATGGAGAGCATTCATTCCCAAACGGGTCGGTGCCAGTCAGCCAACCTACTGCAAGTTCGACAAAATCATCTCATATAGTGAATGGCTCCATCATAGGAAACGTGCCTGTTCTGCAGGCAGGTGTTGCACAACTCGTGTCACTGCAGCAGCAACCCCCATTGCATCAGCAGCTACCTACGTCCAAGTCCCTTCCCAAAGTGATGATCCCCCTGAGCAGCATTCCAACATACAATGCTGCCATGGACTCCAACAGCTTCCTGAAAAACTCCTTCCACAAGTTCCCCTACCCCACCAAAGCTGAGCTCTGCTACTTGACTGTGGTGACAAAGTACCCAGAAGAACAGCTGAAGATCTGGTTCACTGCCCAAAGGCTGAAGCAAGGCATCAGCTGGTCACCAGAGGAGATCGAAGATGCCAGGAAGAAGATGTTCAACACTGTTATACAGTCCGTGCCGCAGCCCACCATTACAGTTTTGAACACACCACTGGTTGCTAATCCTGGGAGTGTCCCCCATCTCATTCAGGCAACTTTACCAGGCCACGTGGTGGGGCAGCCAGAGGGGACCGGGGGGCTGCTGGTCACACAGCCCATTATGGCAAATGGCTTGAAGGGCACCAGCTCCTCATTCACATTGGCAGTGTCTTCTGTCTCCAAGCCACAGTCAGCAGCACAGCATGGCACGGTGAGCTCCAGCAACACGTCAGGGGTGAAGGTGGTCAACAGTGGCCAGTCACTGCTCACAGCCTGCCCGACCATCTCCTCGCAGAGCTTTCTGGACCCCAATGTCTACAAAAATAAGAAGTCCCATGAGCAGCTCTCGGCCTTGAAAGGTAGCTTCTGCAGGAACCAGTTCCCTGGCCAGGCTGAAGTCGAGCGGCTGACAAAAATCACAGGCCTGTCCACCAAGGAGATTCGAAAATGGTTCAGTGATAGGAGGTATCACTACAGGAACGTGCGAGGTGGCCGTGCTGTTTGCCCTGGAGACAGCACTCTTGATTCCCTGCCTGAAATACCCTTCGACGTCTCGCCCAGGGGAGTCGAGCTGAGCCCTGCAGCAGCAGCAGCCGTGCCGACCCCTCACCACCCACCACGGAGGCAGTCATGGCACCAGGCACCCGACTTCACGCCGACCAAGTACAAGGAACGGGCACCAGAGCAGCTGAAGGCCCTAGAGAGCAGTTTTGCCCAAAATCCCCTTCCTGCGGAGGAAGAGGTGAACCGCCTCAGAGGGGAAACAAAAATGACGCGAAGGGAAATCGACAGCTGGTTCTCAGAGAGGAGGAAGAAGAAGGTGGCAGAGGAAAATAAGAAGGTGGAGGAGGCAACTCATCAGGAGGAGGAGAAGGCAGAAAATGGTGGTGGGGAAGAGGAAGACTCCTCGGATGAGCTGAGGGCCATGAGTGAAAATGGCTCAGTAGATGCCTCTGGCAACAACCCGAACTCAGCGGAGCGGAAGGTGAGTCCCATCAAAATCAACCTGAAAAACCTGCGAGTGACCGAGTCCAACGGCAAAAACGAGTTACCAGGAGCTGCAGTAAATGAGAAAGGGGATGGCATCTCCAGCCGACCTTCCACCCCTCCAAAAACCAAACTGAACTTCAAAAAAACCGCCCAGCAGCGGCACTTGCTGAAGCAAATGTTTGTGCAGACCCAGCGGCCCACAAACCAGGAGTATGATGCTATCGTTTCCCAGACAGGCCTGCCACGGGCAGAGGTCATTCGCTGGTTCGGGGACAGCCGGTACGGCTACAAGAATGGGCAGCTGAAGTGGTATGAGAACTACAGGCGAGGGGTGTTCCCCCCGGGGCTGGTGGAGGACAGCCCTGCAGGGCGGGAAGTGCTGGAGGACTACTACGAGAAGCACAAGGGGCTGCGGGAGGAGGACCTGCCCACACTCTGCGAGCGCTCCCACCTCAGCGCCCAGCAGCTCAAGGTGTGGTTTGCTATGAAGCTGGAGGAAGAGAGCAAGGGCACCAGCCCTGAGGAAGCTGGTGAGGCAGCAGGAAGCCAGAAAGGGCCATGTGAGGCCGGCTCAGAGGTGTCGGAGAGCAATGAGCCAGGGAGCCAGGAAGGCAGTGCTGGGACCCCTCATGCCCCTGGCCCACCACCCACCACACGGCTCGGTAAGAACCCCACTGTGGGCAGGGCTGGCTCCACAGGACGGTTTGGGTAACCACAGGACATGGAGCATTTCCGTTTGGAAAACTGAAGGGTTTAGTGTCAGGTCCTGCTGTTTGGGATTTAAACAAGGAAGTGGTGAGGAACTCCCTGGGAGAGAGTGGGGCTAGGGAGGAGGATGAGGATCATCTGGCAAGAAAACCTCTGGGAAAGAAGGGGGCCAGAGCATCATCTGGTGAGATGCTGCTAGTGCCACTGCATGCCTTGGTCACTGAGTGCTGGCTCCAGTCAGAAGCCAAATCGTGGCTTTATCCTGAGTCTGAGTAAAACCAGCAGGACTGTCTGATCCCTTTACCTGCCCCAGGAGAAGGTGGCTCTTGTGTTTATTTATGAAGGGGACAGGTATTTGGGAGGGAGGGGGCCTGGCTGCCATCACCCATGCCACTGGCTCCTTCCTTGCCTACCCTGGCCTCAGGTAGCAGATGTAACCTTTGCCCGCCTGTGGAGGCGGAAGCCTTCTCCTTTCCATCTCCTGCTGCATGCTCTCCAGATGTGCCTGCTAGCACCCTCCAAGTGTGGCTTTATGCTACCCAGAGTGAAGTGGTCCCATCACCCTTTGGGGCACAGAGGCAGGCTCAGCAGGGTGCATGGCTTCAGACCACCATGGGCTGCATCCCACCTTAGCCTTGCTGCTGGCCGAAGCCCACCTCCGCTTCTGTGAGGATCTGGGTTTTCTTGGCCCTTCTGAATGCAGCTGGTCTTTCTCTGCAGATGACTTCATCAAGGCTCCCAGCTTTGCCCATCCTGAGGCACCCTTGCACCCTTTACTCATCACCCAGCACCCCGCCTGGGTTGCATGCCCCTGCTGTGAGCTGGAGTATCTCTGACACCTTTGTTCTTTTTCAGAAACAGACTGAAGTCAAACCACCAGTCCCAGAGGATCTGCTCTTATCCATCAGAAGAAATTTTTGGTCTTTAAGAAACCCGTGGGCTGGCTTGATCCAAGCCTTAGGAGCAGGACGTGGTGATAAAGCACTGCCATAAATGAGACCTTTGAGCACAGCACACGAGAGAGCGTGCGTGCAAAAACTGGGCACTTAGGGCAGGGCTCTTGGTGGCCCAGCCTTGGAGATGGCTGAGAGCTGGCAGAGAATGGGGGCTCAGCTCGCACCCAGGAAATAAATAGGATGCTCTTGTTTGCTTTCCAGTGGACAGACTTTCAGGTTTCATATTCATATACCAATACCTACAGCTGCCTATACAAGCATAACAACTCTCAGACATTGTGTAAACAAGGTCATTGCTTAGATACGGACTATCATGGCACAGTACTTTTATTTCTGGTTTTGTTTTTGGGTTTTTTTAATCTATCTGTTAAGGTGTTTGTTCTCTAAAGGTTGGCATGGCTGCATAGATCCTCTCCACCCCTTCTAGTCCTTAAATGCTGGCAACAGGGAGCTTTGTGGGCACACAAGTGTGTGTGTATATTAGCAAAGGAGAGGTACCCGAGAAGACATCTGCCAGTCTTGCATTAAAGTCCAGTGAGAGTTGAGTGAGATTTTCACCCCTACGGATGAGGTTAGATTCAGCATTGCATAGTCTCCAATAGGTAGCAGGTTCCCAGACCCAGACAACCCAGCAGATGGAGTCTGGTGTCATTTGTCCCTTGCTGGCTAGAATATTTTCCCCTGTGCTCCTGGAGACCAACTGCAGCAGGCTTTTGTATCTCCAAGTCTCCCTTTAATCACTGAGAACTAGCACATAATAATTTTTCCATCCTGACCTGGAATCCTTTTCATTGTTCAGCGAGAACAAGCTGTTCTTCAGAGACCAAACACAGCGAATATGCAGCGTTGCTGTGAGTGGCTCAAGTCGTTGTTGTCTCCAAGGGATCGGCGAGGCAGCAGCTCTTCTGCAATCAGGAAGTTTCCCTCTTGCAGCCCTACATGAAAGATCTCCTGCAGCAGCACTGATAACTTCAAGTGTTTGCTCCAGTCTTTTTTTCCTTTGAGATTTTGTGGGTTTTTTTGCATTCCCCCCCAGTTTATCTGCAGTAGTTCTGGAGAAAGAGCAAAATAAATTTCCCAGTGAACCTTCCTTCTTTGTGGTACCTGTACATTTTTAATGTGCCCATGATGTCTTGGGTGCTTGCTGTGTGATGCAGCTGCTTGAAGGTGTTTGGTTTTTTTAATATTCTTTCCTAATAGAAAAAAAGGTCTAAAAGGGAAACTCTTGAGCTGAACAGCCCAGCCAAATGCTGTGTCAGACTGTTCTGTCACAAACTAATCAAATCCCAGCTCAAAATTGGTTCCATGTCTTGCCTTCACTTTTGCTCTTGGAAGGCTACTCCAGAACTTCACTGTCTTTGGTTAGAAACTTAAATTTAAATTTCTAGTTTGAATTAATTCGAGGCTGGTTCATTCCTGGTTTCTTTTGGAGCCAACATTGTCCTTTAACTTAAATAGTTTTTGGTGTTTATCCACTGATGTATTTATGGAGAGTAGTCATAGAGCCTTATTTTTGCCAAGCTAACTTCAGCCAAGCTTTTTCAGTAGAAGGTTTTTGTTCAGTGAGAGCTTTTTAATGTGGGAGACTTTATTGTTGGTGGTAAATGATATTTATTAGAAGGGTGGGTAGCAAGCCCCAAAGGATCAGATCCAGAGATTTACAAAAAAAAATCTGGTTTAAAAAAACCAAACAGCTCTTTCAGAACCTCTTCCAAAGATGGTGTCTGATTTCTACCTTCAACTGCCTTTGCTTTTCCAGTTCTTTCCTCATCCCTGCTTTAAGAGGCTGCCTTGTTCAGCAACTAGGAGGGATTTTATCTGCTCAGTGCTTTGCAAGAGACAGGACCCTTTTACCTGGTTGCATGTGCCTGTGTGGTGGGTGCCTGTGCCTGAGCTCACGTAGCTCCCTAGGCATACAGTGTAACACCCCATGGCCAAGTGTCAGCGTCTCCATTGCCAGGAGATGACCTGCACCCCACAGAGTGCTCCCTAAGGATAGCCAGGGCAACCCTCCCCAAAGCACTGTGAGCAGGGATGGTGTCGACCTGGAGCACCCTGCTGTGACACCAGGCTCCCCAAATTCCTCTGCAGAAGCACTATTGCTAGTCATGCCTTGGTGGCAGGTGTAACCAGGCAGCCATCCCACCTCGGCCTCGTGTCTGCTCAGCCAGGCAGCATCCCTGTGGCTCTCCTTTGGGAAAGCAGGGGTGACTGCACTCTGAAGGCAGCCAGAGCCCTGGGGATTCAGTCTTGCCCACCTTGAGATGTCACAGGTGCCACAGATGTCCTAGAGCCGGTGGGAGCAGATGTGGCAGTTGTGCAGCCCAAGAGTATGAGTGTGTGTATGGTGTTACCTTCAGAGAACAAATACAGGTAGGTCAATTTACTCTCTAGTGTCTATGTATGTGCAGGTTTTTAAGTACACATATATACAGTTCAGATACGCCATTGATTCTTTATTGCATTAAGATGTACATTAAAAATGTACACTTGTACTAACTACTTGCTATATAAATATGTTGGAAGTGTAGTTTGCCCTTTCAAGGTGATTTTCTGTGGGATTTTTGGTGTACACTTAAAGGCCTATGGCTAATTGGAAGAGTGATCCCCACTCCATCTACAGAAATGCTTAAGGACTATGGTATGAACTGGTCCCTTTGAACCATTTTTCCATGCACTAGCTGAAATGCTTTGTGCTGGGATTGTGTTTGGCCAGTTCTCCAGAAGAAAAAATATTGAAAAGAGAAGTTGTGTGAGCTGGAGGGAGAATTTCCCGGTGTACACAGAAAAAACAGCCTTGAGGGTTGGAAGCTGCTGAGGTTTTTGAGCTTTGTCTCCATGCATTCATACAAGCACAGCAGGGGTTTTCTTTCTTTTTGGGTCAGAGGAATTTTAAGAAGTGGTTCCATGCAGCCTCCCCTTGGACGCAGCGACAGGGCTGGCAAGTCCCAGTGCGTGGGGAGGGCAAGATTTAGAGACAAAAAAAAATCAAAAAGTACTCGAGTTCCCTTTCTAACTCCTACATTCCTTGTTATCTGCAGTTTTTTAGTTGACTTGAAATCTGCATGCAAGTATAAGCTGAAGATTTTGAGGGTTTAGCTCTGTGGCCCTCTGTTTCCCTACTGCATTGTTTATGAAGCTGAGGAGAAGCAGGTGTCATCTCCAAACAGACTCAGGTTTTGGTGCAGGATGTGAGAAATGGGTTAGCATCTGGAACTGAAGGGAATAATTGAGAGGTGGCTTGACAGTCCCAGCAGCAGCAGTTGTGGTGTTAAGAGGAAGCATTACCACAATAATCAAAGATGCCTCCCTTGACTTGAAAGGAGGGCTCTAAGATAGCGGTCCTGTGTCTGGCATCAGTAAGGAAGGGAAATTGAATTCTTCACCTCCATCAGCTGTGTGCAAGCATGGGCTTGACAGGCACAGAGTAACCATCCTGTGTAATCCATGGGAATCTTGTTACTTCTGTCTCTGAAGCTGCTTAGTTTAAGAGCACAATCCAATTGCTTAATAACCCAAATCCCTGCTTTGTGCTGTACTTGGCTCGCTCAGGTAACAGGCTGCTGCTTCTGCTGGTGCAAGAACAGTTACTTGATTCGTGATCAGCAAGCTCTGCCCTGAGATTTCTAGACATGCTATGTGTTTTGTTTGGGAAGCTTATATTTCAGCTCCTTAATTAGCATCCTGGAAAGAATTCATTTTTCTTGGGTTTTGAGTTTGGCTTTGGGGTTTTTTTTTTGTTTTGTTGGGTTTTGGTTTGGTTTTTTTTTCAGCAGAACACTTAAACAAACAATGATTTACAAGCTCCTATTTCTGCTTGCCTGAGAGCTGAGTGTCGCTGCATATCAGTCCTGCAGCCACAGAGAGAGGAAGGGGTGCATGGCACAGAGTGGTGACTGTACACCCACTGAGCTCCAGTGACAGGTATTTAGCACACCTGCATGTCTCCTCCCTGCCAGGGCCTTGCTGGGTCACCACCAGAAGCTACCAGCAAGAGCTTCTGGCAGCTGTGATGAGAAACCCTGTAGGCAACCCACTTACCTGCCTGGCCATGCTCACACAGATGCTGGAGCTGCAAGATACCTGCTTGGTTAATTTCTGATGAGTGTTCCCTGTCTTTTCAGGAGAAAAAGGAGGATGTGGAAGCATGGTATTCCTTTTAGCACTTAGGGTATTTTTATTTTTATATTTTTTTTAATGAAAGGTAGCCTTTTATTTTTTGGCCAGAGGTAGTAGTGTATTCTGTCTTCCCTAAAGCTCCTCTCTTAAGAGATGTTACCGAGGCAAGCTGATGGGAAGGTAATGATGTTTGGAAGCTGTGTCACTAGGACTCAGAAGAGAAAGGTGATTTTTTCAGCACTTAGGCACAAATTAGATGAAGTTAGTATGATGCTGCACCTTCCTGTCAAGTTGTTAGTATTTAAAATACTTGTAAACTTCTCCTGTTGCCCAGATAATTTTGGCTTTGCTCTTCTCAAATCCCTTGGAGGCCTGATGGGATTCAGTTCACTGCAGCAACCTCTGTTGTAAGGTCTCAGCTGATCACAAAGCCAGCAGAGGAAGATCAGGCAGCACTAGAAGTGGTGGGGGAAGGTGAGACACTTGCATGCTTGTACCTTTCTTGTGGCAAGGTTAGTTTCTGTTGTATGTTGTACTGGCAGTGGTCCCTGCCACGAATGCTCAATTGGCATCACAACACTTTATGAAGCAGAGCAAGGGAGCTCTGGTACCTAACAGTGACTGATTTTGTTTGTTTGTTTTCTTGTTATTTTGCCTGTTCAGTAAGGAGTGCTCTGTTGGCTGATGTTGGCCATATTTTGATGGCATAGTTCAAGCCCTTTTTCCCCTGTGCTGATGGAGGGTGGTATTAGGAGGCCTCTTGCTTACTGGTGCTAGTGAAGGTTAGGCTAGGAATCCATGGCCTAGAAAACTTCTTGCTCAAATTGCACTTTCTCTCTGCCCCATCTGGCTCGTGGTAGTGTCATGGGTACGTGGCTGTGATTCCCCTTGCACATACTAACATTGCACTAAAAGAGAGACTTTGGGAACAGCGTGTTGATCACTGTGTTTCTCAGCAGACCACAAAGTCAGCCTAATGGGGTCTCTTTTTTTTTTAATTATTGTTATTTAGAAATCTTGCTGGTGCTGAATGACTTGGAATTTTTGCTTGGATTTATCCAAAGGAAAATGTAATTGTAGCTGCAACGGGACCTTTCATAAGGGTGACCGTGCAGCTAGGGAGCAGAGCAAGGGCTCTGCTGTGTCTTTGTACCAGGGAGGTGTGGGGGATTCCAGTGGGGTTATTATTGTGATTGGTTTTTTTTTTTTAAGACCACAATTTTAGATGGTCACCTTGGCAATCGTGTGAGACAGGAAATAGTTTTTACTTTTGGTAAAGGTTTTAAAGAGGAAAAAAAAGAAAAAAAAAACAAAGTGAAGCTGCCTGTGATTGTGGGCTGTGGCTGATTACTAGGGCTAGGGTAGCTTGTACCTGCTATGGACTTTACCTGCTCTTATTCTGAGGGCAAGAACTCCCTGTAGCAACAATGCCACTTCTGAGAAGTGAATGGCAAGTTTCCCTTCCTTTTGTATATGTGGATGTGAGGGTGGGCGAGGGGAAGAGCTTGCTTGTACAGTTTGTTGAAATGAAACCAGACATTTTTGGTTGTTCCTAAATAAAGAGCATAAAAGACGAATGTGAGTCAACTGGTGATTGCCCATGGGGCTTGGGGTGCTAAAGTGCCCAGGGAATTCCTTATGCTGTACAATGGATGATGGTGAGAGCTGCCCTATGCAGGGATATGTTTGCTTGCCCAGAAGTGGGGTATGCTCAGTCACAAACTTCACGTTTGTTTTAGAAGCACAAAAACTTACCTATGTGGTAAGGTCCAGCAGCTAGGAGCCCTCCTGCAGCCTGGAGTCACTGCTCATCCCCAGTCTGGTTCAGAAAAGCATGGTCAGCTGTTGCACATACCCTTTTGACCTGCAGCACATACTCTTGTTTTACCATTTGGAGCAACCAACATTAAACCTGAGACTGTTCCTAGTTAGTTTTCCCTCCAGTAGCTCCAAACGCCCTGCAGCCAGGACGAGAGATGGGAGCTGTGCAACCCCAGCCCCCCCAGGAAGGGCTGCACCCCAGCTGCTCCTCCTGACACCAGCCACATGTGCATGAGGGAGGCAAACTGCAAGACACCCAAGCCACCACGCATGTAATACTGACACTTTTATTGTCATTTAAAGCTAGAGCGGCCTTGTAAATGTCGAGTTTCACTACAGGACCCATAGGCAGTGGCTATACAGGTAGGTAGATGCAATGCCACCAGGACAGAGATGTGCTGTCACCATCGCTTCCGTCCCCCCTTGCCTGGCACGCTGGGAATGGTACAGCCAAGGATGGCTGCAGAGGAGCTCTGGCAGTGGCATGGGACTGGGATCACCAGGAATCCAGGCAGAACAGTGACAGGAAAGAGCTGGTTGGGGGTTTTTTTGGGTCTCTTCCTTGTGATTATAGACAGTTATGTCTGTCACCTCGGCAGTTGGCAGGTTGTACGCACCGACTTGCTTCATTAAGGGCTTGGTGGTGAAGGTTGGTGGGTGGTTGGGGCTGGTTAGGGGTGGGTTGGTTTGGTTTGGTTTTTTTCCCCAATATTTTTTTTTTTTTTTAGTTCTCCACTGGAACACACTTCAGCAGAGAAACTGGAAAAGCTGCCTGAAAGTAGGCCATAGCAGTGCCGTTTCCATAGAAACCAGTTCACAGCGTGCCAGTGAGATTCACAAGCACTGGAGGTGCTTTCACCCGCTGACAGGGGCTACAGCCGGTTGTCCCCGTTGACCCGAGTCCTCCGCAGCACCCTGCAGTGGGGACACAGAGAAGACACACAGCTCAGGCTGACCAAGGGCAATGCTCTGCTGTCAAAAGCTGGCCCACAGGAGGAAAGAAAGGGCTCAGCACATTCTCCCATACCCAGGGAAAGTGCCACCAGCTGCAGGTGACAGCCTCCTGTCCCACTCCTACAGACCCAAAAGCAGTGACTCCCTTGGGACTGGCACAATTTTCATGCTGAAATTGAGGGTTTCCACGCAGCAAACAAAGCTGCAGCTCTGCTCTGGGTTATTGGGAGGCTGCATTTATCTGCCTCCAGTGAGGAGACTAAATGCTAGGGAAGGGTCTCATGCTGGGAAGAGCTCAATGAGCACTGCTGTACCTTCGCTCCCGGCTCTCAAAGTGGTCAGCTAGCTGCTCCTGTGACACACGGAAGTCCTCAAAGGGCTGCTGGTACCGTGACTCAAAGGACCCCTCTCTGCCTCTGCTTGCCAGCAGCTGGTTGGAAGCATCCCCTGCTCGTTCCCGTAGGGATGAAGCACTGAAGAGGCTGATTTCACCATTTTCCTGCTTGGATCAGGAAAAAAGAAAATACAGTGAGTAAAGGGCTTGGGATTTCAAAGTGTATGTCTTGTAGTAAAGGTATCCTAGTGCAGGGTCCAGCTGCCATGCAGCAAATCCCAGGGGTCTCAATGTTTGCAAAGTGCAGCTTTGATGAAGAAATGAAGAAATAAAAGATGCATCTGCCTCTGAAGGAGCTGTGCCCTTTTGCTTATGCCAACATGGACAGCCCCAGGCCAGCTGGGTTCCATGATACTGAGCTAGAATTTCCCTGGAACCCAGACAGGGCCTGGGATAGAGCAAATCTGCCTCCTTTAGTTTTTGCTGAAGGGATTTCCAGGCAAGCCAAATGCAGTCCAGGTGCAGGACCCTGCCTGAAACATCCCAGCTCACTGCAGGAGGTGAGCCCAGTGCTTCCCATCCCACCAGCCCTCTGTGTATCCCTACACAGCAGTGCTGAAAACTCAGCCATGCTGCATGCCTTCAGGCCAAGAAATACTGAGCTTTGCTGCACCAGCTGCTGTAGGGTGGGCAGAGCAGGACAGCAGGCAGCACCAGGCAGGATTTGCTGGCTTTGCTCCTGAGCCCTGCAGCATGGTCACCTCCTCAGGTGTAAGCCAGCCTCACCTTGCTAGGGAAAATGTCTATCTTGACGAGCAGTGAAGCCAGCTCCAGGTTCTCACTGTAGTTGTTCTTCAGGGGTACAGCTCGGAAACCTACGGCAGAGAGAGCCCTGGTGTCACATGCAGTTAGACGTTGGTCCCCTGGCACAGAACTCGAGAGGGTCTTCTCCAACCCCCGCCCCCTCGACAGCTCCCCACAGGTGGCAGTTGGTGTCAAGAGATGTTAGCAAATGGCTTCTTCCTTCCTTTACCTCCTTGGGGATACGACCTGCCCTGGGGATAGGAGGGACTGAGCCAGTCTGGGGGCTGGCAGCATCCTCCCATGAAACTCAGCATCTCCCTGCCTATTGATGCAATTGGCAAACTGGTGAGGGGACCACCATGACACCCCCCACCCTACTTCACTGAGTGCTTTACCTGTCTTCAAGCCTTTCACCAGGAAGGTGGCCTGAGCCAGGAAGTTCTCATCGCTGAACATGTCCTCCTCATACACCACAAAGCGGAGGAAGGCAAAGTCAGGGTTGCTGATGTGAAAGTGGAACTGCTTCGGGGTCCAGAGAGGATTCAGCCCATTGTCCGCTACAACGGTGTCAGAAAATACCATGGTCAATGGGCAGCCCTGCCAAGCTCTGTGCCCGGATGCTGAGCTCATAGGCCTCATGGGGCCAGCTCCCACCCCAGGGCCAGGTGTTGCTGCAGACCCCACACCTCACACCAGTCAGGAGTGCTGGTGCCTCCCTCTCCCTTCTCTTCACTAATCCACTCACCTACAATCTCGGTCTTCTGCTTGGCATTGTCATACTCAGCACCAGACACTTCCACCTCCACAAAAGGACAAACAATTCCCCTTCCATTTTTGGGAAGGTGCCGTGCCCCCAGGACCTGGGCAGAGAGCAGGAGAGACTTGGTTGGAGACGACAGCAAGGGGAAAAAAAAATGTGTTTGCATACCCAGACATTTTCCTTCCAACTTAACTTACCCTAGCTCTGCTAATTGGAGAGAGAAGAGATGCTGACAGCCAGCCCACCCCTGCCTGCCTCTTGCAGAAAAACAGCACCCACCCCTGGAAGCTGCTATGGTGTTCCCAATCACCAGTTTGACTTGTAAGCCATAAAAAAAAGGCAAGTGAAGTGCCCCAGGTTCCTGTCTGCCGCCTGCACAGCCAGGCCTGGCACCACAGCATCCCTCCCTCAGCTTGCCAAGCTGGTGGCTGCCAAGCCACCTTCCCCTGCCCGGAGAGCTACACTGGACACTCCCTTCTTTGCTGAAACTTCTCAGCCCTCCTGCCTCTGCTGGAGGATGAAGAGGAGCTGCTCTCTGCTCCTCTGCCTTCTGTTCATAGCACAGGCTGTGCTCAACTCAACTGCAACCTGCTTCCTTGCAGGAGAAAGAAATCCCAGCTCCCTCTTGCCAGTGGCCATATGTCACTCCAGTGTGCTGTTGGCACGCTGCTGTTGCAAGGGAAGGACATGCTGCCAACACTGGATCATGTGCTTTGAGTCATGCTGGGCTTGAGATTGCTTTGCCATCCGTGAAAGCTGGCTTTGGTGGGGACATCGGGCAGTTTCGCCAGAGGACAAAAAGTCTGTCCCCATCTTTCTTACAGGCCTCCTGCAACAAAGTCTCCCAGGAGCCTTTTCTTCTCCAGACAGAACAACACCAACTCTCTCAGCCTATCATCACAGCAGAGAGGTTCCAAACCCTGATCATTTTTGCGGCCCTCAGTCACTAGCAGTGCAACACAGAAATGAGCTGACCAGTCTGCTCCGACCTTGAGCATCTTCCCAAGAGGGAGGGGGACACTGCAAGGTTGGCAATATTGAGCCCAGAGCAAGTAAGTGACAAAGAGGGGACAAGGCACCGCTCTTATGTTACCCCTTTGGGAGCCATCCTGCACTCCCAGACACGCTCTAGGGACAGAATGCCACCTCTGCAGCTCATGGATGCCACCTGCCGGCACCTGGGCTCTGGGCTGGAGAGGTCCAGGGGCACCATCCGGGGATGCTCCTGCTCTTCCTCTCCAGGCACCCAGTGAGGTCAGTAGCACTTCCCTCAGCAGCACCCATAGGTCTCCCCTCTTCAGCGAAGGCTTTCCAAGCTCTTAAGCAGGAGCTGAGGGGCTTGGTGAGGAGCAGCTGCAGACAGAGGCCAGGAACCCAGAAAAAATCTATTCTATCACCCCAAGCTCAGTATAACCACCTGGATCTGAGCCCACACTGGGATGAGTTACTGACCTCAATGGAGATGGAGAGCGGCTCAACCCCCCGCAGCGTGCTCTTGTCGAAGGGGTCGAAGATGTCATCCCGCATGTTGGCTGGCTGCAAGACGTACCCACACTGGCCACTGGACAGGAATAAGGCCTGGTTCATCTGCATGGGCTTGTCTGGAGAGCAGAGGCAGAAGATGGAGGGAGAAGCCCCTGTGCCTTTTCCACAAGTTAGATCATCACCAAGATTACTGGTGCCTCATGTAAAGCCCTTTACAAGGAGACCATCCCTTGGCAGTGCCTGGTGTGCCATGGCCTCACCTCAGCCTGTGCATGTGCTGGGGGCAGAGGGAGACTTCCTCATGCACAGTCTGCTCAACTACCCAGTGGTCTACGGGTCACCCCCTTTTTTTCCTTCTTTTCTTCCCTCTTCTTTCAGCTTTCCTTGTGCTGTCTCTAGCCTTTGCCAAACTGCTCTCAGAAATGCTTGAATTCACAAAAGGAATGGAAAAGGCAGCAGGGAAAAAGAGGCAGGTAGGTTTCTGGTGGGGTGGTGAGCTGAATAGGCTCACAGCAGGGTTTGGCAAGGGCCAGGGAAAGGGAAAGGCTGCACTTCATGGCAGGAGCAGAAGTGGAAGCTGGGGAAAGGTGAGCAGAGCAGCAAGCTTGACTCACAGCCTGCAACCAGCTGATGCCCCAGGGCTGTGACTGCACCATCCCCTTTGGTACATCCCCTGTCTGCTCTGCCTGCTGCCAGGGACCGTGGAGGCACTCCCTACTTCCTTTCCATTTCTTCTTGATCTCATGGCACCACAACCTCCTGGCTCAGACTGGGACAACGCAGCCCTCTAGAGCATGTCCCCACTGCAGCAATCATGTGCCTGGATACAAACACCAGGTCTTTCTGCCTGCAGAACCCCTTTCTAGACCCAGAGCCCCTTCTAGACTCCCCATTTCTCAGGATCAAGTTAGCAGGACTGCAGGCAGGTGGCTGGGAGGAGGTGCAGGAACCCCAGAAGCCTACCCACCTTCCCTGCCTGCTGCCCTCACCTGGGGTCTGGAAGTTGAGTGCTACCAGCTGGCTGCCGCAGATCCACATGGGCAGGGGGTCATAGTTGGAGGAGTCAAGGCGCTGGCCCTTGGGGTAGATGCGGGAGAGCTGCAGGCGGTTGTACTGCAGGAACTTCTTGCCTTTGATCTTGTTGACATACTTCTCTGCCTTGGTCTCGGGGAAGGAGGACATATCTCGGTAACATGCCCTCTCTGTGCCGATCTCTGGGAGGAGACAGCACAGTGTAAGTCAGGAGCATGTTCCCTTTCCAGACACTTCAACCATCCCAGGCACCTTTCGAACACTGTCTTCACCTCCCTTGGCTCAGCCACCCTCAGGCTGTGCAGAGCCTGCTCTGCCCTGGCAGAGTGCCTGACACCAGTGGCTGAAATCATGGAGACTGCTCTTGATCAGACGTGGTGCTCCCCAGCTCCACTCCCTCAGCAGATGCTTTGAACGGTGACAAATCCCAGCAATAGAGGAATGTGGAAGAGAACTTCCACCCTCTGGAGAAGGTCATTTCCAGAGCTCCAATGTAAACTGGTTCCAGCTTGCTTTGGACACCTGCCCTCTGCTGAAACCTAGCCAAAGCAGCACCGTGGGGCACACCACAGGGTTTGCAACACCACAGTGACTGCCTGTGGTGGCCACTAGACTGGCAGATGCTCACTCTCTTCATCAAATGGCACAGGTCGGCAATAGACCACCAGCTCTGAAAGCTCCAGGGCAATCTTCTTCCTCCTCTCCATCATCTTCCCTTCAGAAAGCTGCCAAGAGAGGGAGAGAGAGGTGTCAGGGCCAGGTGGGAGCAGCAGTGTTGGATAATCCAGCTCACTGGCTGTGGTCAACAGTATGACCATTCCCACCCATGCTGTGGGAACCACTAGATGGTCTGTATGTGAGGACACCACAAAGCACCCACAGGAAGGACCCTTGGCGAGTCCTACCTCCTCTTTGGAGCAGGACTAGCACTAGCACCAGCACCAGCAGGCAGGGCAGCTGTGGCCTAGCTGCTGAGCCCTGCCACCCTCCATGGATAGTGATCGCCCACCTCCCAAGGCTGCAATGCCCTCCTGATGGACCAAGCTTCCCAGCAGTCCAGCCTGAACCTCTCAAACCACAATGCGTGGCCAACACCCCTGGCTTTATCATCTTTGTAACTGCTCTGCCAATTGTCACATGCTGCTATCTCACAACCCCTCCAGCCTCCACCAGCTCTTCAGCTCCTGGGCAATCCAGGACTTGGCAAGGAGACACCTCCCCTGCCAAGGGCTCTGCAGGCTCACCCGTGCATCAGCTGTCTGGGCTGCCTCACGAATCTTCTTCACCCAGTCCAGCAAGTCCTCATGCGTATCAGCTGCCACATCAAGGGACAAGCGTGACACCGAGGCCATGCTGATGGAGAAGACAAAGAGGCGGTTGTTCTTCCCCTCGGGGCGGATGGCTGTGTGGAGAGAGGGAGCAGAGGGCAAGGTCACAAGCAGTTGGAGCACCATGTCCTGTGAGCTCTGGAGAGCCCAACGGACAGCAGGGAGCTGCAGACCAGAGCCAGTTCAGGCAGTGCCCAGGAGCTCCAGAGCCTGTGGCTGCCTGGTAGTGAGGCTGGACAACATGTGTATGATAGAGGACAAATCCCTACAGAAAAGGAGGTGCCTACAAAACCAGTCTGAGCAGCCTAGCCCATGGGGAGGCTGCCCCCCGACAGCAGGTTCAAGCATGACCCTGGGTGCTCCTCAGCTGTATTCAGGCTGCAGGGACACCCCTGAGCACCAAACCTTGAGGTATCCTCTGTGCTGAGAGCACCAGCTGAGCGTGCCATTGCACAGCAAGCATACACCATAGACTGATGTTCACACTCCCAGACCACCATCCCTCCCTGGCACTCACCAATCTGGCAGGAGGGCACATCCAGGACACCTCCAAGGAGGTCTCCCAGAGGGCTGTTCTCATCCAGCTGCTGCTGGGAATGAAGCACAGAGAAGATGGTGCTGAGCATGGTACTGGGCAGTGGAGCTAAGCACTACCCCTCCTCCCCACCATCCCTCCTTGCTCTATTCAGGCACAAGCTCACCTCCCGCTCCGGCTCCAGGCTACTGGGACCAGTAATTTCCTCTACGTAGTTGGAAGGGAACCACAGCTGCTTCTTGCCACCATAATCTCCTCTCCACCTGGAAGAGAGGGAAGGGGTGGTGTCAGCAAACACCATGGGATCCCAGAGCACCCTGACTGGGAGTCATGGGTGACAGGCAGCTTCTCCATCATCTGCTTCTAGGGTTCGTGGGGCTTTGGGGCGATGCAGCTAGTGGGCAATCCCCAGCCAGACCCAACCCCAGAGGGAAGACAGTTTTGTATGGGTGGGACACTAAGATTTGACTGTGTCCCTGAAGGAAAAAGGAGGCTCAGAACCAACTCACCAGCCTCCTTCCTGTTTCTCCACATTCTGGATGATGGCATTTTTGGTGAAGGTGAGCTCATCTTCCCTCTGTGCCTTGTAGTCGAACAGGGCTTTGACTGCACACTGCAATGAGGAGTCTCAGGAGGCCAGGCAGGGGATGGTCACACGAACAAACCCACAGGATCATAGAATCACAGAATTTTGGGGTTGGAAGTGACCTTCTATCTAATCTAAATCTCCTCTCTTTTAGTTTAAAACCATCACCCTTTGTCCTGTCACTACAGACCCTGCTAAAAGTCTGTCCCCATCTTTCTTATAGGCCCCTTTAAGTACTGAAAGGCTGCACTAAGGTCTCCCTAGAGCCCTCTCTTCTCCAGGCTGAACTACCTCAACTCTCAGCCTGACCTTCACAGCAGAGGGGTTCAAGCCCTTGAGGCTTCCTCCTCTGGACCCACTCTTAAAGGGCCCATGTCTCTCCTGTGCTGAGGACTCCAGAGCTGGACCCAGCACTGCAGGTGAGGTCTCCCCAGAGTGGAGCAGAGGAAGAGAATCTTCTCCATTGATGAGAGGTCACCTCCTGCTGCAGACATGTTTGCTGGGGCTGTGAGGCAAGTTGTGTGCAAGCAGCATCCAGCTCTGCTGCCAGACCCTAGTGACCCTTGCAAAACAAATCAATGTCCCTATTAATGCCAAACCAGAGGTCGTAAGTCTGGTACAGCCCCACACAGGCCCTTTTCCTTTGGGCCAGAGCCACTGATGGGTTTAGTTTGGAGAGCTCAGGACAAGAGGCAGCCCAGCCTGGGAACCTGCAGGCTCAGCCTACAGTGCTTCCTTCTGTATGGTCTAGAAATGACTGTGCAAACTAAAACAGCTCTTGGAAAATAGACACTTACTAAATCCTCAGGCCCTGCAGGTTGTTTCACACCAAGGAGTGAGAACTTACCTTGAAGGTGGGCATGGGGTTGGCTTCCACGTAGAACCCAGGGTGACGTCCCTCGTAAAGGGCTCCATAGTCTGGCTCCTGTTGAGGCAAAGGGCCAGTGGTGACAACTGTGGCTTTACAGCCTCCTACCATGGGAGAGGTAGGGACAACATCCCAGGAAAGGCACAAGACCAAAGATGATCTTGCACACAGCAAATAAGATGCCCAAGATCACACTCCCTGCTGACCTGAGTCAGAGGAGAGGGGCAGCTCAGTCATGTGTTTCTAGCAGCACGTGAAGCCCCAGGACATGTGAACTGTGAGACACAGAGATGGCTCACATGACACCATTTAAAGGCATCAGCTCAAAATGGTCCTGTCCATCATCTTTTGGCTTAGCTCTTCCAACAGGTGCCCACACTCACCGCTGTGCCTATCTTCTCCAGTGTCTCCTCGTTGATGGGGTACCTCAGCTTCATCTTGCGGTACAGTGGGTGCTTTTCATAGTAGCTGATCAAGTCCACCAGGCTCTCGAACTCAGAGTTGCCAAGCAGCACGGTCTGGCCCTCCTGCTGCACTCGGCAGTGTTTGATCTTCCCTTCTGCCCTGGCAGGTGGAAACACAGAGAAGCCACTTGGCACCTGGCAAGAGAGTATCTCTACCAAAACAAAGACACCCAAGCAAAAGGTGCTCCTGAGCTAGCTGCTGAACACAGCCTTCCCCCATCAGAAGAGGGGAGAAGAAGCAGGGTCCTAAAAGCTCTCAAGGGGCTGTAAGTTTTATTTAGGGCCATCCAGGACCGAGAAGAGCTCTGGGAGGGCTCACATCAGGCTCACAGTCTCTTTCCTGCTCTCTCACACACTGCAGCATCCCAGCCCAGCACTCTTCTCCCAGGGACTCACCGGAAGGAGATGGCATAGGAGCTGGGCTCACTCCTCTTGCGCACCAGGAAGGCTCCATCACGTGGCACCCGCATCAGCATGTGCTCAGCTTGGGCTCGGGTGAGGTTGGCATGGTACCACCTTTGAGGAAAGACACATCACTGCGCACAGGTCTACACACACGCAGCTTATCCCACACCTCTCATGCCACAGAGTTTCCCCCCTAGCCCACAGAAGGCTGCTTGAATGCTCAAAAGGAAGACAGGGAGCAGAGATCATCACATATGTAACACTACAAAAGGGTTGTCTTCTCCTTTCCATGGGACAGGCAGGAACAGTGCCATTTGTTGCCATGCAGCACAGGTGAGGGCACTTCAACCAAGCCCAGTACCTCCTTTCTTTGTACTGAGCTTCCAAGACAACTAGCTCCACCAACAATGAAGCTGGCTAGCATGGCTGCTGTGACACAGAGAGCCCCACGGGGAGCAAGAGGAGACCAGGGAGCCCCAACAGGGACGGAAGGACTGCAGCAAGACTTGAGAGGGTTTTCCCTGGGGTCCCAGCTGCCCAGTGGATGTGACCCACCCTCCACAATCACACACTCACTCTTTGCTTTCATGGGCATTGGTCTGCGGCACTGGCTCTGTTAACCTCATCTCAAACTCGTTGCACCTCAGTGGCACCTCCTGGTAGTGGGTGATAAGGTCATAGAGGCTGTCAAACACTAGGTTGTCTGTCAAGAAGAACTTGGGGCTGCCAGCATCCTGCCGCGAGTGGATCCGGCAGTGCTGCACCTTCCCATTGCGCCTGCAGAAGAGGGAGAGGGCAAACCAGGGTTGTCCATGGACATTTGGCACCTTCCTCAGGCACAATTCCAGTCTGGACATGGTATTCCCACCCCACAGGAGATCCATTGTGCAAGGGCCCCAAGGAACTTGACTCTTCCGCACTAGGACAGTGAGTTGACATAGAATCATAGGATCATAAAATCGTTTAGGTTGGAAAAGGCCTTTAAGAACATCAACTCCAATTGCTAACCAGTACTGCAAAGTCACCTCTAAACCACGTTCCTCAGCACCACATCGACACGTCTTCTAAATCCCTTTAGGAATGGTGACTCCCTGGGCACTTCCCTGGGCAGCCTGTTCTGGAGCTTCACAACCCTTTCAGGGAAGAAATTTTTCCTAATGTCCAATCTAAACCTCCCCTGGCACAAGTTGAGGCCATTCCCTCTTCTCCTATCATTTGGTACTTGGGAGAAGAGACCAACCCCCACCTTGCACCAGCCTTCTTTCAGGTAGTCATAGAGAGCAAGAAGGTTTCCTCTGAGCCTCCTTTTCTTCAGGTTAAACTACCCCCGTTCCCCACAGCTGCTCCTCATAACACTTGTTCTCTAGACACTTCACCAGCTTTGTTGCACTTCTTTGGACACACTCCAGCACCAGATGCTGGGACACAGAAAAAGGGGAGAAAGCTGCTCATGGAACACCAGAGAATGGGCCTCCACCATTGAAGATGGTGTCAAAATGAAGACTACCCCAGAGCAACACCAAGCAGCAGGCTGGTGCCTATGGCCCTCACCAGAAGGAGAGGGTGTAGTCTCCAACAAAGGTCTCACTCTCTCTGACAAGGAAGGAGCCATCAGGAGCCCCTGTCTCGATGCAGTACTCAGTCAGCAGCCGCTCTGCAATGTGCCGTCCATCACGTCCTGCTCCCAGCTTGCCATGAAACCACTTCTCCGTGGAGTGGAGCTCAGTGCTGTTGCTCACCTGGCAGGGGGAAAACACACCAGCTTTAGTTCCTGAGGGCCTGCTTGTGGTGCCAGAGTCTGCTCTGCTCAGGGGTCTTCCAACCCAGACAAGGGAGTTTCTGAAGCAGCTCCCACCCTTCCCACCACAGGATGTCCCTCTGAAGACATCTGGCAGTGGAGGTGCTCAGCCCCTTGGGCAGTCAAGTCCTTTCTCTAAGGTGACAACTCACTATCATGCAAAGGAGCCCTCACCTCCTTTTGCTCTTCCTCATCCTCGTTTCCTTGGTCACTGGTTGTCTCTCCAGAGTAATAGATCTTGCTGCTGGTCAGGACAAAGTAATGTGGGTTCCACTCCTATAAGGAAACAAACTCTGGGCAAAGAGACCCCTTGAGGAAGCACCAAGCAGACCCCCCACCCATCTGTGGGATCACCTCTTCTTGATCAGCGCAAGCAGTGAGGAGTGCTCAGGGTTGTGAAGGATAGCCACCAGCAAAACTGATTTCAATGGAATCACAGGAGCTTCCAAGACATCCCCCAGATCCAAAGCATAGATTTGTCAGTAGCGAAACCCCAGCATGTGATAGGTCTTACATACCAACTGACTGCAGATCACAACGCAAACACCCCAGCAGGTATTAAAGATGACCAAATGATGAGCAAATCAATGCCAAAACCAAACACTCTGCACAGATTCATCATGAGGACTACCAGAGATGAGGATACCAGAGGTGGTTATGTGGCTTTACCATTGCCCTTTCCTGTTTTCCAAAACCCTGTTTCATTCACACGTGTCTCTGCCTGACAGATCCTCAGCAAAGCAAAGCAGCTGAAGTAGTGAACAGTGCAGAGGTGACTGCACACAGTGAAAGGGCTGCTTGGTGCATTACAAAGCAAAATGCTCCTTTAGGTGCATTACATATGTATGCACTTGGCCAGAGGCAGGCAGGTCTGGAAATGCAGGTCACCACTAGAGCTTCCCAAGGCAAGAGATACCAGGCTATGGGGATTACTCAAATGCAGCTGCAGTGCTTCAGCCCAGAGCTCCCTCTAGCTCAACCTTCTGCCTCTAACAAGAGCCAAGAGGAGATGCCTAGGGAAGAGCACAGGAGAGAGCCAGCATAAAAACTCCCCCAGCCTTCAGAGATTCCGCAGAAACAGGATAGGCCGAACAGTCCCTTGGATCCTTTGCAGCCTTCCTTCCGGCACTCCACAGAGTCTACAGAGTTACCAGGTCATTTATGGAGCCCATAGAGTGGGACCAGGGTGACAGTGGGAGACAGACATACGTGATTGATGGGGTCTTCCAGGTAGAGGATCCCATTCTTGATGGAGTTGCTGATGTCATTCTCAGAATACATGATGGACGTGGGTAGTTCCTCGTAAGCACTGCCTTCTGCCAGCTTCTTGTGCTGTGGGATGAGAACACGGGTCAGGCACCCTGGGGGGAGCAGGCACCCAAAAAGCACCATGGATCTCCTGATTATCTCCCTTCTCCTGAAGAAGGAAGGCTGTCATCAGAAATATCTACTGGTTTGGTCAAACTCTTAGGTCTGCTGCAGTGGGTTCCTCAGGACTAAAAGGACCAAGGCAAGACCCATGTTGCAGTGATTATCAAATGGCCCTAAATTCCCACCCTTTCTTCCCAGAGATGATTCTTGCAGTAGAAATACCAACATCCCCCAAAGTCCAAAGAAAGGCAGCACCCAGCTGCTGAGCTCATTTGTGAGCAGCTCCTCTGAAACAAGAGAGATTGTCTTCTCTAATTGTTTTCAACATCAGGTCTCCACTTCCACTCCAGGCACTGCCCTTCCAGAGGCAAGCAGTTGTCCTCGGCCCCACACCCTCACTCCACCTGCCCTGGTTCTTTCCACTTAGGAGTCTTGCTGGGGAAGGGAGTTCACCTTGATGAGAATCTTCCTCTTGAGCTGGTTTGGAGAAGGAAGGCCATCAGCAGAAATATCTACTGGTTTGGTCAAGAGCATGTCCCCAAAGACCTTCTTGAAATTCTGAGCCATGTTCCTCTGCTGAGCAATGCTGCAGTGGTCCTCAATGGACAGAATAACAGGGAAACTGGGAGAAGGAAAAGAGCCATTAGCAATACATAGAGTGGAGAAGGACTGGAATTACTGAGGTTTACCCAAAGCCTTCCCCCTCCCACAACTTTTTTTCTGGGAGAAGTCTCCCTTTGCCTGGGGGACACAACTTGCTTTCCTCCCACCAAATGTCAAGTGCTGGATCCCTGGATAAAGGTGTTTCCACTTTGCTATAGCCTTGCCTCTATCCTCTCTTTGTCTCCCTGGCAGCTTTGCTAGCTGAGGTCTAGGTCCCTGCTATACTCACTCAGAGGTGACAAAGGCATGCTCCTTGATAGTGACCAAGACGTCAGAGAACTTGATCTTGGTAGTTAAGGTGTGTCCATGGTAGATGACTGGCATGCCATCAGGACCATCCCAGCAATCCACTGAAAGAGACCCACAGAGAAAACTTAGCCCAAAGGCTGGATTACAGGACATGAGATGGGCTGAACTAAGCACTGCTAGAAACCATGTTGGATGGTAAGAAAGGACCAAGGTGAAAGTCCAGATCTTTCTAGGGGACCAAAAACCCAAAGCTCCTCCCACTCAGTCCCACAAAGCAAGCAACCTCAGCCCTTTCAGCACATGATGGTGACAATGCTGCCACTGGCACAACAACCTTGAACCCTGCCTTCCACACAGAGCCTTCCCTGACCACCACAAGCCACTGTGACAGAGACAGAAATGCCAGCTCCAGGTACTCACGCTCAATACAGCGGCATCCCATGCGCAGGCAGCGGGCGTACGCCTCCAGCGAGGACTCACTTGAGAACTGATCCCCCGTCAGGTACCTTCCACATGAGAGAACACATCAGCAAAGCAACATGCCCATTGTGGGCTCAGAGGTCTGCTGGGACATCACAGATCTGCCTCAGTGATGTGAGACTCTGCCCCAGACCTGCCATCTTCTCCAAGCGAGGGGTTCGACTCTGCCCCTGCTGCAAGGGGCTGCAAGTACTGCTCTGAGGTCTGGCCTTGCTGCTGGCTCTTGAGCTAAGCCTCAAAGAGCAATGTCAGCATTGGTGCCACAAAGAGCCCTGTGCACCTTGCAGAAGCAGCTCCAGAGCAGGGTAAGACCAGCTCCTGCAGGCTCCTGCCCTCCACCCTGCTTAAATAGCTTAGACTCTCAGTCCTTTAAATCTGGGCTAAGGTGCTGCCACTGTGTCCCATGAACAGGGAGCACAGAGCCTGTCTGCAAAGAACGCAGCTCCTGCAAGGTTCTTCTAATAGTAAAAAAGGAAAATGGCCAATTTCAGCCTGCAAAGTTTTGATCACACCTGTCCTTAGAGGCTGGTACGAAATCATCAGGGTGACACAGCACAGGACCTGACAGCACAGTCTATGCAGATGTGTGCTGCTGACAATACCTGAGCAAGACACTGAAGGTTAAATGATGGAAGAAGGACAGGGGCACCAAAAGGAAGGTCTCTGATGTACTGACCCCAGTTTGGAAGTCTACTTCACCCATCTACCCATGAGTAGATTCTCCATTCCTTTAAATATTCCAGGGCAGGTTGTTTGGGGCTCTGAGCAACCTGATCTAGTTGAAGGTGACCCTGCTCACTGCGGGGGGTGGGGGTTGGACTAGATGACCCTTAAAAGGTCTTTTCCAGCCCAAAGCATTCTATGATTAGACAAAATCAGGAGAATCCCACTCTGGCACAGGGGAAGAGGATCCTGGGAGCAGATGGGTGGAGAGAGACATCCCTTAGCCCTTACGTGTTGTGTGAGGAGGAGATCCAGTAATGGGAGAGAGGGTTGTTCATGTTCTCTGGACACACCATGTCCAGCTGCGAGTTCCAGATGCTGTTCTCTTTTGAAAACAGGAAGGTGAGAAACTGCTCAGGAAGAAACAGAAGGGTGTTAATGATGCAGAGGAGCTGGGTGCTGTGGTTTAGCTTCACACACATCTCACCCTCCATGGCAGCAGCTCTGGAGCAGGTAGCTATTTTCTAAGCTCAGCATAGACTGACCAGAGGCAATGAAGACAGCACACAGCTACCTGACCCAATGTGCTCGAGTAACCACAGCTTAGGCATTGCCACCTCTTCTCTGAGCTGTGCCAGATATCTGTGCACAAATCCTCTGACCCTGCTGGAGACAAGCGAATCAGTCTGCATTTTATCTGGCAGCTCCCATGACAGGCAATAGCTCACCAAGGCCATGAGGGTCAAGGGACCTTTGTGTGAAAGTCAGTCCAGAGTGCCAGTGACATGGTCATCTCCACTTGTTTTTATTCTTTTGTTCTCAGCTCTTCTTGCTTTGAAAAGATCCTTACATGCCCTAAAGAGGCATTAAGCCAAATGCAGCCCCTTTCCTCCTCCAAATGAACTGCCTAATGAGCACTCCCAGCTGCAAACATTCAGCACAAGAAGACAGCCTAGAAGTCATTTCCTTCACCAACCAGCTCCTGTTCCCCCATGTTTATCTGACACAGCAATGTAGCTTCCTGGAGCTGTGACCCTTTAAGCACCACCACCCCACAGTGAAGACAGACTGTAGAGCTGTCACACCACAGCACACACCACACTCAGGATGTCACACTCTACTCCACACACACTAACATTCAAGGTGTCTTACCTCATCCAGGGAGAAATAAGGCTCGTCAATCTCCCTCAGAGGGTCTCTCAGAAAGTTGAACATGAATTCCTGTACCTGAAGGATATCTGCAGCCCAGAGCTCCTGCAAACCCCAAGAGAGACATAAAAAGCCAACAAATTTCAGAAAGTATTATTCAAAACCACATGCAGCTCATCAAACCAGAAGCTGTAAGTTTTTCATGCAAGACCATCTCTGCCAGGAATTCAACTGTCAGCACAACTGGCTGACAGCATGCAACTGCAGAAGTCTGCCCTGTTTCCAAGTTCCTCATCTTCTCAATGCCACACTTTTTTCACTCCCAATAGCTCCTTTGCACACATCTGCCATCCACTGGGCCATCAGAACGGCTGCTCTTGGCTGGTTAACTCTCTGCTTGCTGCAGAGCATGGGCAGAGATGGTGGTGGCAGAAGGGGAGGACACTGCAAAGCAGAAGGCCCCATTGCTCTCACACAAGGCATGGCAGTGCTTTCAGAAGCCACCCCGTCCTCTTGGAAAAGGAGACCAGCAATGAAATGGGAACCCAGCAAGAACTGAAATATAGGGATGTGCTGCTTCTGCCTGTACATGTGTTCAAGCATGCATGGTGTGCCCGCTGAACTACCTAAGATCACTTTTAAATGGAAACATCAGCAATCAAATCACAGGAGCTCCTGAGACTTCTTGAGCAGACAGGAGGGACCATGATGCTTTGGTTGCTACAAACCTTCAGTACCAGCTGCAGTCACAGAAACTGGGTAAATCTCCACCGACCAGTTCTTCCCTTCTAAGACCTCCACTCCTCTTAGATCTTCTGCTCTTGGTCCCTTTTCTGACTTAGGGTGCCTGGCTGAGGCCAGGTTTACCCTCACCAGTGCTCCAGGAAGAATGCACTCAGGTTGTGGCTGTGTCAGGCAAAGTACCCCAAGACCAAGTCACCCCAGCTCCATGGCAAGGTTACACTTGGAGTACTGGATCCCTACTGATACTGGAGTCTAGCCCCTGTGCCTGTGTCAAGCTCACCCTCTGGTACTCCAGCAAGAACTTCTGCAAGTCCAGCAGTGACACCCTGAAGTGCTCAGACCTTTCTCCAGCCCTGAAAAACAGAGAGAAAAACTTCAGTCACTCATGCAACACATCATGACCACCTGCTGCCAGCATCATGTGAAGATGCTATCTGCAACCACCATGGCTGTGCAAGCAAGACATGCCTGAGCAAGCAGTGCTGCAAGAGCAGAGTGAGATGAACAGAGAGCTCAGGAGGACATGACAGCAGTTGAAATTACATATCTACACCTCTGACCTACACAAACCAACTGACCATTTTTGGAGATGGCTGACCTGATGGATCTCAGTGGGACATAGGGGAGGAAAAGAGCCCTTTCTGACCCAAACTGAAGTGTCTACAGCAAAGATGTTTATTCAGAGTGCAAAAACGGTGGCAAGAGGTGTGCAGCATTCCTCTTCCCCAGCACGCTGCTGCAGCATGTTAAGGGGCAAAAGAAAACAGCCCCTTCACCAGCAAATACAGAGAGCTACCTACCTGTCTAGGAATGGGACATCCATCTGCAAAAGAAGAACCACAAGCATTAGAATCATAGAATGCTTTGGGTTAGAAAAGACCTTTCAAGGCCATCTAGTCCACACCCCTGCAGTTATCAGGGACACCTTCAACTAGATCAGGTTGCTCAGAGCCCCAGACAACCTGACCTGGCAGTTTTGCAGAGATAGAACATCTACTACCTCTCTGGGCAAACTGTGCCAGTGTTTCACCACCCTCATTGTCAAAAAAAACCCACAATCTTCCTTATACCTAGTCTAAATCTCAGCTCTTCTAGTTTAAAACCACCACCCCTTGTCCTGTAACAACATGCCCTGCTAAAAAAAAAAAAATCTATCCCTATCTTTCTTATAGACCCCTTTAAGTACTTGAAGCCCACAGTAAGGTCTCCCAGTAGCCTTCTTTTCTCCAGGCTGAGCAACCCCAACTCTCTCAGCCTGTCCTTAAAGCAGATGTGCTCCACAGAATTCAGTTCTTACCATTTTCTGGGCACTGAACATCAGGCTGCGGTAGAGCTGTGCGAACTGTCCATATGTAATATCTCCATTCCTCTGCTCCACGTCCTGTGGGGAAAAAAAAACAACCCTGAGGTCAACTCTGCATGGCCCAAGGAGTGCATCCTCCCATCAGGATTCCCAGAGGAAAAGGAGGAGGAAAAGGTCAAAGCCTGGCCAGACTTTGCCTCCTACCTCTGCTCATCTCTGCTGGAGGCAGAGGGACCCTGCAGTGCCCTGGACACAGACATATCCTAAATCGAGTTCTGTGATTTCCCAAGCTCACCCACATCATCCCAGCACTGAGCAAAGTGATTTGAACAGTCACAAAATAATCACTTTAATTTTAATTTTTTGTTTGCAGAGAGCATCTGAAGTGTCTGGAAACTGCAAGACCTGAAGGACGTGCTCCCCTGTGGATACCTCACTCAGAGTTCAGTGGTGGAAACGGCTGGTCATCACCGGATGACCTTCATTCCCGGGTCTGAAGTGATGCTGGCAGAGCTACAGTCTGTCACCTGGTGGCAGTGGGATGCAGGACCAGCTGGCCTCACTGTCTGTCCTCCTGCACTCTACCCCCCCAGGGGAAAGCCCTAACTAAAGCAAGAAGCAATGTGGGGAGCGGGGGAGGCAGGGTGGGGTGAAGAGAGGGTGCTGGCCACAAACAGGCCAGGGTGTGGCACCCAGTGGGAGCTGGCACCTCTTCAGTCACCACTGTGGGTGGGGGCCCTCCCGGGAAAGGCTGGGAGCTTCTGCAATATGTAAACGTGCCGTGGGAGTTTAACCACCACCAGGTTTTGCTCAAAGGCAGGCAACAGGCTGCCATGGGTCCCCAGAGCAAAGGAGGAGGGCAGAAGGGTCACACACTCACCGTGAGTCTCTCCCGCAGGAACCTCATGTTGGGGACCCGGTAGTTGACCTGAGACAGCATGTTCTTCAGATCCTTGGCAGAGATCCTGGCTCGGCAGGGAAAAGAGGGGAGACACATTCAGGAGGTCTGGGATGGAGGGGGTCTCGCCCTGGGACTGGGACATCATGTGCACAGAGTGGCCATGCCCCAGGGGCATCAGCTGTGACACATGGACTGATGTGCAACCCCAGAACGGGGTTGGGGTGGGGACCAAAGGCAGAACAGAAGAATGGCTTCCACTCCAACAAACTCTGAATGTGGGAGGAGAGGGAGGTTCTTGCACGTCAGTGGGAACTGCAAACACTGCTCCTGCAAGCTCCCAGCACTGCAGGCTGAGTCCCAATACCCTCAGTCCACTTGAGCACATAGTGCCTGCTGCTTCACAGGAATGACCAGGAAGGAGCATTTGTCAAGTACCCGTGCCCCAATAAAGATTCTGGGTGACCAAAGCCCTTCTAAAACCCACTCCTTGGACTGCAGAAGGAGCTGGAAGAGGTCAGGCTTTGCAATTGGTGTGCACCTTGCTAATTTTACCCTAAAGAGAGGAAAAAAGCCATTTTCCATGTCTAGCCACAGGCACGGTGCTGCCACACACACCGCTGGCACGGGGCAGCTGGTGTGGCTGTCCTCCCCCTGAGCACTTTGGCTCCAAATGTGTCAGCTCCTGGACCAGAAAGGGCTGCAGTGCTAACCCTGAGTGGGATCCCACACCCAGACAGGCAGAAACAGGCAGTGAGGAGCCCTGGGCTGTTCCTGACTGCTCTGGTATTGCTCCTCCCCAGGGCAACAGCCACAGTGAGGAAAAACATGGATGTCTCCCATCTGCAGCATGTAAGAAGCTGAGAGGTCTGTGTGATTTCATTTTCTGGCAGTTCTTGACTTCTGAGTCCACCTCAGCAATCACAGATGCTGCTTTTGCCCCCCACTGAGCCAGTGGGAGCCCAGGACCTACAGGATGCTCCTCCATCCTGCAGAGCATAGGGCCGGTCTGACCCTGGGCACGCTCACGGCTATGGGGTACAAGTATCTACATGCCACGGAAGATGTCATGTGCAGGGGTCACACTGTCATCAGCAGTGATGCAGAGGCAGTGTAAACTGTGTCTTTTTTATGCTCTCCCCTGGAAAGGGGATGATCTCAAATGACACAGGACAGAGGAGGGATGGCGGGAGCCCCAAGGAGAGGGGACAACCGGCTGGTGTCAGGCGCTGCAGTGACAAGGACTGCTGCAGCCAGTGGGACACAGAGAGCCCTTGTTTCAGGGCTCAGAACTGCAGGGACTGAGATGCATGCATGGCCAGAGCAGGACCTGGCCTGGCTCCCATGTTGTGCCCAAGGCCAGCACCCAGCTGGCAAAGGACCATGCAGACAGGATCCTGCCATTCACTGGCAGGATGGGGAGGTTGGGGGTGGAAGAACCAAAAAAAGATGTCAAAGATTCACCAGCTTCCCCTTCCCTCCTGGCTGTATGAGATACACAGTCAGTGACATGCTCCCAGCATGAGCAGCAGCTTTGGTATCTCCCCCCTCCACCTCCATTGCCAACAGAAGGTACCCCTGGGGCTCATGGTGAGCATTCTGGGGAGAGGATCTTGCCCTTTCCCTTTTCCAGCGTACTCAGCATCCATGGCCAGGTGCATGGTGCTGTGCAACCCCCAAATGCAGGGGACTTCCAGCTACAGGGTCCTGGGTGACAGGGAAATGGGGTGATGTGGTAGTGAGCGAGCGAGCCAGGAGCACCATGGTGGCTCCTGAAAGGTGCCCTTCTGCATCAAGGACCACAGCACAGTCATAGGACCCCCAACAGGTCCCCTAGAGTCCCCAGAGCTACCCAGCAGTGATCCTTTCTTAATGAGAGGCCTTGGAGAAAGAGTAGGAAGGGCTGGGCAGCAGGACCAGCAGCAAGCATCGGGCTGGAGACCAGCTAGAGCCAGTCCCTGGCTCTGGTGCCACTGGGTTGTTTCACAGGGAGATGCTGGACCATGGCACTGCTCATCAATGTGATGGCACCAGGAGAGGTGACATCAAACCCTGTAAAAGCTGTGACCCGCATTTCCCTCTCTTGCTTCAGCAGGAAGACTGGGTATGGAAAGATTTTATTTACTGTGCATTATTAATAATGTTAAAGTGTTGGAGACCTTGGATAAACAGCTCAGTCCTATTTTAAGACTAGAAAGTAAAAACCAAATAAACTAATTTTTTCATCAGAAGTTTTTTTACAGTCTTATGACAAACAAGGCAAAGGACAGATCCAGCCCTCAGACAAGGCATGAAAACATTCTCCAGTGCTGCAACCCTGCTCCAGACACAGGCACCTCTTGTAGCCAGAGGTGAAACACTCTTCTCCCCAGCAGTTAGGAAAAAAAACCCAGCATCCTGTTATCCTTCTCTTTCCACCTAACCTCCCTCGGAAAAACAAATACCCAAAGGCCCAGCAGCCAGTGAAAACAGCCAACATGTGCTGGTGTGCTGGAAGGTATGCACAGGCAGAGAGGAAAGGGCTCCAGGGCAGGAGGCTGGGCTGTGGGGGCACACAAACACCAGGAATGAGTCCTTCAGCTGCCAAAAACCTGCACCTTCTGGAAAGGACCAAGGAAGGATTGCAAAAGAAGTGGTTTTTTTAAATAAAACCATAACTCAACCTTCCCTTTTCAAACCCATTTTGCAAAAACAACAAGCCCAGGGACACGGAAATTAATGCTGAAACACCTCATAACAGCAGAGATTTCATCCAGGAGATGTACATGCCCAATAACTGCTGCCTCTACTTTGCAGAAAAACACATGGAGGCTTGTGAAATGGAGAGACCCAAAATCTTGCCCCACTGCCCCTCTACTTCCATTTCTCTCCTTTCAGTGCCTGGGCTGGAGCAGCAGCTCCTCCAATTAAGGGGTTTTCATCAAACACCCTTCCCTTGGCTGCCAGGGAAGGAATATACTGTAGTTTGCTGGCTTAATTCTAAATGCTAATGGAAAGATGAGGAAAAGATAAACAGGAGAGATGTAAGAGGCTGGCTTTCAACTCTGCTGACCGTGCCTCAGGCAGATGAATCTATGTATTCAATCTCTCTTATGCTGTTGGGATGCCATTTCATCATTCTACTCTAAACCCACATGAGAAAAAGGAACATTTTTTTCCCATTTCTCCTGCATTCATCCTCCAAGACCCTCACACAGCCACCCCTGCACCTGCCTCAGTGCTTTCCACTGTTGGAACTAGGAAATACTATGCCTGGTCGCCACTGAAAACCAGTACACTGCACATAAAACCCAAGCCTGGATCTGAAAGGTGTGTGGCATATGCAGAACAGCTGCAGCAGCTTGAAGGCAAAAATGTCCAATGTAGTGAGAATTCCCCAATGCAACACACTCCAACTCCATTCCAAAGTGTGGACAGGTTGAATTTAACCCCTGGCAGCCCAACAGCGAGGCTGTCTGCCTGTCCTGACTGTGGCTGGGAGGGAACACAGCAGCAAGGAGTAGAGCAGGATGAAAGGACCTTCTTGCTTCTCCTGGAGAGAACAGAGTGGTGATTTTTGCCTACTGGTCCCCAGGGGCCACCTGTCTGGCCACAGTCACCCACAGCTCCCCAGTGGCATGTTCCCAGCACATAAGACAGACAAGTTTGCAGGGTGAGTTTCTTGGTAGGAGCTTGCTGGAAGGATGAAAATTACTCCAGGGCTTAGGTGTGACGTGTGGAAATCGGTAGGAATGTGAGATCAGTGGTATTGGCAGGGATCAAAGGGAGGATGCTCTGGAGCCCAGAGGTCTGCTCAGTGCTCTGAGTGAGCCCTGCCTTGGCATTGGCCACATAAAAGGGCTAGATGGGGATGAGGTGTGAGCAATGTCTCCAGCATTGCACCCTCCAGAGCAGGACAGGAGCGACCTCCCTACCCCAGGGGAGCACAGGAAAGTGGGAATTGGTGCTGAAAGGTTAATAGGCTCAGTTAACATCACTGGGGAAAGCATGTCCCAGGGATGAAAGGAGGAAAGTAACAGCACCTCAGGAAGAGGAAACTGGCAGCCACTCTGTGGTTGGGGAAAGCAGGTGATGGCAGCAGTGGCAGAAAGCAGAGCATAGTGGAACTTGCCTCCTCGACAGGGAAATGTCCTTTCCCTTATCTCCTCATGATAGGTTGTGACCCAGTTCCCTTCCCTTATCTCCTCATGACAGGTTCACAAGAGACATTTCACCTGCTAGGACATCACTAAACATTCACCCAAGAACCCCACAAGCAGTGGCCCTGCTGCAGCCCATCAGCCTAGAAGTCAAGCAGTGGGATGATCTGTGGCCTAAGGGACTTCAGAGGAGGAGAATAAATCATAGTGGAGAGGAACAAACACAACCCAGTTCAGCCCTTACAGGGTAGTCACAGCCACATTTTGGCTCTTTGGTGTCTGCTTCCTCAGGTGATGCCAGCTGGGGGTGAAGGTGCTATATGGCTATGGGTTCCCAAGCTCTTACTGGGTCTAAACAGCTGGGAAATAGGTCAGGGAAGAAATACAATTTTTAAGTGCTTTTTTAATTCAGTGAAAATCAGCCAGAGAAGTATTGGGGCTTGGATTAAGGTTCCTTGGAAATGAAAACTAGAAGCCTAAAGAGTCCAATAAAAAATCCAAAGCAAAAGCTGGGGTTTCAAGTCAAAGGTAAACCTTTCCAGCTCAAACCCTTCCATGGATGTGGATACCTGTGCAAGTGAGGGTTTCCTTTCCTCTTACCTGTCTTCCCGGTTGCGATCCAGGGAGTAGAACTGCTTCCGGAGCCACCTGAGTGGAGAGGCACAAACATGCACACACTTAGCCCCAGCTCCTCAACAACAAGGCTGCCTGGTTTGCTCCTGTCAATGCCAAGCCATCTGCTCCCACAGCCCCCTTTCCCACTGGGCTCTGCTCCCACAGGCAACATGCCCCCTTTAAAACTGCCCCTGACTGAAAGTGAGCCCATAGATAAGACAAATAAATCACAGATTTTCTCTTCTACACACTTCTACACTGAATTGCTACAGATAATACAGGCTGTGCACACATAAAATCATCTGCTTTGTGGTGCAGCTCCTTATCCCTGCATGGGAGATCAAACTCTGGCCATGGGTGATGCAGCACAGCAGGTCAACGGGATGAAGGCTCTCAAGTGCAGAAGCAAGACAGCCAGGTCTGCACAGCTCAGAAAGGAAATGAGATGTTGTCACTGTGCTCAACTTTTTCTGTTAAAAAAGGACAGAAAAGGAGGGAAAACCCTAAAAAAAACAAAAACAAAAACCAACCCCAAAACAAGTGCAGGACAAGGACAATTCCTCACCTTTCAATCTGCAAGGGGGTGGGAGCCCTCAGAGTGTCTGCCACCAGCCAGTTCAGTCCCTTGATCCACATATTGACTTCATCCTCGGAAGTGGCTGTGGAAAGTGCACAGGAGAAATGGGAGGAAGGGATGCAGAAGCTGATCACCAACCCACACCTCTTGGGACTATCCCCAGCATCTTATATCCCCTATTCCTTCCTTCACCCCCTTTCTAATGACAGCTCCTTCGCATGCAGGTGCTCTGTTTATTATCCTCGTGCTCCTGCTCCCTTCCCATGGGATGCCCATAGCTGGCTGGACCCCTTGCCCCTGCATGGCACATTCTCCCTTCCCTTCAGTTCCCAATTAGCTGGGGGATTATCTTTGTCCCCAAGCAGTAATGCACTGGGAACTTCACTTGCTTGGGAATGTGCCAGCTCCTTCATAACTTCCCTGTCAGCAGCTCCATCCTTTCTGGGGGCAGAAGTGCAGTTTCTGTCCCTGTGGCCCACAGCACCAGTCAGAAGGCAGATTTGCCATGGACATTAAGCAGTCAGCATGGCTGCTTCCATCAGTGCTCATCTACCTGGCCTTAAATGAGAAACAAGAGGGCAACTGTGAGAAAAAGGTATTGTCCATCAGCTGTAGTGCAGTCAGTGGCTACAAGCCTGTCCTCCACCTGAACAGTAGGAGGCTCAACAGCATGAACTTGCCCTCTTCCAATAGCAAAACACAAGGCCGGTTGCTCCAAGTCCAGTTTAAGTCAACAGACAAGGCATTAAGGAAAGCCGAGACCAACACCTCAGAGGTACCAAGGCTTTGTGAGTTACCATTTGGCACTGGCAGTGTTTTCTTGCTCATAATTACAAAGCAGAAGTGAGTGAGATTTTGTTGCTTCATGTATGGGGCTGTTTACCACAATGCAGCTGATCAATGCCAACATGCCACAGTGAGATAAACCACTTCATTTCAAGCACACATTTGAGCTACAGGCTTCAGTTCACCCAAATTTTGGGTTTCTCAGGTGAATTAGCTGACTTAACTAAAGGCTGAATGTGCACCCTGCAGGGCATCACTGTCACCTTCTTCCAAAGACACCTCCCTGGTGTAGTGAAAAGAGCATCTGCCCAGGGATATGTTCCAGCTCGCTCACTGAAGGATGCATCAGAGGTTTGGGTCCTGTGGTGATGAGGTGCCTGCCCAACCCTGCCCTGGCACACCCCCACTTGCTTTACCTTGCAAGCTGAGGGTCTTCAGGCGGAACTCTGTGCCATAGAGGACAACAAAGCAGTGAGACTGGTCCAGTCGGAAACAGGGATCCTCCTGGTACCGGTCAAAATCACGTGAGTTTTTGCCTGGACGAATCTCTTTGATTTCACGAATATCCACTAAGAGAAAGGGAAAACAAAAGAGGGGTTCAGCCAATAGCTTGAAATTCTCATGAAGATGGAGAAGAAAGAAGGGCCCAGATAAAGTCATCAGTTTTAGTCATCTGAAGAGTAGGGTTACCACCCATGCCACGATGGCAGACCCAGACATGCATATGGCACTGGGGTACCAGGCACCGAACAACAAACTCTGTTTCCCAGGTCATTGCATTGACTCTCCTCTGCAAAGGGCAACTGGGAGCTCACCAGAGCATTGAACATCAAGTTAGGAGAAGGAGCTGAAGAGATGCTGGTAAGGGAGCATCTCACAGCCTCCCTCCCTGCAGGAAACTCCTTGAAAGAATTCTCATTGACAAAAAACAAAGAGAAAACAACAACAGCAACATGGTAAAAAAACAACCAAACAAACAAAAAACCAAACCCTCAAACCCAAGAATCTTCCCTTCCTGGAAAAATAGTTTCTAAAATGCTTGAGGGTATCAACTAACAACATTTCTGAGTCACGTTTCCAAAGCAGATGATGCTTCTGAGCAATGTGAGACAGAGATTACTGCAAACCTTACGTGTAATTCATCCCAATTAAACTCCACTTACTGCACTCAGTGTGGACCAACTTGTCTTTCATTTCAATTTACTGCAGTTTAAAACTAGACAGAAATGTCACCCACAGCAGCCAACAACAGCACTGAACTGTAGCACAAGAGATGATGCTCGCTCCAGATGAACATCACAGCAAGGCAGACCCAGGGCTTGGCTTTGGAGAGACTCATGAACCCTACATGAGGAACGTGGGATCCTCTCCTGGCATGACACGCTGTGCAGGGCTGTGGATGTGCACATGGAGACGATGGCAGCCCCACACAAGACATCTCCAGACTGGCCACTGCAATAACCCTCCAAAGCTCTCAGGACAACAGCACAGAAAGCCCCATCTCCTTGGGGCTGCACAGGGAGGGCAGGCAAGCTCCCTAAAATAAAGGTGTGGCTTTCTAAGGCATCACCTACCCTTTGGAAATGAGTTGGCTAGAAGTTCAAACATTAGCATGCCCTGCTGTAACCTGCCCACGTGCTCACACCCTTAGTGACACAGCATGTGATTTTTAGCCCTTAAAAACCATATCACAGTCAAGGTCTTTGCATCCAGGACATGCTCAGCAGGGCTGAAGGCTAATCCTGCCCTTGAAGGATGCAGGGCTTGACAAACACAGTGGGTAAGAACCAGCAGCTGGGTTTTCATGGTAGTTTACCAGTAAATAACTACTGAAGAAAGGCGCCAAATATGAAAGACCTTGTTGTGGATCACACTGCGAGCATCTCATCTCCTCTTCAGAACGTCGCAGTGTGCTGGCTATGGTCTGCACTCACCTCTCACTGCACATCGCACCAGCAGGTTAGTAAGTCAGTAGTAAGATAGAGCTATTGTTCCAAACTGCATAGCCAAAATCCAGGCAATGGTGAGAGCCCTGGAGCAATCCAGGTGCTTAGCCAAGGCAGAAGCACGCAGGGAATTGCTAAGGCAAAGGGCAGCCTTGGCCAGGACTGTGCACCCAGGCAGCAGGGCGAAAATCTCCAGCCCATGCATGCTTGCAGCTGCTTGCTCATCTCTCTTATCCTCCCAAACATGCCTGCATGTGCCGGGGAGAAGGCAGTAAGGGTTTGGTATCTGCAACCCTCTTCTTGCCACAGAGCAGCCTCTCAAATTCAGTGTCTTTACTGAAGCAAACACCTTCCTGGCCCCCTTGCAGCATGGAAGGAAATGACTCTTAGCAGGAAGCACAGCAAGCACAAATGTCACCATCTCAACCAAGCAAGCACCATAATGCTGCTTCCCTGCAACAGCCACTGCCTCCATCCCACCCCAGGTCCTCCCTCCAGCACTTCTGCGCCAGCATGGGACCAGAAGCTACTGTGCATGGGGGAGGAGAGATGAAGACATCTTAGAATCATAGAATGGTTTGAGTTGGAAGGGACCTTTATAGATCATGTAGTCCAACCTCCCTGCAATCAGCAGGGACATCTTCGACTAGATCAGGTTGCTCGGAGCCCAAACAACTGGACCTGGAATGTTTCCAGAGATGAGGCACCTATCACTTCTGTGGGTGCTGCTCCACCTTGCTATAGCTCAGGTATCACTGGGGTTTTCTCTCACTGATTCTGCTCATCTCAGCGAGTTGCTGTGGCTTCTGGGGGTAACCCAGCTCTGCAACGCAACAGCTAGGACCTGCTGCAGCAGAGCATGCTGTGGAAGGCAGCAGTCACTACAGAAGATAGAAACTGGTCTCCATCCCAATTGGACAGTGGCAGAAGGAGGAAGAACTCGGTTCTACAGCAATGCCAAAGGTAGAGAGAAGCTTTCTGCTGGAACAGAAACCCTGCTGTGGTCTGCCAAGGCTGAGATCTCAGAGCAGGGACCAGCAGCAAGCAGGGACAGATGAACAGTGGATGAGATGGGAGGCCTGGAGCATGCTGGCCATCCTCTGGCCCTCTCAGGCAGGCATGTAGGCAGCAGCCAGGAGAGGCTCTGGGAAGGAGGTAGCAAAGCCCATCCAGCCTGGAGATGCTCTACACTCCTCACATGGTTCCATGTTGCATGCTGAGCTATGCTGTGGCCTTGCAGACAGGCTGTGCCTTTCACAGCCTTCCAAAATTCCTCCCAGCCTACCATCAGCAGAAAAGCCTGGCCCTCTGCTTGCCTCCAGCACTTAAAAAAAGGACATGGTCACATTTCTGGGCAAAGAGCCTTCCCTTCAGCAGGAGTGGGGTGCATCAGAAAGAAAAAGCTCACCCCAGATCCAACTTCCACACCATTTAAGAAAAAAAAAACAACCAAACTATTCTCTGGTTACATGAAAACCAGATCCACCCTTAAAGTCATTTAAACCCAAAACTTTGTCTAAGCCTCGTTTGACTGCTGATGGAATGGGTGTTGTAATGTGTAAGGTTAAGGACACTCTGGAAGGGGCTCCGAGGGCTGCAAAATCTCCACCTCTAGAGGATTTTTGGAAAGATATAGAACTGATTAAATGAAAAAACAAATAAACAAAAAATCCCAAACCAACCAAACAAACCACACACACACACAAAAACCCCACAATAAAACCCAGAAGCTGACAAAAAGAGGGCTTAGCCACCACCCCCAGCCCAGCTTGATCTCAGCTGGCTGACATGGACTGATCCTGCCCCAGGGCAGCAGAAAAGCCTCCATGCTACTCACTTTGGACAAGAAAGAGAGTTAAAAAAAAATAAGTTTTCCTACTATTTATAATCACAGAACAGTTTGGGTTGGAAGGGACCTTTAAAGGTCATCTAGTTCAACCCCCTTGCAGCCAGCAGGGACATCTTCAACCAGATGAGGTTGCTCAGGGCCCCAGACAACCTAACCTGGAATGTTTCCAGGGATGGGGCATCTGCCACCTCTCTGGGCAACCTGGGCCAGTGACTCACCACCCTCACTGTAAAAAATTTCTTCTATCTAGTATAATTCTCACTCTTATTTTAAAACCATCACCCTTTGTTCTGTCTCGACAGGTTCTGCTAAAAAGCCTGTCCCTCTCTTTCTTATATGCCCCCTTTAAGCACTGAAAGGCTGCAATAAGGTGTCCTGGAGCGTTATCTTCTCCAGGATGAAAACCCCCAAATTTACCATTGTGGATTCCCCTGAACACAATCCTGTGGTCATCCCTAGCACTGGAAGGGTGCTGGGTTGTCAGGCCCTCAGGGAAAGGCTGCTGAGGGAGAAAAAGGGGAAAAAGACACAACTCGTGTCTGCATGTCAGTGAAAAAAAACCAAAAGGTAAGTCTGTTATGCAACAGCTTGGAGGACAAAGCAGGAGCATCTCCCTCTTGGTATTTCCATGGAAGCCCCCTGAAATGGATATTCAGGCCAGCAGTATATCTGGAGGGGAACTGCAGCCAACCTTCTTGTGCAGGGGTTCACCAGCTGGTTTATCACCCCAGCAGCAGCCCTGCCCAGATTGGGGCTGCTCCTCACCCGCTCAATGCCTCAGATTTGCCGACTGCAACCCAACACCACTCAGAAGAAAAGCCAACAAACCCGAGCAGAAACCCCCTGGGATTCCAGGGGAACGGTCGAGCCTGCGCTAAGTGCTTTGCTGGACGTGGGCCAGCGCCTTCAGCACCTCACAGTCTGCAGCCCCATCCCCTGCCCTTCACCATTTATTAAGCCCCTTTCCACCTACAAAGCTCCGGGTGAGCCCTGGTTTGGTTCCCACACAGACCCATCCCCACATCCACCAAGGATGCCAGAGGAATTGGGCAGACAGAAGCTATCCGAGCTTGATTTAGCAAAAATTAAGGTGGCTCTTACAAAACATGCTGCAGCCATAATGATGGAAAAAGTGGAGTCCTGCACTTTATGTCCCCTCTGCAAGAAGCAACACAGTGACCTCAGCTGATTAGAAACATATCTCCTAGAGAAGACAGGGGGGATCTTATCAATATTTATCAACAGTTAATGGGTGGGTGTCAGGAGGATAGGGCCAGTCTTTTTTCAGTAGAGCCTAGTGACAGGACAAGAGGGAACAGGCACAAACTGGAACATAGGAATTTCCATCTAAACATAAGGAGGAACTTCTTTACTTTGAGGGTGGCAGGGCACTGGCCCAGGCTGCCCATAGAGGTGGGGGAGTCTCTGCCTCTGGAGACGTGATCCTGCGCAACCTGCTCTGGGTGACCCTGCTCTGACAGGGGAGTTGGACTAGATGATCTCCAGAGGTCCCCTCCAACCCCTAACATTCTGTGATTCAGAAGGAAGAGCCATCCCTGTCTCATTTGTACAGGTTTCAGAGTGATGATAGGTCAACCTCTCAACTCCACAAGCTTCCCTTAACTGAGAAGACTACAGAGGACAGTGCAATGGTGAATCAAACAGCTCTGCACAGAGTCACAGCCATGAGGTTACCACAGCCTCCTCCCGGCTGCACTCGCTGTCATCAGCACTGCTGTGCATCAGCTATCAGGTTTCCGAAGGACAATCCCATGCCATTAACAGATGGCTTATCCAGACAGGAAAACAAGAAACCATCTGAGGCCTCTCATTTGACCTTACTAGTTTTTCAGAGGGCAGGAGGCTGAGGCATCCATAGAGGCCAACATAAACACCAAATCACCAGTGCCCTGTGCCCCAGCAAATCTCTCATCTTCCATGAACTAAAATTGGCCATGCTGCCCTTCCAGTGAGGCACCAAACCCCTGTAAAAAGTTCTCTCACCTGCAACTTGTTGGCTTTTTTTTTTTTTCCTCAGGGAGGGACACAGCCACCCCAGTGCTCAGGAGCCCATGGGTCCCATTGCTCTTGTACCCCTCCCATCTCAGGAGAAGATGCAGGTAAAACTATTTTCCCCTCCAGACTGAGTGTCATGGTTTAACCTCAGCTGGCAACTTGGCCCCACACAGCAGCTTGCTCTCCCCACCCCTGGTGGGATGGGAGAAAAGAATCAGAAGGGTAAAAGTGAAGAAACTCACGGGTTGAGCTAAAGACAGTTTGATAGGTAAAGCAAAAGGCACACACACAAGCAAAGTGAAACAAGGAATACATTCACTACTTCCCATGGCAGGCAGGTGTTCAGGAAAAGCCCCAGGAAAATAGGACTCCATCACACTAACAGTAACTCAGGAAGACAAACACCATCACTCCAAACGTCCTCTCCTTTCTTCTTTATACCCCAGATTTTATTGCTGAGCACAATATATGGTATGGAACATCCCTTTGGCCAGTCCCAGCTGTGTCCCCTCCCAACTCCTTGTACACCTCCAGCCTGCTCACTGGTGGGGCGAGGACCAGAAAAGGCCTTGACCCTGTGCAAGCACTGGTCAGCAACAGCTACAATATCCTTGAATTATCAACACTGACTTCAGCACAAATCCAAACCACGGCCCCATATAAGCTCCTACAAAGAGAATTAACTCTAGCCCAGCCAAAACCAGCACACTTGGCTCAGTTGTGTTCCAGGTTCCTCCAGCAAACTGCTTCATCTCACCTGCTCCTGCATCAGCAAACAGCAATTTTTGCTCTGAGACATTGCCTTTTGCTATGAAGTGACTGTTCCACTAGCTCTAGCCCCAAAGTGGTGACATCCACGCAGACAGCACCTTGGGAGGGAAGACGCTGGGAAAAAAAAATATATATATGGCTCAGCGGGCTGGAGATGGGACAACAGGGAGCTCCCATTAGCCAGGATGACTGGATCCCAGCTCAGATCCTGGCTCACCTCTCAATGATCTCAGTCTAACAGCGAGGAGCAGGAGGATTTGGCAGAGAGCCTGACCGCTGCCCGGGGAGCCAGCACCTCTGCCCAGATACCAGCACCACGCAGCCCACGCAGGGCACGCAGGGACACGCCAGCTGCTCTGCGGGCACCAGCACTTCCTGCCCGCACCTCCGCCTGCTGCTGCCTCCTCTGCGCCCCGTCTCTTGCAGCTTCTAAGCTCCAGCTCCTCCCACCCCTGTCCCCCCCAAGAATCCTTATCAGCTGCAGAGGAAACTAGAGGAGATGCGCAGGGAGATTAGGCGATGCTGTGCAGCTGCATCGCTCTGTGAGTCGAGGAGGGGATGCAAGGAACCACCCTTCCCTCCTTCATCCCATGCACGCACAATACAGGCTGGAGCAGGAAGGCAAAAATCCTGCCCAGACGTCACCCTGCTGCTGCAGAGCACTGTGGATCTCTCCTCAGGCTAACCCAGACCTTGCTGCTCCACCAGCTTTAGCCTCAGGCTGGTGACCTTCAAGAGCTCACCAACATCCTCCTCATGCTAGAGACAGAGGTAGCTGTGGGCTGGCAGCTGCCTATCCTGTATCATCAGCACGTCTCCTGCTCTCAGCTGCAAGAAAACAAGAGTTCAAAAACCAAAGCTGATCCCCCAAGTGAGTGAAGCAGGATGCTGCTACCGCACAGCCTCTGCCCACAGCCCAGCTCAGACTGGGGTCACAAAGGCTGGCAGTTTCTGCTCTGCTGGTCTCAGCTTCCCAGGCACTCAGACCTGCCTGGCCTGAGCCACTTCCCTGCCAGTGCTGCCACCGTGTCCCTAACCAGTTCACGGCCTCAGAGCAGCTGAGATGTGGTATTGGACCCACCTCTGCTTCTGGTGAGATGTGTGACCTGGGCAAAGCGCTCCAGTTCCTTCCCCAGCCTCCAATGTACGATCCACCTCAGTTGCACCCCTGGAGTCATAGGGGTGGGGAGAATATGTTATGAGGGGAGTGCATCTGCGATAAACACCACACTGGTTTGTCCATCCCAAAGCCAGACAAGAAAACACCACAGCAAACAAAGCAAAGAAGCAGAGGTGGAAGACTGGTCCCAAGAGATGGTCACTTCTTGCAGTCACAGTCCAAGCCCCTAAAGAAGCACCAGCAGCCCCTGGTCCCAAAATCCTTCCACATCCCACAAACAGTCAACACCTCTCACATGGGGAGAGGGAGGAAGAGAAGGTTGATAGAAATGGGGCAGGATGCATTGGGGGATGTCTCCTACCTAAAGTCAGCTAATGGCCAGAAGTTAATCAGCAGGGTTATTACAAGGAACACCTCCTTATCTCCCAAGGCTGGCACCCATGAGAGCCCTGGACTAGTTACACCCTCACCACATGGGAATGTTTCTACCTCAAATACAAGCAGAGCCACTCCAGACAGGGTAAGCTCCAGTTTTCCCTTGTGCAGATGCTGCTCTGAAGAAGTCATTGTCCCTTTCCCAGATGAAAAAAGGCTGTTGGCAGACTGCAGAGCCACTCTTCAGTCATCAGCCTGGCCTGTTTGAGAGGCACAAGCTTCCACTGACTCAAATGGAAAGGGGAAGCTCAGCACTGGTACTTCTGGACAGACAGTCCGTCTAGGGATGGTTCCACAAGCCATCCCCAAGGTGACCTTTATCCTATGTGGCATCGAGGGCATCATCCCCCTCAGTCCTGCCCAGACAAGGAACGTGATCATCTTAAAGGAGCACAGTAAAATGCAGGGAGGGTGGTGGAAACTGAAGATGTGTGAGTACAGCTCCTCCAGTCTGTCTCTGCTGCTCTCCCTCCCTCCTGTGCGGATGCATAGAGGTAAGGAGATGCAAGAGGTACCACAGAGGATAGGGATGGATCAATGGGATACCTGGCACAGTGCTGCATGGTGGCACAGAGCAGGGTGAGATGCTCATGGAACCTGCTCCGTGCGCAGATGTCCCTCATCGAAGGGCCCAACAGGGAGCACTTCTGTGCAACATCCCCACATCCCTCTCCTTGGGCTTGCAGGGTCTCTGTCTCCAGGCACTAAGCAGTGCTACCTAAGCCACACATTGCCCTAGCAGGAGACTTTAGCTTCAATTTACATGGGAGAAGCAAGGGCTCTTGGTGATGGTCTTCACACCAAGCTCCTCAACCACTTGGGTTTGTTTTTTAATGAATGACCTCACCTGAGATTTATTTGGTCCCTAGAACTGGAGACATCCTCCTTGCTTGCACACTTAACTGCTCCATGGTTCATACCAAACCTGATGTGCCAATCCCCCAAAATTTCACACTTTGGTGTCTAGGCCTTTTCATAATATGCTTCAGAGCCCGAGCTGCTGGGGATTATGGAGACCATATTCCAAACAGCAGAAAGACTTTGAGAACAGGCTGACACAAGGCATTAAATGACATGAGAGACCAAAGAGAAGGAAAAAAAACCAAACCACAACCCAAAAAGATAAACCAATTTCTGCTGCTTGGCTGGAGTGTAAAATAAACTTGTGTCCCAGCAGATCCATGTCCCCTGTGCCCAGCAAGCCTAGGGATCCCAGCACCACCCAGAGTCTGCACTGGGACCTGGGACAGCTTTTCAGTCCTGTGAAGCTGAGAAGAACTGTGAGCAGGCAAGGATGTAATGGTTGGACTTGATGATCTTAAAGGTCTCTTCCAACCAAAATGATTCTATGACTAGCAGAACAAGGACTGCAGGCTTGAAGGAGAGGGGATATCCAAAATTCCTCAGAATCCTGGCCACAGGAACCAGAGGTGGATGAGTGATGTCTGCAGGACAGGCACTAGCAGAAGTACCTAAGTACATCAGCTGGAGGACAAAGCAGCAGGCTCAATGCTCTGATGCTGCCCAGGAACACAAGAGCTTTGCCCTTCACTCACGCCAAGAAGGACCACGTCAGGCAGTATCCAAACACTCAGCAAACAAACCAAGCCAGCCCTCACCCCACCTCTCCACCAGCTGGGAAGCACATTTATGGGGTGCAGATTTACAGGGCAGGGTGCCAGGGGTGTTAAAGTCCTCTTGGACATGCCATGCTGTCAAAACAGCCGAGCCCCCACCTGCAGCCACCCCCATTATCTGAGCTGGCTCATGCACTGGGGACTGCACGTGCAGAGACGCCCAGGGAGGTTGAGGAGGAGGGATGAAGGACACACCTGCACACACAGAGGGATGTCCTTCAGTCATCACATCACCCGGCACTTCTGGAAGCAAGTAAACAGGAAAAAGCCTCTCCAGCAGCTGCTCTACCCAGTGTCCCCACAAGGCACAGCCTGCTGTGACAGCCTTCCTCAATGTCCCCTCTTGGTGACAATGACTTCCAACCCAGGCTGGAGCAGCCCTACTGAGGAGAAATGCTCACATTGAGCAGGATGGGTCCCTGCACAGCACAAGCAGGGGCAGAGAGGAGCAAGATGTAAGTAGAGGAAGGTCCAGAAGGGATGGAGAGCAGGACATTGCTGCACTGGAGCAGGCAGCGGAGCAGCCACAGCACCACTGCATGCCACCAAGAGTGCAGTGGCTCTCCCTCACCTATCCCTCCCAGCACCATGGTCCCTCCTGCTGCTACTGAGATCACAACATGGAGCATCCAGTTCCTGGCTGATGGGTTTTGAAGTTAGAGGGAAAAGGTAACCTGAGGCAGGCTCAGTCCAAGGACAATTCACCCCATAGGTCACTCCCCCCAAGGGCCAGGGTAGGAAGGCAGCAGATCTCCACGCAGAATCACAGAATCATTAAGCTTGGAAGAGATCTCCAAGATCATCAAGTCCCTCTGTCAACCTATCATGACCATGCCACTAAACCATGTCCCTAAGTATCACATCTATCTGTCTCTTAAACACCTCCAGTGACAGTGACTCCACCACTGCCCTGGGCAGCCTGTTCCACACTCCCTGGTATGGATGTGAGCTGGGGTGTGCAGAGAGGCTGAGCTGCAAACACAAGGCAGCACAGCTCTGGGGGTGATGGTGTCCCATGCCAAGGCAGAAAAAAAGAGTCACATTCCTAGAAAATGAAAATAAATCTGTTTGTAATGGGTTGTGGGGGGGAGGGGAAATATCCAAGCTAGATGGAAGGTCCTGCCCCTTCTGCTGTGGTTGGTAGCCATTTCATCCTCAAGTCAAGTGGACAAAGTCAGGTCAGCAAAGCATCTCATTCATGGAAACTCACATGCTGGACCACAACCTTTGCCAGGGCAATTTTACAACAGTGATGGGAGTTTGCCTGCCTGTGTGCACTGGGACACTGCATTAACAGCATGAGGAGACATGATCATCCAAAACCTCAGAACCACAAGTGTTTCCAAACAGAAGGTAGGAGCTGCAAAGGAAAGCAAGGGAGAGGTCCATTCCAGACTCTGGAAGGCTTTCCACAGCTCTCCAGCCAGCCCAATTCATGATCCCAGCTCCAAAAGCTGAAGAGCCACCAGACCAGACAGGCAGCAGGGATGAATCTGGAAAGCAGTCTGAAAATCACAGAGACTTTCAGAGTATGGGCTATTTGTGTTGTAAAGCCCTGGTGACTTCTACAGCTTTAGGCTTGACAGCTTCTGCTGGAGACACCAGCTCTTGGTCTTTTGGGTGCTCAGGATGCTCTTGCAATCATGTGTCCTCCCATCATCTGATATATCAAGGTCTTTGATATTGATGGGAATACATGAAGAGGCAGGAAGGTGCCCAGAGATAAAGAGAGTTGGGACAGGAGGCATGGGCCCTTCACAGCTGTCAGGCAGAAGCAGACAGCTCTACCTGCAGCAACAAGAGCTGGGGGATCTTCAGAAAGGCAGAAAATTCTCAGAAATGAGGAAGTATCTCATTTGAATCAATGTCAAAAAACATTTTCCATGTAGCACAGCTCTTTGTGCCACATAAAAATCCTAAAAACTGAAAAAGTAAAATGGAAGGAAGGAAAGCTTTCTGCAGCACTGAAGAGTCCCTTTGGGAATGGCCTTTGTCACCGTGTCCCCCTCCCAAGGGCTCTCCCCAGTCTGGGAGACACCCTCCTGCCACTGCTTGATGTAACAGCTCCAGCAGAGAAACCACACGGGGTGGAACAGATGAGCAGGGACGTCAGAGAGGAGGAAAAGCCATGAGATCACCACCCACCCCCGTGCATGGCAGGATACAGTCACTGCAAAGGATGTGCTAGATATGACACTGATCTCCTACGCGATACAGGCAGGAGAGAGCCAGCAGCAGCAAACCCGACAACCAGGAGAGCCAACAAGCCCTGCAGGGACAGTCACAGGTTCCTGTGAGCATCCCAGGCTGTTAGATACCAAATCATTTTCTCTATACAGGTATGTGTGGGACATACAAATGTTTCTTCTTTTATCCTTCTCTTGATAGGTATCCTTCTAGTTGCTGTAGTTCATCATCATTTTCCAGCACTTGCTCTCCAAGCTTTTTGGTCAAGGGGAAGAAGGGAGGATGGGGGAGGTAAATTTTCAAAGGTATTGCAAGGGCCTCAAAATTTAAGCCCCACTGATTTCTGATTTCTACTGCCCTTAAACCACAGAGCACAATAGAAAAGACAAAGTCTTCTCCACTGACTTCAGACATTTTATCATATAACAACATTCAGCTGATGGTTTAAACTCAGAGCTGCACTGGGCTTTGTGATCAAAGCCCCACAGCTCCTCACTACATGCAGCAAGCTTTTCCTGGACTCTCCACACCCCTCCATCATCCTGCACTTCACATCAGGTCCTACTGAACCTCCAGCAGTTCAGGAATGAGGACACATAGCACAAGGAGCTTGCTGCAGCCCCAGCCAGGCCACCTGGCTCCGAGAAGCATGGTCACACACCTCTGAACCCAAACCACCAGCCCAGCTTTTGGTTGACCTGCTATTAAGCAGAGACTGGTGCTGTTGGTCCCTTCATCTAATGAACTATGACCCACCAAGGGTGTGGTCCTGCTGCCCATGCAGGACTGTCAACCACCATGCTTGAGACTGGGCTGAAGAAGTCTCAAAGTTCCTGCCAGCCAGTGTCATGGCCTAGGTGAAATGTTAAGCACAAACCATTTGCAAATCCAGCCCCAGCAGTACCCTGCTTTGGCAGAGACAGAGGAGATGGACACACAATCAAACATGCTCCACTTCCAGCAGCTTCAGAGGTTCCCAATCCAAGGGCTGAGCTGCTGCAGCTAGTCAAGGCAGGACACCATCAGAAGCTCGTGTGATGCAGCCAAAGCTGTAAGGCAGTCTCAAGCAAGTGCTCGGATTTGCAGAGATCCTGCTCCATCCCAAGTGGTGACAAGTTTTACATCCTGGCCAGACTGCCCATCACAGTGCAGCTCTGCCACTTGGGTCACTTCTCAGCAATCCCAGCACTCTCTGGAGAGAAGGTTCCAGCCTTAGAGCAGTGCCTGAGTTCCCAGGATCACAAAAATTAAACGAAGGCTGCACTCCTGGGACAACTTGGTGGTCAAACCTGCTCTACCACACACAGCACTTGTGGACAGGACCTCAGCACTACTCAGGGACAGGGACTTTAGCACTGACTCCTGCTGAGATGGCAGACAAGCATCTTCTCCTCTATCTGCAAGATATGCAGAAGGTCCCAGGCCTGCTCACACAGGGCCGGGTGATGGGCATCGCTAACAGCCAGCAGGTCTGCAGGGTGTTGGCAGGGCACATCACTGCGATTAGATAAGGGAGCTGAGCAAACGCTTCGCCGATAACAACAGCTACCCCACGGAGCAGGCAAAGGAGCTACAACAAAGAGCTGTAAAAACGCCACAGACTGGGCTGGGCAACTGCTGGCTCAGCTCAAGATAGGGCACGTTAAAAGTCCTGTATGAAATCCCACCACAAAACTGCCCCTGGAGATGGGAGGAGATGGCATCAAGCACGCAAGGTGCTCCTCTGCAAAGTCAGATGTTCAGATCCAGCTCACTCAGATGCTCCTCTCACCATACATGGTGTCTGGCCAACACGGCTGTCTGCAGGCAGGGAGAAAGCCAAGCGCTGCACTGCTTCTGCCCTGAAAAACCTGGAGAGCTCAGGCCCTCGGCATAGGTGAGGTTTGACACTCCACCAAACCTCTCCAGCACGTTTTAATTTGTGGGCTTAAAACTCATAAGCCAATACCTTCCACATGGCTGACTGGCAAACAAAGGAGCCATAAGGATTGACAGTGTAGGTGCAGGACCAGAGTGGAGCACAGGTCTTCCAGCCAGCTAACCTCTAGCTGCTCTCTAGGTTGGAGGGAGGCTTTTGAGATGCCAAGACAGGAGGTTATTTGTGATGTGTCTCACTACTGCAGGAGTAGAGGTCTTCTAGCCTCTTCCTCCTGGAAGAAACCACCAAGAAAAGGGATGTAAAGTGAAGGGAAGCAGCTCTTTCAGTTTGGAGGTGAAGGCAGAGCTCGTTCACTTTCCCCAGTTTAACACAAAAATCCAGAGAGACCTAATAGCAGCCTTCCAGTACTTAAAGGGGCCCACAGGAAAGCTGGGGAGAGACTCTTCATCAGGGAGTGTAGGGATAATGATTTTAAACTGAAAGAGGGTAGAATTTGAGATCAGACATTAGAGAGAAATTCTTTACTGTGAGGATGGTGAGGCACTGCAATAGGTTGCCCAAACAGGCTGTGGATACCCCATCCCCGGAAGCGTCCAAGGCCAGGCTGGGCAGACCTTTGAGCAGCCTTGTGCAGTGAAAGGTGTCCCTGCCTGTGGCAGGGGGGTTGGAATGAGATGATCTTTAAGGCCCCTTCTAACACAAAGCATTCTGTGGTTCTATGATCCCAGTAAGCAGGAAGGTAACAACACACACACAAAAAACCCCCTTCACACAAGAAGCTTCCTCAGCAGAGCTTCAGCAAGCAAAGCTTGAACCATTAAGACAGTCACAAGCCACACTCTCACCTTCTCGCAGCAGCAATTTCTGCAACCCCCTGCTAGAGGCCCGTCAGGAGACTGCTACTCTCCCCTTGTATGATGAGGATCTGTGTCCTGCACCCACGGGGTGGCAGAGCACAAAAGGGGACCCACCAGGGCAGGAACCATCTTGCACCCCAAGAAGATCCAATTCTGAAGTCTGTTTATCCTTGAAACCCACCACTCACCTCCCAAGAGATCCAAGCCCCTCAGCTTATTCAGATGGCCTCAAAAAACAAAATTAACCAAAAAATAAGCTGTGCCTTGGCGGACTAATAGAGGAGGTAAGTAGTTGGAAATGATGAGGTGAATACCAGCCACTCTTTAAGAGTCACTTTGTACTAATATTCCACAGTTCCTGCCTTTTCCTTGGCACAGGCGATGGCTTTTCTCCACCTCCATGAGGCTGAGCTCATCTCACTGAAAGCAAGAACACAACCAGGGTTTTTTTCTAGGTAGTTTTCCCCCCCTCCTCTCTCTCCCCTATAAATCAAACATCTGCTCCAAATTTTCAGCTCGCTTTCTCAGCAAACTCTGAGTTTTCTGATGTGTTTCAAGGCAAACAGCTCAACAAGACGCTGGCTGTAACCCCCCAGCACTTAAAGTTATGAATGCAGACCCTGTTGGATTAAAAAAAGAATTTTGTAACACAGGAAATGTAAAAAAGAAAATAAAATTAAATGCATAAAAGACAACTGACTGGAGGGATTAGCTCTGCTTTGCTTTGGGTGATTAACAAAAAGAATAAAAAATTACTAGAGCTCTTCCCATGGTGGCAGCCAAGCCCTCTGCAGAGTTGATTAGCAAGAAAGCAGTATGTTGGTAATTAGAGCTGGCTGAGACACTCCTGGGTAAAAACTGATAGTAATTGACACAAAATTACTTCTTCTTGCACAAACCAGGATTGCATTCCACTCAGTTTCAGTTTTGAGAAAGCACAGCAGGAGAAGGTGGCTGCGTTTCAAAGCGAAAGGCTTTGCCACATGGACTAGTTTGCCCTCTCCTCCCTGTTCCTCAGCTGGTCCTGCTCACCGGGAGTGAGCTGAAAAGCTCAGCAAGGAGGAAAAGGTGGGCACTTTCCAACAGTGAGGTTGGGTCCTTTCAAACAGAGCAGGGTCTTCATCTGGGAGCTCAGCTGGCTGGAGCCCTTGCTCTGCCCACTGCTGAGTCAGAGCTGCTCACTGAGGGGGACACACGCTGATGATTAACACACAAGGTCACTCTGTGCAACACTCACAAAGTGCTACACAAGGGTGACAAAGCAAGGGGACAAAGAAGAGTGCTGTCATACCAGTATGGGCACCCTCCTCCTCCCAGCATCAACATACCAGGGCTTCAACACCTCCTGGCTTTTGGGCAGGAGGAAGGCAAGGCTGGGCAGTTTGATGGTGTCCAACAAAGCTGTCTGGTTGCCTCTACGTTGTATAGCATGCGTGATGATGTCACCTAACCCATCAAGCTACTCCTCCATCAGCATCCCTCTGGTTCAGTCACACCACTGTCAAGAGATACTGTTCATCACCAACGGTTTTGTTCTTATGGGCCAAAAGCTCCTTCCAGAGGCCAGCTCAGATCCTGCTTGCTTCAGGAAGTAACTTGAAATAAAAGATGTCCCATCACCTTTGAGTATAAGCAACATGGCCAGCAGAGCTGGCCGCCACACACCCACTTGGTCAGGGAGAAGCTGTCACACTGACAGCACACCACTGCTGAGGCATTGAAGGCATGGAGGATGAGGGCTTCCCTAGGTCTTCCTCCAGGCATCCTCCTTTCCACCATGCAACCTCCAGGTCAGCACGCACCAGAAAGCTAAGCAACACCAAAATTCACCTTCTCATGAAGGAGAGAACAAACAATTGGTTGACTATTGCAACTACCCAGAGTTCCTGGAGAAGAGAAGCACTGACAGACAAACACCCATAGACCCTGGGGAGGTGGCAGCTCTACACCACCACTCACAGTGATGTTGAAGCTCTGAAACAAGCACCACCGTGCCAAGGAATGACAGCTGTGACTGTGCCCTGAAGCCCTCTCCTCCTGCCACACCACAGCTTTAGCCCACATGCCTGAGGCCATCTGGAGATGAGCCCTCTGTCCCCTTGTGCACTGCCTACCACACAGCAGGAGGCTTCTTGAGCTGCAGCCATGGGGGCTGTGCTCTTCTCAACAGGGTAAGTAATGGAGCCAGGTCACCTAGCACTGCCACCCCTCCTTGGGACAATTACACATCTTGTTTCTGCAAAATCCACCACGTGCAGAAAACAGAGCACAGATCCTCCATGCTGGGGTGTTCATGGAGACAGATACATTTTCAAGACGTGGCCATCTATACAGACGTGCTCCAAGTCCAAGACCTCTATACGTGGTACACCAAGGACACTCATCTTTTCTGAATGGGTAAAAATCCAGGATCATCCTTACTCAGAAAACTAACTTGTGTCTAGGGGGTTCTTAAGCTCCTTGCTGGTCTCCATATCTCAAGCAACATGAGAACATTCACTACCACACAATGAACACAGCAGTCTTTGACCTCCACACACTGTCCAGTGGAGATGGGAAGGAACATCGGACCACTGTCTGCTCATGGATTCACTCATATTGCAAGTTAGGTACCAGTACCATCACGAAAAGCAAACCCCAATCTTCCTTCCAGCCCCAATCCCCTGCTCCCCACCCCAGCATGGCTCATCTTCATAGGGAGAACTGGGTCAGTCATTGCTTATGGTTGAAAATCCCCTGCACTGAAAGTGATCAGTTTGACTCCAGATCACCTCCCCTTCTGGTTCCCACCATGGCCATGTGAACACGTGAGGGGAATACATAAGTGTATTTGCCATGAGCAGTGGAGCTGTCACACACCTGGGTTTCCCCAGACATCCTTTTTCCACCCAGAAAGCACATCCAGATGTGTGTAGGGAAGTGGCCAACAACCTAGCATTGCTGGCCACAGATCGCATGGCTGTGCCTCGCCTGCCTAGATACACAGTCACTGGGTGCACACAAGCCGATGCTTCCACCTGGAGCTCCCACGCTTCTGTCCAGGAAGTGTTACAGCAAGCTCTACTCAGCCCCAGGAAGGAAGAGGGGCAAGAGGATGGGTGCTGGTCAAGGTGCTGGGTGACTCCAGAGGAGGGGACTGAGGAGAGGGTGAGATGCTCAGGTGCAGAGAGGAAATGGGGAAAGCATGTGGCATTAGAGAGATGGGGCTGAAGATACGGCAGCTCTTAGGGCTAATGTTCCAGCATGGCCAGTCTCATCTCTCAGGAGGGCTGCATGCAGTGCAGGAACATCACACACGTTGGGAGGCACATGCCAGGCAACCCAGAGCCCGTGGCCACCAGCCAGCCAACTTGCCTGCAGCACACCAGAGGAGCCCCAAGTAATTTTCCACTGTGATGTTTAAAGGAACACCACGGAACTGGTTGCCCTGTGTTCCCCAACTCTTGCTCTTCTTTCCCTAGAAACCTGTGGATTTTTTTTTTTTTAATTTGATCATCTCAGTCCTTAGGACACACTCTCTGTTTCCCTAAGTTCAGCTCCCAGCTTTACAAGGCCTGCAGCACATGCTTAGATCTGCCCACAAGAACAACAGCCTGCGTAGACAACAGTGGGATCCTCCATCTCACCATGGACACACGTGATCTGTAGCCACTGCCAGAGACCAGTACCCCACCAGCAGAGCAGATGGGTGCTTTGCTTCAATTTAAGAACAATGTAAACCCAGAGCCAAGGGAGTGCTGTGCTGTCCTCCCTCTTCCACTGTCCCAAAGCTCCTCAAGTCCACTCAGGGAAAGGTGCATGGGAGCTTCACATCCCAGTGATGCTACCGTAGCCCAAGGCTCCTTCCAGATCTGCCTGGAGACATTGCTTCGCAGAAGCTAGAGAACTACAAAGACCTTAAGGCCAACCAAAGCCTCAGACTAGAAGCGGCAGCGTTTTGTGGTCCTGCCACAGAGACATGACCATCATCTTCACCTCCTTTCTTGACCTGAGCCCTTCTGTGATACTAATAGCATCCAGAGCCTTTCCACTCTGGGCCAGCAGCAATGACACCACCTCCACAGTCTTGCTGCACCTGTCACATCCCTCAGTGCGGGGAAGGCCAGCAGGATATAGGTCACACCACCTTTGTCTGTGTCCCCTCTTCCTCACCTCCAGCATCCAACAGGGACACTGACCTCATGCTGGCAGGGGCACGAAAGGTAATTTAAGAGAAACAGCAGTAAGCTGGGAAACCAGTGCTGAGGTTCAAAGCTTCCTGGCAGGAGACCTCATGACTTTCCCCCCCGTGCCACCCCATCTTTGGGGTTTCACACATTTCTTACGCATACCTTCCTCTGCTCAAGAGTCAGAGGGTGCACGGGAAACCAAAGCTGCTGTGCCCATCACTGCACCCGGGGCAAGCAGGACCCAGCCTCATACCACCTGAGCTCTCCTGAACTCCTGCCATCGTCCTCGGGCAGATGTGCAAAGAGCGGGGATTCCATTACAATATTTTGGGTTTGTTTGTCTGCTTTCCACCTTTCCATCTCATCTGTTGTTCCCAGGTGCAACCTCCGAAGGGCTCCAACTTAATCCTGCCTCCTTCTGAGGCTCCTGATGGCTTTTAGGTGTTGTTAATCAAGGTACCACCCGGAAAAAGGCACCTGGGTTATCCCAGAGGTTTGATTCCCAGGAAGGAAGCAGAAAGTTGGGGCCGAGGGTGGCCGCGGTGGTACCCAGCCCGAGCATCCCCCACGTCTATCAGTCATCGGAGCTGGCCTGGGAGGGGTAACTGAACACTCCTCGGGCACCCTCGGGGCTGCTGCCCGGGCAAAGGAACCGGACACTCTTCAGGCACACCCCCAGGGCTGCTGCCCAGGCAAGGGAACCAGACACTCCTCGGGCACCCCCGGGGCTGCTGTCCTGGGCGATACCGGGCGCGGAGAGCCTGGGGATCATCTCCTCGTTTTTCCCCTTCCTCCTCTCCACGCCGCGACCGGCGGCTCCTGGGGAGGGCTCCGGCCGGGGCCGCCCCGCACCCATAGCCCCGAGGGAATCCGAAGCTCCTTTCCCCCCTTTTCCTGCCCGGTTCCGCCGTCGTTCTCCCCGCTCCCCGCACTCACCGGCTCCCTCCATCTTCTCCGAGCCGCGGCTCCAGGTGACCTGCCGCGTCTCCAGCTTCACCTGGAAAGTTTTCCGTTCGGGTCGCTGCGACTTTTTGGAGTAGAAGAGGGTCATGACGGTACCCACCTCCAGGCTACGGCAGAGGTGAGCTGCCTCCGCCTCGCTGGGGGCCCCTGGGCCGCTCCCCGGCCCGGCCGCCATCGGCACGGCGAACAAAAGGGAGCGGGAGCGCCCGGAGCGGGGCCGCCGCCGCCCGCCGCGCCCCGAGCCCGGCTGAGGGGGAGGAGGAGGAGGAGCGAGGAAGGAGGAGGAGGAGGAATGAGGAGGGAAGGGGCGGGAGAGGAGCGGCGGCGTGGGGCGGGGCGGGGCGNGCGGCGGCGTGGGGGGGGGGGGGGCGGAGCGGAGGGGGGGGCTGGGCCCTGCGGGGAGAGCATCCCACGGGGAGAGCATGCCGCGGTACAGCTCGCGCTGGAGGACAGGGGAGGGGTGGGTGAGGGGCAGGGAGCTCTGGTGGGTATGGGGCTCGGCGTGCCTGTGTACCCAGCGTCGTGGCGTGTCTAGAGGGGATGTGGACTGTACCCCATAGCTCGGAGGGCGTCCCAGTGATACCTACCCCACAGCATGGCATGGGTATGGGGGCTACACTGGTTTTGGAGTATCCCAAAACCGCGCAGCATTGCTGGGGTAGAGGGAGTACACTACACCCTCTACCTGACAGTATGACTAGGGTACTGGCAGGGTACCCTGCACCGTACATGCATGGCACACATAGGTTCCCCATGTGCTGCACACCCCACAGCACAGGACACCATGGGGCCCTGGCACCCCACAACACATTTTCTGTGGGGTCCAGGATGTGCAACACACCCCACAGTGTGGCACATGTGACATCCCAGGGGTGCTGCATGCCCCAGCACGGCATTCCATGGGCCATCACCCCCGTGCACAGCCACTGGACTGAGGGTCTCAGCCTCCTAAGCCTCCTGCCACTGGCACCACCACTCGTGTCCACCGTGTGAGCTGTGCGGGTGAGCAGGCACACGTGGGGACACAGACTTGAGTGAGGCATGGGGCACGCTGGCAGCTGCCCCAGAAGCTGCTATCTGAGAAAAGGAGGCTCAGGGGAGACCTTCTAGCTCTCTACAACTACCTGAAAGGAGGTTGGAGCAAGGTGGGGGTTGTTCTCTTCTCCCAAGTAACAAACGACAAGACAAGAGGAAATGGCCTCAAATTGTGGCAGGGGAGGGTTAGGTTGGACATTAGGAAAAATTTCTTCCCCAAAAGGGTTGTCAAACCCTGGAACAGGCTGCCCAAGGAAGTTATGGAGTCACCATCCCTGGAGTGACTGAAAAGTCTTGTAGATATGGTGCTGAGGAACATGGTTTAATGGTGACTTGGCAGTGCTGATTAATGGTTGGACTTGATGATTTTAAAGCTCTTTTCCAGCCTAAAATATTCTATGATTCTTCTCTCCCTCTCCTCCCTGGGACATCCGCATCCCTGCTACAGTGGGACAGGCCAAGCAGGGTGGCTATTCCTGGGGACAGTCCCTTCTGTCTGGCTGCCTCTGGCACTGTGACATGGTTCCTCACTGGAGCCAGGCCTGCAGCTGCTGCAGCTTCCTTCCCACAAACCATGGCCAGAGTTGTGACAGCAGAGAAAGCAGGATAGGGGGTGCAGGGTGGCATCCAGGGATGTGTGGGGGTGTGGAGGTCGTGGGAGGCTCTCCAGCCCAGTGCTGGATCTGGCAGGAGGCCACACAAAAGCAGGGTTATCGAGGGGTAAGTGGTTGAATAGGGTTTCAGAGCGGTTTGCTCCATTCGTGTGGTTAAAGCCTGCAATTTCCCCTTCTGACCCATGCTCACCCTGTGCCTCCTCCCCACCAGGGCACCCCAGGGCTGCTTGGGTGCTCAGGCTGCCCTAGGATGGGGACGGTGTCCCAGGTGTGAAATAGCAAACCCTGAGGTGCTGTGGCAGGTCCAGCTGGCCAGCCTGTGGGCAAGTGTGGCCCTGCTGCAGGAGAGCAGTGGAAGGGAGAGACCAGAGGAGATGTATCCCTATGGATAAACACACAGATATATGTATTTATGTGAATGTGTACAACACACACACACACACGAGGCAGCATGGGGCTGAGCAGCTATCTCACCCTCCAGCTCATGGGTGGGTCTGGAAGGAGCATCAGTTGCTGAGGTCCATCTCTGAGTACACCCCAAATGCAAGCAGCTCCCACTGCCTCACCCACCTTCAAAGAGGTCATGCATGAGCACATTCATGCACACACACTAAAACCCCTACAAGGTTCATGGTTGGTGAGGATCCCACCCAATGCATGGGCATCAAAAAGACAAGGACAAACTTACCCTTATAAAAATGACCAGCATGTAAGACCCCCCTAAAGGGTGATGGGGCACTGGGGACATGCTCGGCTAAGACAGAGCTGCTTGTAACCTGCTGGTGGGAGCCCTAGGGTGGCACAGGTTCCTCAGCTTCACTCCCCGCAGGCTCAGGTGCCACTACTGCCACCGGGGAAGTCACTCCGTGCTTGTCTACTGGCCCCACTTGTGACCGGCAGGAAGCAGCCAGCCCAGTGGTCTTAAAATAGCTGAGCATTATGGGCACACCCTTGTTTTTGAGGGCAAAACCTGAGAAGGGAGTGTGGCCATCAAAGAAGCAGAAAAGGTAACTCCCTCACTCCCAAACACTGATGGTTCTTGCTGACTGGATATTAGGAAAAAGTTCTTCACTGAGAGGGTTATCAAATCAAACCTAAACCTCCCCTCATGCAACTTGAGGCTGTTTCTTCTTCTCCTACTGCTTGTTACCTGGAAAAGAGACCAACCCCCACCTTGCTCAAACCTCCATTCAGGGAGTTGTAGAGAGTGAGAAGATCTCCCCTGAGCTTCCTCTTCTCCAGACTAAACAACCCCAGTTCCCTCAGCTGCTCCTTCCTAGAGACTTGTGCTCCAGACCCTTCACCAGCTTCGTTGCCCTTCTTTGGACACATTCCAGCACCTCAATGTCCTTCTTGTAGTGAGGGCCCCAAAACTGAACCACTCCAGGTCATTCATTCATTCCCGTTTGTTCTGTACTGCCTGGGGTGGATGAACAAGAAACCAGCCCATGGGCTGAGAAAAATCACCACTGGTGAAGAGCTTCCCCTGGCTTTGAGAGCAGGATCTGGAAAACCCTCAGGGAATGTGGTGCTGAGCTACCTCTGGCCCCCGGGTGGTGTTAGCAGACACGGAGCAGCACAAGGCAGATTTTTTGCCAGGGATGGAAAGCAGAGCTGCCTGGGGCCACTGTGTATGCTGGCATGGTGCCGGCCACGCTCACTGAGGAGCTGGGGTGAAGCAGTGCCCACAGGCAGGAGACTGCCTGTGCCTCTCTCCAGCATCCTCTAGCCCCTTCTAGGTATTGCAAGATCCCTTTGGATTACAAACTGGCACCTGATAGGAAAGCTGCTGCAGTTCCAGGCTCCCTGTCCCTGCTCCCTGATGTTCCCAGGGCAGCACATGCTTTTTTAATATCCTGTGTTCACCTGGTTTCAATTTCCAGCCCCTGAAGCCTTCAAGGGGGATGGGGCTGCATCCAGCAGGGTTTGCAGCCTCCCTTTGGCCATCTGATTCTGTTCATGGGCTCACGATGCACAAGATCCGGTTTCAACCTGAATTTTGCCTCCTCCACAGGTCACATCACTACTGCTCCAGTTCCCCTCACTACCAAACACAAGCCCTGTTGTGGGGCAGGAAAGCTGTCGTGGGGTGGTGGCACTGGGGCAGGGTAACACCCAGCGCTGTAGCGGTGGGACACAGAAGGAGACGCAGCACATTTTGTGGCCATTTCTCTGTTTGCACAGTGAATCAACAGGATCTGGGAATTCTCCACTGAAAGTGTGGGATGTGTGGTCCTGACCTTGCTGTGCCAAAGGCAAAACCACAGACTGAATCCTCCTCAGCTCCCTGCTGGGACAGGGCTGGTGGGGCGTGCCTGTGCTCCCCGGCTTCTAGAGGAAGCCGAGGGCCTTTCCAAGGGCTGGTCTTGCACCAGCGAACTTCTCCCTTCCACTGAGAGGAGAGGCACAGCACACCCCAGCCTGGGACATCAGTCCAGCCTTGCATCTCCAGGCAGAACATGGTCGGAGAGCCATGCGCCCCAGCCTGGCTGGGGCATCTTGTTATGCCTGAGGAGAAGTGGATCTGCTGGCAGTGATGCCAGGGTGGAAGATCCCCCTCTGTGAGAGCACATCCCTCCCTGCTGGGAGAAGCACATTTCCCTGCTCGACAGCATAGGGAATTTAATTCATCCAGGTCTGAGTGTGGGGAGGGAAGGCTGCATAAATAGAATAGGGTATTTTCACAGGCTGCATTGTTCCAGGCATGGGCAGGTTGGGAGCACAATGAGCCCCCTTCCCTCTCTGCTGGCATTTTCTCTGCTGCACCTTGGAAAGGCCCCAGAGAGTAAATGGTAACTGCTGCCAAACGGCGAGTTTCTGCAGCCACAACAAAGTGCCTGAAAATATCACAGCAGGCAGCAGGAAGCCCTTGCTCTGGGCTGGCTGCTGAGAGGTTCCTCTGCCTGCCTAAGCCTGACCCTGTAGCCACCCTCATGGGGTTTGGGAGCCCAGCAAGGGTTACCCTGGCATCAGGGTAACTGGGGAGGTGCTTGTGGAGGAGCCATAGCCCATCTCTGCTCCAGGCTCTCCAAGGACACCTGGGCTGTTCTCCAGTGCAGGGAGATAGATGCATCCATCAGCATCATTCCCTATGTCCCTGCCCAGCCTCCTACCCTTCACAGCCATGAGGGGAAGGAGGGGGTTACGCTCAGCTCCATCCTCCTCCCTGCTGAGGGCTGCAGGCTAATAAAAGTCAGCAGAGAAACCACACTAGGAAGAGCAGCTCAGGTCTCACCACATCCCACTGCTCTTGCTCTCCACTGCTCCAGGCAGAGCTTTTCCAGGACCAGGTGAGAAGACAGCCCATGGGAGGCAAAGCAAATAGAGGCTGAAGTGGACTTGCATGGAAACCCAGTGACCACTGGTCAGGTAGGGGTGAAGCAGGAAGGATCAGAGCAAGGCAGTGACAGGCCACATCCCTCCTGGCTGGGAGAAACACTGGACTGTCCTCTGTCAGCAGCAGGCACTGCCAGCTCCCAAAGCCCTAGTCTCTCCAGCAGCAGCTGAGGATCCCAAGCTTGTATGGCACAGGGGAGACCAGCACCTACACTCAACTCCCCATCCTCCAGCTCCTGCTGCTGAGCAGTGCTTGGCCTCCAAAAGAGCAGCTCCTCTTCCCCAGAGCACCCTGCTTGCAGCTCCAGCCCTAGGCCCAGCTTCTCTCTCCTCCTCCAGCCATCCCTGCTGCCATTAACCCGTGTTTGGCCACAGCAGTGATGTGAGAAAACGCTTCCAGGCTCCTGAACATGCACTACAGCCTGGGCATAACCATCACTGCAGAGAACATTTCCACCAGCTATGCAGAGTAAAGGCAAACCCACACACTCAAAAGCCCTGCTTCATGCTTCCCACTACCTCCAGCTGCAGTGTGTCCTAGCTCCCCACAAAAGCAGCCTATTCAAAAGAACAAGAGCTGAAAATCATCTCACTGGGACCCAAACAGGCACTATCCCACCCCTTCTCCCTGCCAGAGGTCATCCTGGCTGTGCCCCTTCTGCCTCAGGTCACTTCCCATTCCACTGCCAAGAATGCTTGAAGGAATCCCAAATATAAGCCCTAAGCCATGAGTCCTTACCCAGCTGGTGCAGCCACACCTCAGGGTGAGGGCAGGCTTCTGGGCTTGCTGCACAGGCTGCACACGGACAGGGCTCCAGCAGGGACCAAGTAGCTTCCTACTGAACAGGAACAAAATCCTTCAGGCAATTCCTGCTGGGCTTGGGAACAGGGATGGGGCAGCTCTGTGCCCAAAGGGCTTGGAGAGTTGGGCTGTTGATATTTAAGCATATTATTCATGGCAGTTTCCCCTGGGAGTGCACAATCCAACTCAGACAAGCACACCGCTACCATGTAGGGAGCACAGATGAGCTGAGGGAGCACCTCAATCCCCAGCATTAACATGAGCTCACAAGCAAGCAGCAGGATCCTAGGCTGGTGGGACAGCCTCTCAGCTCTGTGCCCCTAGCAGGGCTCCAGAACACCCCGCACTGTGGTGCTGTAGGACAAACCTCTCCATTCACTGAGGGCCTGGCTATGTGACCATACAGACCTACCAGAGAGCCACCATGACTCAACAGGAGCAAGCAGACATGAGTTACTCTATCAGGGCAACACTGTCAGCTGTGGAAAGTTACCCCATCCAAAAGGCAGCCACAGCCAGGTGCTTCATTTCAGATCCCCTGTTATGAACACACATGCTCTCAATTCACTCCTGATGAAGACAACTGCTGTGTCAATCCCAACCCACCTGACCCTTGCTCTGGCCTCAATGTCCTCCCTGCAGCCCTATGCAATGAGAAAGGCTCACCCATCTCATCGTAGAGGCAGTGCCTGCTGTATGGAGGCTGCAGGAACAGCATGGTGCTAGGTCCACCATCCCCCAGCCAAGCCAGGGACCATAGTGACCTCATGGCCCCAGGTGAAAGAACACACAGACACCACCACTCAGTTAAGTTGTAGGAATTTATTTTAAATAACCTACAGTTGATTAAAAGGGAATTCATGATAAAAATAGAAGATACTTGTTGAGGAAAGGCTGCAGGAAATGGTCTTCGCACACACACTACGCTAACAATGCTTCTAAGACTAATGATTATAGCAAAAAAAGGTTTCACATTAAAATTCTGCTTTTTAATTTTTTTTAAAATTTTTTTACACAATTACAAAAGAAAAAATAAAAGCCCTAAAATCTCAAATAGTTTCCTTTTTGGACCAATGCTCATTTCCCTCGAAATTTTTTGACCTGTGAAACTTCTTTTTACACAATAAAATCTTTCAAGTAAAAGAGGGGAGTGGGGTTTAGAAAAAAAGGAGGGGGGGGAAAGGTAAAATAGTTTGACAAACCTAAAAAGTAGATATTCTTGAAGTGTACAGTGTGTTCAGAACAAAGGGTGATGGGAATGTCACTTGTTGCCAATTTCACCTGTCCTCAAACTCCACACGCATCTCCCCAGCACACGGCCCCGTCCCCCACCTGCGCCCCAGAGCCATACAATCTTTAAGATCAAGAAGAAAAAAACCCAACAAAACCAAACCAAAACCCCTAAAGTTGTTTAAATATTTTAAAATAATTAAAAAGAAACAAAAATTCACATTTAGAGAAAGGAACACTCAAGCCTGGAGGCCGACCTCCCATCACGCTTTGCTCTGAACCACCACAGTGGAGAAGTGTAATTCAGGTTCCACTGCCATGACTCTTTCGAGTGACCAATTGAAAAGGGTTTGGCTCTGTCCATGATGCTAGTGATAGCTGTAACAGGTGCGTTGGGCTTCTTCCATTTTTTGTTTGCTTTGTTAAATTCTGAAATGGGGTGGGAGGGGGAGGGGAAGGGCAGGGGTTAAGGAGTCCATTTTCTATTAAAATATAGAAGTTATTGCAAAACCCTAACTGTAAAAACGCACCAATATAATTGGATTTTGTATACAGTAGCTAAAGGTTCCCACGCTCTCAGTGTGATGGTGAATTTGCCTGGCGGAAGGTTGACAAATCCCCCATCCACTTGCCCTGCCTCAAGAGAAAAAAGAACCACACAAACCAGACAGCTAGAATTTGGATCTCTGAAACATTTTTAAATAAGTTGTCCATAGGACAACTGGCTCAGCTCCTTTAGGGTATTTCCAGGTTATGCTTTCTGCAAGATGTTGGCTGTTTTATCCGATGCTCACTTGCCCCTTTCATCCCCCTTCCCCAGCATCCAAGGACAAGTAAGGCTCACAGTTTATCAATCTCCCTAAAAACCAGGCTACTCCCCCTTTTTTTCCCATAAAATTCAGCTCATTAAAAACAGGTTAAAACTCATAGTCTTCCTCTGCCATGTCGATAGCCCAAGCGAATTTCTCTCGTTGGGTTTTGTTATAAATCTTCTCTATAGGAATTCCCCACTTCTTACACCTGCAGAAGAGGAGATGCTGTTAAGTCATGGCAGCACAGGCACTGCTGAGCAGCAGAACCACCACAGGCCCTTCCCCAGAACCTTCCTAAGCTCTGCTCCGTTACAAGACACTAACATCCAGCAGAGCATGACCAGCCTTCCCAGCGTCAGGGTTCTCCAACCCACCCAGCACCTCCCAGCGCGGTGCTGGCTCAACAGACTCTCTTGTAACTCCCTGAAACCAGCTGAAGATGTAAGGGAAGGACACAGAGACAGATGTCTCTGACAGCACAGGGGCACTGCTCTCAGCCACAGCGCTTGTTCGCTAACTGGGGGCACCAGACAGCAGTGAAGGGGTGGTTCCTTTCAGCACACCCCAGGCAGATGCTTACCAAGCAACAGAGATCCTGGGATCCAGATAGTTGAGTTTAGAGGTGCTCAAAGCGATCTGCTTGTTCTCCTCCCTGTCTGTGGCCTGAACCTCCAGCTTCATCAGTTGCTCCTCAATCCTCTGCACTGCTTTCTTCTTGCTCTCCACTGCCCTGGGATGGGAAAGAACCAAAGTGGTTAATCCCTAATGCCCTGCTGGGCTTGAAATGGCAGCACTACAGAAACCCAAAGGGACTCTGCTGAAGGTAAGCAATGCCACCAGCCACAAAGGGCAGCTGTGTCAGCACAGATGGTGACGCAAAACACTCAGCACATGCAACTAAGAACTGACATTTTCAAAGAAGCAGAGCAGAAATCTTTAGCAGCAGTTTTGTTTTAAAGGGTTGAAAGCAAGAGCCTGAACTGTACCTGATGTACACACACTGTAAAAGCAGCCCATCTAGCTATCCCTCTGTAACAGTCATGCTGTGATTCTGCATTCAGGGCTCCCTTAACTCAGCACCCCTATGGCCATTCTGCAGAGCCCTCATACATCATCTGCACCATGGGCTTCCAACAGAACAAAGGAGAACCCAGAAAAATGCACATGCCATTGTGTAACTCCTGGCTCCCCATTAGGACGGCAATGCTGCACACTGAATCCACTGCTCTGCCTGCCTCCTGGGCAGCAGGGTGCTTGAGCACTGGCTGGTGCTCAGCTCAGAGGCCTGAGAGACAGTGGAGACTAATGCTAGTGACTGCCTCAGGAACCGCAGTGTCAGATCACCCTGTGGTCCTTAACCTGAAGGCCATTTCTTCATGGACAGAATAAAGAAGGAACAGGAAAGCCTGGGGAAGTCTTCCCAGATCACATGCTAGGGAAACAGAATAGAGGGTGAAGGACCCACGTGGAGCTGAGAGTTCTGGGAGCATTGCACAGCCTAGTAACATCAGCCTTACTTTTTAGACTTCTCATCCCTCCGGACCTTGGCATCAGCTTTGGCGCTTTTCAGTTCTCTCCTGGCATCAGCTAACTGCTCCTTCTTGGCATCGATCTAGGAGAGGCAAAACCAGACGGCAGCACCGTGAACAAGCTGCTGACAACTGTGGCAGTCACCCCTGGGACCCAGGGAGGGAGTTTGTGACCATGTTCAGGATCTACCAGCGGTCAGACACGCTTCTGCAGAACAATTAGGCCACTGGCCTTTCAGTTTGCTGCACAGCCTAGTGTGGTGAAATAGTCACCTCAGAAAATGGGGCTATATTCATTTCCAAAGACAAGGTGGCACTGGGATTTTTCTCACACAGCTACAGCCAAGCAGGAAAAGGAACTGGCTTGGCCTGGGACTGGTCCAAAGTCCCCCCCAGCAGCTTGTCTGCTTCCACTGTATCCCACCAGTATCAGTTCTCTAATGGTAACATGGAAAGATGATGCCTGTTCCCTCAGCAGGAATCAGTGCTTGCCCCAAATCCTACAGGCTGAAAGCTGTTAAGGCTTCAGGCGGTTCTTCTTCAGTAAGTTTAGGATTCAGGGACATTTAGCATTTAACAGCTCCATTTAGCATTAACTCCCCTTAAACATCCCCCAAGCTCAAAGATCTAGAGTGAAGGCAGCCATGTTAGGTGTTACAGAAGCAGGGGACACTGCAGTGCCAAACCAGAAGTCCTTATTGTGAAGGTTATTCTAAAGCCAGACCAGGAACAGACCTAACCCCTTTGGACCTCATGGCCTTCACCAGAAACAATCTGCAAAGGAAGAGGTCAAGTCAGAGGGGCATAATGTGCCAGGTACACAGCCTGCACTGACAGTGGCCAGCCTGGGATTCACACAACAGGAGGGGATGCCCACTGTGGGTTCTTTAGGGGACACAAATCAAAGCTAGAGACTGCTGCTCTGAAGTTTCAATGGCAACAGAACACATAGCTATGGGATGAAGGGCAGATAGAAAGGGTCTGGTCTTGGTCTTTACAAATAAAAGATGACCGAGACTGAAAGGTGTCCCTTCCAGCTCACTACTCCCCAAGCAGGCCCATCTCTGATGTAGCATTAACCAACTCCTGTCAGGGAGAAGCAGGCTCTGCTTCCATTTCACCTCAAGTGAAAGGAAACATGACTCCCAAGTTGCAGCACTTGGAGCCCTGGCCCAACCCAGGACCTGGCCAACGGTGGGGGTACCTTGCTCTGCAGGTTCATCATGGACTTCTCAAAGGTCTTGGGTGGAGCCCTCTGGTGGTTACACAAAATGGCAACCGCTCTGTTGGCACGGTTATAGGAGAGGATCTTCGCTGCGATGTTGTCGTCCGCTGCAACGTACAGGAAAGCAGTGAACACGGGGGTCTCCAGGGCTGTGCAGCTCCTGCCAGTGTCCCACTGACTCTGCAAGCTCACAGTCACTGCAGAACCGACCTTCCCCTTCAAAGGGCTGGTCACAACACTGTGCTCCAACTACAGTCAGGAGAGCCTAGCCAATTCCATCCTGAGCCCGAACGCTTTCTGGGATGGTTTCTTTGATAGCAACAATCATTTGTCACTTGAGAGGGGAAGCACATCCATGCTCAGAGCAGAGGACAGCAGGACCATGCTGCTCAGGACACAGCTGGGCTTCACAGACCCAACGTGCTCACTTCATAAAGTTGCTGAAGCACAACGTAGCACTGCCCACAGAGAGGTGGTGAATGAGCCACTGAGAAAATGAGCCCTAGTGCTGGACTGCTCAACTACCCTAAAAGGTAGCCTGTCAGCAGACTTTTTTGGTCAGACCTCAGCTATCTGACATTTGCACTGGGAGAACTGCAATGAAAAGGTGCTGTACAGATGCAGGGCTTGTGGCTACGCCAAGGGAGCCAGGCCTGTATTGCAGGGTAATCTGTTCCCCTCAGTTTCAAGGACAACACTTACGATTAGTGAGCTCCTTGAGCTGCTGCTGTAGCGTGATGGAGGCATTGTAAGTACGGAATACCTTGGCTGTCAGTCCCTCCATAAGGTCTTGAAGGTGTTTATTTAAGATACTGGTCTAAAGAAGCAGAAGGGAGAAGGCAGTTAGCACTAGAATTGACCACAACATTTGAGAGCTCTCTGGATACACAGCTGAAACCTAGTTTACTCAGACTTGACCACAACAGACTGGCCAAACCACTACTGACACCACAGGAAAAGCGAACAAAGAACTAACAAGTATTAGATTGGTAAGAAGTACCATAACTGCTGAAAAAAGTTTTCTTCAGTTTGGAGGTTTTGATTCCCAACAGGTAAAAATGTGCCTGTCCCATCCCAGGGAAGGTGCCCAAACCACCACAGTGCTCCCAGAGAGTCAAAGGTGCAGATGAGGATGGCATCTGAAAATCTGTCACCTCACAAAACCACCATCTCTGAGCTCTGAAAAAACCTCCCCAAGTCAGAGCTGGCCAGGCTCATCAGGAAGAAAGCCCACTGCTGCAGGAACCTGTGGGCATAGTGGACAATGGAGACACCAGACTGAGACAGACCCACTATATTTAGGCCACACAGGCCAGCTCTGGAAGAAAGCTGCCACTGAAACCATTTCTGGAACAGAACAGCTGTTAGTGTCCAATGCAGAATGAACCTGTTTATGGTGCTCTACCACCATCTCTCACAATTAACTATGTGCTTACATTGAGGCGGTCAAAGAGGTCATCCTCAGGCTGCTTGTTCTCCATGAACAGCTGAAGATTCTTAAACACCTGCAGGAAAAGAAAAAGGGTAACTTCAGGCACACAGACCAGACAGCGCTGGGTAGTGCTAATACATAAGGAAGGAACAGTGCCAGGAAGCCACCTGAACTGTTTTCAGGCAATGGTGATGATGCTGGATGTTACTTCCCAGCAGGCAAAGACTCATCTCTCAGTACAATGCTTGTGCTGAAGGTTCCTTCTCACTCGACAGAGATGACAAAGCTACCACATTTCCCTTACTCTCCACCAGTACTCCAGTGAAAGAGGTCTCTGAGCCACTTCCAATGGAGTGAAGCTACTGAAACCCAACCCTTCTTATTGCTGTATTAAACATTTCGTACAGTTCCACCCCAAACAAGCCTCACTGGGGTGGGGAGAATAATCAAAGCATCTTTCATTATAGAGACCACAAATCCCAGCTGTGTGCACTCCAAATTCCCAGTTCTGAGCTTCTCAACAACACATTCTTCTTCTATAGACACCTAATATACAAAGATTCCTAGTGACAAAACCAACTCTGCTGACCAGAACAAGATGCAAGAAAATCATCTAACACAGCTGTTACAGTTATGTTATGCCAACTCTTGACACAGAGACCACAGGGACTAGCAGCAAGATGTTTAAATATCTCATCTGCTGTGTGCCACCACACCACCAGCAGGCTTATCTTCCATGGCACTGCCAATAAAAAAGGAAAGGAAGAATATTGATTTATTTTCTGGCTAGGTATCTGACCAGTGACAAAGGACCTGTTACTGCCATCAAAACTGTGTTGACCACTTCTCTGCAAAGCAGTCTGTAGGTGTCTGTGGTGCTGCCTTACCCTCTTCTCAACAGGGACTTTGTTGTAGTATCGGATGGAATCTTTCCCGAGGAAGTCGAACTCAACCACGTACTCCTGGCCATCCAGTTCCGGATGCAGCTTGATATGTTCTACTCTCAGAGAGCAGCAGCCCACGGTGTCAGCTGTCTCTCCTTCTTCTTTTTCATTACCAGCTCTCAGGGCAAGCTACATTTATATCAAGACAAGAAAGGTAAGCATTTCAAATCATCCCAGTAACGTATAGATGCCGGAAGCGTTCAGACACTGGCTTAGTATCAGCAGCATGCATAGAAGAGAAAGGGGAAAAAATGCACTTGAGTGGATTAAAATGACACTTATGTAATTCTAATAAACACAACCTACTCTTTAAATCTGTTTTAAATAACCCTACACTAAAGCCACAAATCTACCAATCTACCATAATACCTCATTTTTTGGAAGAAGTTTGAAGAAAGAGGGTTTACCAACTTCTGCTCATCCAGTAGCTTAAACTGTAAGACAGTTCTGACTAATGGAAATCCATTTCTAAACATTTTATATTTTTAAGAATCAAACTGACTTTCATGTGAACCCAATCTGACACAAAACCCACATAGTTCATTTGTTCATCTTCTCTGATACTAGTTCTTCACTGCACAGTAAATAAATACACCTTACACAGTATAGAGGACACACTGAGTTATGCAAATTACCTAAAAGGCTACATTTGGCTGTATAAAAGCTGTGTTTTAACAGCACTGGCTAAACCAACCTCCATTTTTTGAAAAAAAACCTTCAGTGTTCATAGGAAGGCAGTTATTCAAATCAAAGTTCCCTGGTTTATAGCAAACCATTTTGAACAAAACCTGTTAATTCAGTTGGTTAAGACACCCCACACTACGGCAACAGCTCTCTGGGAATGGGTTTTAAGTAGCTTTAAATGCATCAATGTAACTGCAGCTGTGGGGAAAAACTTAGCATAATTATGAAACCTCATGACTGTAACCTCAAACTATTAAGAGGTGACAAACCAGCAGAAGTTCCCAGCAGGAAAACTGAAACAGCTGGAGACAAAAGGCTTCCACAAACTTCCCAGTAATTCAAGTGGGTGATTCTGGAACCAGGCTGAGAATTTTGCCTGAACTAAAACAATGCTGCCTGAAATAGCCACACTCACTACAATGGCTTATTGCTCTGGATTCCAGGTAATGGGAAGGAAAAGGAGATGGGAGCTTGCCCACCAGGAAGTCTCAGGATACCTTAGTAACTGGGCTCAATTCTGCTTCAGGAACAGGCACAGAGCACTCCCAGCAGGACAGGGAAGGTAGGAGGAGTGTGCTGGGGGCAAGCCTTACTTTGTCAATGAAGTACAGTGCCACAGCCCTCTGCCGGACTTTCATCTCTTTGGATTTCCAGTCTTCTCGATACTGATTTCGGATTTTATCTACACACTTCTTCAACCTCCGAGCTGTCTCATACTTCTGCCAGTCCTTCTCACCCTGCAGAGGAAGTTGGAGTAGATGGTCAGCATTACAAAGCAGGCAAAGGAGCAGTTCCAATCTGCATCTCAAGTCTCTGTAAGTCTGTGTGTGATAAATGGCCTCGCTGTACAAAACCACAGCGATCTCGCCGCTGAGCAGCTCAGCTTCAAACCATGCTGCCATGCAGCTGTAGGTAATTCAGATTTCCATGATATTAACTGCTACCACGGAAGCAACTATAAAGACACAAAAGAGATTAAGTCTTCCATGCTTCTCAACATATAAATGGTTTCCTCTGCTTTATTCCTATGACACTTATGTTCTTTCAGCTGTGTAATTAAACACTCGTACAATGTAAAAGCAACATCAACAGTTTATCATCATTATTATGTATTCAAGCCATGGCAAAAAGAGGGCATGAATTCAAAAGGAACAGAGCTTTTGCCCTACACTGACACATCCCTTGTTTCCAAACCAGGAAAAAAAGTCTCTTAAAACCCCCCCCCCACTTAATGAAAAGAACTTGAATCCTACTCCTGAAACTGAAGGCTACTTATCTTTCACCAGGTTTATCATTGCTTTTATGGAACTGATCCATTGACTGGTTACTTGCTCCCACAGCAGGGTTTGTTTTCCTTCAGTCATGAGCTCCTTAGCCACCTCAGCCAGTAGCCTGGCCCTCTTTAATTTAACAACTGACATACCACACAGGAGAGCAGACAAAATCTAGAAAATGTCTATTAAAAAAGCATCATTGTGTCATTCCTACTAGGAATTCTGTACCCTGTGTAGTAATTGTATTGTTTCTTTTCAAGGGAGAACAGAAGCACAGAAACTTCCCTATGTTTTTCAATCAGTGTAAGATGAAATAGGAAGAAGACTTCTTATCTCTCTCCTAGCCAACAGCCACATTTGCTGCTTGGAAACATGTCCTGTAAGATCTATTTTTGTTTTATTTACCTTAATTCTTGAGCTAGGGTTCAACATGATGTATTTGATAGAGCCTTGGATGTTCTCAGTCCATGACACCAGCCAGGTAACCTTATTGTCATGCCGGACCTCCTTCCATTTGTGTCCTGGTGGAGGGGAAGGGATCTTGGAATCCCTGCAGAGGATTATGAAATAGCAAATAAAAACTATTAAAGAGACTTCTACAGCAATAAAATAGAGAAAGTAATGAATATCACCACATAATGAAAGCACAGGGAAAGAAACTGAGGCAATGTAACTACCTATTACCACAAGCAAGAAATTAAGTGAATCAGGAATGTCACTGCTATCAATATGTAAGTTATACTATAGGTGGGAAAACACACTGCTAGGACCAGCTTTGATTTGTGGACACTGCAATAATGAGGACAAGATGGAAGAGAAGCCCACCAAACCTTAGCCTTCAACCTTGACAAAGTAGGGCAACCTACCGAGAAGTAAAATGACTTCTGGGAACAGTAGAAGGAAATACTCAGCAAATGTAGACCACAGGCATGAGGAAAAAATTATGCTAATAAAGTACTATGTGAAACCCATGATAGTCTTGCTTAGTTTTTGCTTGCATGACTGTTTCTTATCCACAGAAGAGTAAGATAACCAGCAGGTGTATTTCTATATGGTTCAATATCAATCTGTATAGGACTTCTAAAAAAAGCTATCCTATCTAGAAAGCAAAAGCAGGGTGTGAAGAACCCAGTGCTCACTTGCTGCAGTTAATGATGATGTCTTCTGGCATGATGCGTCTCTTCAACATGCCCATTTTGGGATGGTTCCCACGACCTCGGAAGAGACCTGGGGGTTCAATCTTAAAGTTGGCAATCCTCTCCTTGTGGTTGTCCATCACACAGTAGCCATACTCCTTCAATAGCCTCTCATTCTCCTCTTTGATTTTCTGGAAGAAGCCAGAAGCACAGATATGGTAAATCCATCACCACATTCATCTACAAATGCCAAGACTTAAATAACTTTTGTATTTGCACTGCAGTTATGCCAAAGACCCAACTCAAAGCTAGATCCCCATCATGCCAAGGGCTGTATGAACACACAGAGCAGCAAACTGTCCAGTAATAAAATGCAAACAGCACAAACAAACTGGAAAAAGGAAAAAACTGTGTGAAAATTCTCTTAAAACCTGTATTTGAGGGGAACAGGGCTGGTGAAGGCAGCCCCAATAGGCATTTACCTCTATCGACATATCACAGCTACAAGGGCAACCCCAGCACAGTACCGCTGCTTCATAGTCTATGCTACACATTTGATATCCACTGGACTTTAAATTGTGTTGTTTATATATAAAAACTAAGACTTCTGTGTTTGAATCCAGCATTAGAAAGCAGGCAGAGGAATGTCTCCAGCCTGCCACATGTCAAGCCTGTGTCAGCAAGTAGTGTCATAAACAGAACACAGTTTCCTAAGTAAAAATGTGCTGACATTTCACTGCATACTTCTGTGCTTGAACTCTAATTATATAGAAGGGAAAATAAAAACATTGCAGCTCAAAATAAAACATCTGACCCATAGACAGCACTGGTGTGTCAGCTAAGAAACTAACAGAAAAAGCCACTGCTGCTCCAGAGTAGCAGCTACTACAGACAGGAACTGAGGAAGGCTCACCCACATTTATCAAATGGAAGCAGTGGTAAGATGTGGGCTCTCTGTTTTGGTAGGACCCCTCTGGCCCCAAAGGCCATACTTCCATGCTAGCAGGCCCCTCACTCAAAGGATAATTACTGTAGTGTTGCAAAAGATCAACCACGAACTAGGGGCAAGAATCCAACTTCCACTGCAGTTAAGTCTCAGTCATCTCAAAACTATTTAATTCTCTCCCCGCAAGCCACTGTAGCCATGCTACTGGAAAAAAAGAATTTGTTTTTTTTACTGAGAAAACTGCAGTATCTGATATTTTTGTTCTCTGCATCCCTTCCACCATCCCCATTTTTGCCCTCCAAACCCTATTAGCTTCTAAAATAAAAATCTACTCTTAACTGAGTATCCATTGCTCACTATTGGCCAGGAACCAAGGCTTCCATGGGAGGCAGCACCTCTGATTCTCTTTATCTACTTAAGCAGGATCAGGAGTTTTAGCCCTATCAATATCATTTTAAATCAGGGTGAAGATACAGCTGTAAACACTGTGCTTTGCCCTATTTGAGCTGCAGCACAGTGAAGATTCCTGCAGCTGACAAGAAAGTAATAATTCGAAAGCTAGTAAACACTGACTTATGAATGGCAAGGCAGGCAGAAGAATGATTACATGTTTACAAGCCAGCTAAGAATCAAGAAGTCTCCTGGAATTCCCTCTGGTACCTGTTTCTCCTCCTTGGACATCTGTTTCCTAGCTTCTGTCTGAGCTTTGAAATACTGGCTCATGTGGGTGAAGTCACACTTGCTGAGGTTGGTGATAGTGCTCTTCTCTTCAGAGGTCATTTCCTTGCAGAAAGAAAGTAGCCCTTTAAGTTTTCATACATAATTAAGTTTTCATGCATAAGTAGAGCCTACTCTACTCCAGACAGTTTAAAAAGGAGCAACAGACAGGTTCTCACAATAAACCCCCAAGTATTCCCAAACTCGTGCACATGTTCCCTCCAGCTAAGGTCCCAGAAAAGGGCCAGCAGCAGAGGTTATGGAGTGCTGGCATACCAGCAGGCTGGTCTCTGCGAGTGCTGGGCAGTGATGGACCAACCCCCAGAGTGCTCTCCCACTGAACAGTGGCAGGGACTCTTGAGGGATAGGGAGAAAAAGCCAGTAACCCTTCCAGGAAAATTGTATCAGCTAATCTAAAGGTTTGATCTTAAGGCTGATGACTGAGGTGAAGTTCTGAGTTTTATGTCTTTGGAAGAGGTTTCCTTCCAATATAAAGTTGGCTCCTCAACAAGGCAGGAACAGTCAGATCAGCTATACCCCATCATGTTATAACAGGCAAATTTGGCTGGAAGAAGCCTGACTTTGCTGTTTTAGAAAGCTATTTATGATAGGCTCTTTCCTGGTGAAACCACAGGATAAACTGGGAACTTCAAAGCTATGATCTGAGGCAGCTTTTAGTTGCCTCATGCTAACTTTCCTGTGCATGGAACAGAAGCCCCTTTTCACTGCCCCATGCTGAGGGGACACTGGCCATGCCTGCAGCCACTGCAGCCCAGGGCTATAGGTATTACCTTTCTCCAGTCTTTGAAGAAGTTTTTCCTGAAGATCTCCTTTGTAGTGTACTCGTGATCAAGCATTTTTGCAAAGAATGTGGCAACTTCTTCTGCTTTGGTACTCAGCTTCATCACTTTACCTACAAAGACAGGTATTCTGTTTCAGGAAAATGGTAAACAGGAACTGAAGCCAGAAGGAGGCCATAGCAACTACCTTAAAGGACAGTGTATTTTTACCACAGAGAAGTTTTTCTTCCAAATGTTACACAGTACAGCAAATTGGATGGACAAAGGAAGCAGAGGAGCACAGCTGCTTGCCTTTCATCATAAACATTCTGGAAAAAAGCTTCCTCTGGAATCTAAACATTAAAAAAAAGCAACAGCAATGTGATGTGAGACAGGTCTGAGAGACACAAAGCAGGAAGGGGAAAAGGGCTCCTGCAGGAAACCCTATGGTGAGACACCCCAGCGGTGTGCACGCTCCTGGGGAGATGCTGCTGTCTGAAGTCAAAGAGGCCAGGGGCTTTATTAAATCTCATATTCCGGCACTCAGACATATAGGAAATGCAGCCTCTGTATATCCTACCCACAGAGGGACTCTACTTTGGAACACCCCTTCTAGCCTTTGGCTATTTCTAGCCAGGAAGAGCCCTTCCTAGGGATATACCACAAACAGGCTGCAAAGCAATGCCAAATATTTAACTCCCCTTCACTGCAGGGAAACATGTCAGGATGCTGTTAATCATTCCCTTTGCTGTGGAAATGCACTCTGGTGTCTCCAAATCAGGCTCAAAAGCTAGCCATTTTTAAGACAGCCTGAGCTTTCAGGGAATGGAGAAGTCACATTTCTGCTTATCTGCAGGACTGCAGTACAAAGTGAAATTGCTGCAAGGGAAGGCTTTAAAACACCAGGGAAAAGAGGCTGCTGCAGCATGGAGGCTGTGGCTTCAACATCTAACATTCCTATCGAGTGTCTTTTTGGTCCAAATTGCATTCCTGATGACACGTGAGGTGCCAGTGATCCCTGGGCAGGATTTGGCATGCAGCTCACATCTCCAGCTAGTTGCAAGCAATATTTAAAGTCAGGATGGGGTGGCAGACAGGCAACACCTGTGGATTTTTTAATGACCATTTTACTGCACAAAAGTGAATACAAGAAACATTACTGTTGGTTGTTGATTCAATGCTCTGGGGAAAAAAAAAGAAAAATACACCACAGCTTTGATTTACTACATGTTTTAAAGTGTTGCATCATCTCCAAAATTAAAGCATGGGAGTCAGCTATAAAGCCTTAAGATCTATAAACCCTTGTAAACCAGGGCTTAGCAAAAGGTCCTCCCAACAATCTGAGAATATGCCACAATTAAATTAACCAACAGTAACTCTGCCAATTTTTAAGCTGCAACCTAAAATACAGCATTTGTTTGCTTATAACAGGAAATGGGGGAAGGGAGAGACAGCAAGGGAAACGCTTTTTCCAGGCTGCAAGTCTAGCCTGAAAAAGGCTATGGAGTTAGTAACACTTTATGGGGTAAAATGACTTATTTTTCCCAGATAGCTGAAGGCTCAGTCACCTTTATCTAATCACTTTAGAATATATTTCACTGGACTCAATTTCCTCTTTTTTATGAAGGTCTGAAAAGGCTTTCAGTGATAGGGCTGGACTTTGGAAGAAAAAAAAAGATTTATCCTAGAAGCACGAATATTAGCTACCTGACTTAAAAACTAAATACCAGAGAGCAACTGGGGGACATCACGAGCAGAGAAGACCACATGGCCATGACCAAAATGCAGCTGACACCACCCATACTCTTACCTTGCCCCATCTATAGAAGAACACTCAAGTTCAAGTCAGTTCTGGGGTATGAGAGTAGCTTGTTAACCTACAGTCAAACATATAGTCCAGCCCTAAAGGATGACTTTGTATTTCCAGCTCCTTCACCGAGTCTGGCATTGCAGGCACTAACAATAGCTCTGGCAGTCATTCTGTTCAGTGAAAACAGGCAGTCTCACCGCAGTGCAATCACTAGGCGAGGGACAGATTCCTTCAGTGAGAGCCTGCAGCTGGCTAGCCAGCCACAGCATGATTATTAGACTCTACAAATCATCCCAGGATAATCTGGAAATTAGACAATGCCTTGTGAGCACAGACAGTGGCTCTCAGCAGCTGCTGCATGTATCAGCTGATTTTTTGCCTAGTTTCTCAAGGAGGACTTACGTGATTGCTTTATTTGCCAGACTTCCCTTCCCATCCCATAACTGTTGAGCCTAATGATGAATTTCTACCAAGACAGAGAGGTTGCAAAAGTCCCTCCATTTCCTAGAGGTTTTGTGGAATAGAAGGCTAGATAGGTGAGGAGCTTATTGCTGCCTGCACCAAAGGAATACCTACAGTGCAAATCACCCCTCCCCTTCTCTACACAGCAGGAGAGAGATCATACATTCTTCAACAGAGGAGAAAAACTTCCCACTTTGTATCAAGTTCTTATCAAGCCCTAAGAAAGAAGTCTGTGTACATCCCTGATCACTGTGCTACTTCCTTGAAGACAGCCTTTAATAGGATGCAGTATGTTTATGGCTCTACACTGTTGCTTAAAATGAATGTTATATATTTCTCAGTATTTAAACACACTGTCATGTCACATGAAAACAGCACACTGCTCCTGGAAGGGTTCCATGCCCAGATGTCCCTTTCACCAAAAATTACTTTTTCATCCATTCAAATGTCTCCCACTTAATTCAATCCTGGGTTAATTTGATCCTTCATTTAACATGATCACAGGACTAAAAGGAAACACATGGGTCATCAAGTCCAGTCTCCAGCAGGCATCACATCATATAATTCCTTCCACATGAGCCTCTAATAACCAGTCAGCCCAGCATATTAGAATCCCATATCAATTAGTTCTACCACACACAATGGTTAGTGAGTGGGACCATGACTTACACCCAGAGGGCTGTGTCTTTGGGGCCAGGGCCATCCCATGCATTCCTATAAGATCCTCGTCATCTGTATCAAAATTCATTTGTCTTTTTTTTCACTTATGTCACCAAACAATCATAAATTTATTCAGAGATGATGGAACTTGGAAGAACAAGTCTAAAGGTGACTACAATTAGTAGCCACAATTAAGTACTCTACTGCTTATACACTGCTCCTACTCTTAGGCGTAAGGCACTCATATTGTAAAGCTACCTTAGAGATTTACCACCATAGCAGAGTGAAAGAGTTCGTCTCCCTGTCAAGTTGGTTAGCAGAATCCAGCAGGCTGCTTCTTTACTTTCACACAGCCTTCCTTCACTTAGCTGTTGAGGAACTTCTTTTCAGCTACCCATTAGAACATAACCACCTCCTCATCTCTTCAGAGCCCAGAAGAATGCCATAATACTCTGAGAATGTTTAGTTCTCTTCCCAGCAAGTGGAAACAGATTAACTCACCATCATAATAAAACTTGACATTTTCAGGCAGAGGTTCATACGGTGGAGCAAATACAGGACCTTTGTGCTCTAGAAACTTCCATTTAATGCCTTCAGGGTAGCGCTCTTCTTCCCACCTTCAAGACAGAAATATGAAACAATACAACTTGAAGCTCCTAGTTTTCATTTTATTACTCTCTGGGTATAAAAGTATCCTAGAGAACATCAGCAAGCAATCATTGCTTTGCCAACCACAGACCAAGTACAAATATCCAATGCACTGTCACCATTTCCTTTTCCCCCTTTTTTAAAACAGCCCAGCCATGTCCATCACCATCTCAGGTCACAGTTTGTCTGATAACACCAGAGTCCTCACCTCTCTCTTTTCACATAAGCACACAGCTGAAAAAGCTTACAAGTTAGGAAAATGAATTCAGTCTTGTACTGATTCAGTAAGGATCATGCCAAATGTGAGTCATCTGTGATCTAACAGCAGGTCCAGGATGCCTGCTTAGCAAAGCCAAACAATTGCAGTATATTAGGCAGCTGCTTTCATACGTGGACAGGCATGTCATTAAGGGCAGAGATAAAGAAAGAGATGTTCATTTAAGACCCAAATAAAACCAAACCTGCTTGGACAAGAAAAACTGAAACCAGATTGGTCATTTCAAATTCATTCCAATTCCTTGGGTAAGAAAAGTGTACTTGAGAAAAAACAGAGTAGCACAGGGAAATTGCAAACTTGCTTTGGAGTACCTCTGTCAAAATGTTTTGCAAATGATGCATTAGGTATCAGAACATAGCAAGGCAGACACCACCAGCCCCACATTCCAGCTGAACAGGGTCAGTTGGAATTCATCCACACAGAGAAGGCTCCTGCCAGGCCAGGATCCTCCCCCCAGTTCCCAGTGCCCTGTGCCCAAAGCCACTAACTCCACACTCCTCCCCTCCACACCTCTTTCATGATTACCAGAACATTACTGCTGCATGCTGCTGGCATAGGATTCCCTGCTGAGAAAGGCTATTTTGCTTTAGGGATTAATCAACTGGAAGACCATTAACCTGTCACAGCACTCCAGACAACTTTGTTGAGCAGCCATGACAATAAAAAAAAGAGTTTAAGGTTCCCTCTAATGTCAGCCCTATGGAGTAGGCCCATTCTGGGTGCAACAGCAGCTGAGAGAGAAAAGATGTGTGTGTACTGCATGCATCTCAGGAACTGTGATCCAGTTCACTTCATCCCTAAAGAGATAACAGGGTCACTGTACAGAGAAAAAGAGAGCTGCTGCTAGAAGACACTCAGAATGCTTCACTGGTGCCTGTACATCAATAATTTAGAAACACCACCAACTGTGTGGTGGACAGTGCTTTGCTACAGTTAGCAAGGCACCATCTTTACTCGCAGCACTAGACCTGACTTCTGATGAGAAGCACAGCAAGATCTTCAACAGCAAAGTGCACAATCAGTACAAAACCTGCATGTCAGATTTCAGCTCCTGGCTGGGAAGAAGGCTTGAGTAAACAATGTTGATGTAAGAAACGAATATTGACATTTGAAGTCCAGATCCCAAATATTTACATTCCTAATGATTGTTTTTCAAATTAATTAGAAGCTAGAAATCTAAACATTTTGTCCAACACAGGCCTAGGTTCTTCCACCCAGAAGCTCCTTCCAGCAAAATAACCTGAGCCTTTTGCCCCTGCTCCCAGCCAGAAAAAGGTTATGCCCTCTGACAATGACTACTTTTATTCCAGTAAGAAAAATACCTTGGGATCATCCACAGTAGCTGCTACTTTACAGCATAGGTTTGTCATTCTTGCTTTTCAGCTGTGGCTTTTTTTTTTGATGAGAGATTCTGATGCCCATTGCTGTTCTTCTCTAAAGGCCACGTGCAAAAGGAGCACTAGAAAGGTGCTAGTTTAAATAGACAGCTGAAGCACATTGTGCCATGTGGGAGGGCCACAAAGAAGCATGGGAGCCATGGGGTGATTTCTAAGCCCAAAGCGAGCAGAAAATTTGACACAAAAATATCACAAACCATTCCCAATCCCTCCTCCACCTTCCTAAACCTCAGACATAAACATTAAGGCAGAAGGTAAAACTGAGCCTTCTGAGGTTAGCCAATATTCCATCCTCCTTTGGTTTTAACAAAACAAAACAAAAAGCACTCAAGCAACACTGCCCAAGGTAGCTTCTGGTCCTAAAGCAAATTTTCTACAGGGGATTTTGTGGGAGCAAGGAGAATGCTGCATATTAGAAAAGCTGCCTTACTGATTTTAGCAGTAACTGCTCATCAGTCATACTGGTTCCTTGATTAAACCCTGTATCAAACCTGTCTAAGAATGCCAGGATGGTTCAGGAAGGAAGAGTTGGGGAGGGTTTTTCATGTGAAATGAAAATTAGAGAAGATTCTTAGGAAAAAAAACCAGACTATGCATCAGGGACATGTTGTTGCAAGGAACTGAACCTGCTATAACACAAGGTGGGGGAAGTGCTCATAAGGTATACTTCTGGATCACATATTTTTCACATGTTGACAGAGTGTGAAAATGACCTCTAAAGGAGCTCCACATGGTGATGAACAAGGCCAATGCCTTGGGAATGTCTAGCATCAAATATTCACACAGGTGAGGATGAAAATGCCCATGGCAGCAAGCCCTTGAGGAAGGAGCCAAAAAAAGATATCAGACATTCAGAAAATTGACTCAGATGGGAAGTAGAACACCCTGAAGAGACACAATTGAAGTGCAGGTGAATGTCTGTCCAGCAAAGACAAGCCACAGAAAGCTGCAGATAGACAACAGGAGCACCAGCAGAAGGATGCAGTTACCTAGGGCCAAATTTTGCAGAACATGCTTTCAAAGGCAGTCTCCCTCAGCAGTAAGCACAAACTGCAGAGCTTAACCCAGCTACCTGGGGCTGTGCTGCCAAGGCAGGTGAGGGGAGAACAGCACAGCTTTCCAGTAAAGGTTTGCTCTTGAAGGATACAGACTCCAACAAAAGGGAGCTGTGATAACAGAATATTAAGTCAGACAGAACCAGCAAGGGCAGCTGAGACAAAGCCAGAAAGACAACAGATCGTTAAGGCTCAGAGACCTTCTGTAGCTGCCTACTGCTTCATGGCTGTGTGGCTGCTAATGTCAGAGCTCATCAGAAATCTGCTGGCAAAGGGATCAGGGAACAAACAAAAGGATTGCTCAGAGCAAAAAAATACTATCAGGAGAGTTTTGGGGAGTGGCCTGAAAACTAAAGAAAGCCTAAGTGTTGATGTTCTGAGGAAGCTCTGATAGAGAAATATATAATGACTATGAACACTACAGAAGGATTCTTCTTTTTAAAGGTGAATCAGGAAGAGTGACAACCCAAGGGTGAAAGACTGAACCTGAAAGGACTGAAGATTGCAAAGGCATTCCCCAACACTCCAAATCTACTAAAAGTAGCCAAATGATCCGAGAAAAGAGAATGCTCATGGAAACATCATCTCCAAAAGGGCATAAAAATATATTACTGGAGATGACAAGAGTGCAGATAGCACACATGCTTTGGAAAAAAACCCCTACATGTGCATTAAACTGAGGGAAGCACTAAGGCTAAAAGTTCAAAACACACAAGTAATAGCTCCTCAAATCTAGCAAGAACAATAGCCTAAATTGCTGTGACTAGTTACAAAGAAATCCAGACAGTTTCTCAGGCAGAGCACTACTGCTGCAGCACAAGTCTGCCTTCCAAAGAAATCATAAAGTTGAGATTTACTTAAAAAAGCTTTTAAAAATATTTAAGAGTAAGTGAAAGCACAACTTCAGTAGCTCAGCAATGTTACTTTAGGATCATGGATTAAGACAAAGCCTTTTCCATTCAGAATTTATTTTCCATATTCATTTTCCAAAGAGCCCAAGCTTAACCGGTCACTTTTCCAAATTTCCTTTTTGTGCCTGAGGCAGGAGCAGTTTTGAGAGGCACACAGTTGACACCCTGCTAGAATAAAAAGGTGGGCACCCACTCATGTTGTACACTCTGTATATACAGGTAAGATCTACTAGAAAATTAGTTAATACATCTGCACATTTATGTATTTCTGCTGATACACCAAAGCCTACAAGTTTTCATATTGCTCTGAAGAGTGTCAGCAAGGAGCTGGTGGTTCTGGGCACAGGAATACTAGTAATCTGTTACAAGTAGCCTCTACATCCTACAGACAGGGGAAAAGAGCAAGTCCACAAAAGATTTATTTCTTTTAGGTCTACCATAGAAGGTATTTTACATCTACTTCATATGATGAACACAGTAAGCAAGATACTTATTTAGAGCTTACCAGAAGGTAAGCCCATTATTCACAACAAATCCTTGAGAATTAAGGCAAGAGAAAGCCAGATGTGCTTATTGAATCAGCATGGGAGGTAAGGGGTAGAGCCCAGGTGCAGAGGGGAGCCCACATCATCCATGCACAGTTACCATTTCCATTTTTGCTCCTCTTCTTTCTTCGGCTTCTTTCTCTTTTCTGCTTCAGGGATTTTCTTGTCTTTGCTCTTGGCTTTCTTTGCTTTGCTGTCCTGCAAAATGAGCAGAGATCTGTTAGAACAAGCTGCTGTGCTGCTGCTCTTTGCTGAAAAGAGGTTTTAAAACTAAAAGACTGTCTCTTGGGCTATATAAGTTTTACCACAAACAACCAAATTCCTGTGGCCTCACTACATAAATGCACTCTCAGATCATCCTGTTCAAAGTCTGCTGATGGTTCCACTTACATTTTATGCCAAATTCTTTTACTTTACACTTGGGACATGCTAAGTGCACACACAGCCAGTTGTTCTGCCTCAGCTGATAAGGAGCAAGTCTGGGCCATAGTAACACCATTTCTTAGTTATAGAAACACCCTCCTATCTAGTCTGGCAAATGCCTGAGAGCACACTCACATCACTGTGAGGTGGCTCCTGTGAACATCCTGGCACCTGCTCACTGCAGAAACACTTGCAATAAATTAAGGAATTAAACATGTTGCCAGGAGGTGCTTGCAACCTGTGCCTCACAAGGGTATCTTTGCTACATGTGAAGCACAGTTCACTAGTCTCAAATTATGGCTAATCTCTTTTGGATTCATCTCCTCTGCTTCTGAACTGTGCTACAACATCTGTGCAACTACCAGCTGTTGTCAGTAAGGCTACTCCACCCTCTTGGAGCTACTTAACAGAAGGACTGTGAACTGCCTGAACAGGCTGTAAGTTCACATCCTGGAGGTATCTTCTCCTTCCACTGTTTGGAGAGTAGGAGAGAGAGTTTCCTGTATTTTCTATATATTATGGCTCAGATAAGTTAATCTGCACCACAGGTGGAGATATACCACATGCAGCTTTGTCTGTTTTGTTTGGCCACTACCTCCTCACACGTGAATCAGACGGCCCCTGCTCAACACTGAATTGTCAGCCTTGCTTTCCTTGATCACAGAAGTAAATTCATCTTTCACATTACCTCTTCTTCCTCTTGTTTCCTTTTCTTTGCTTTTTTGATGTCTTCTGTTTTGATTTTCTTGGGTTTGTACTCAGCACTGTAAGAACAAACAGATGAAAATAATTTTCCAGTACGAAAAATAAGAAGCCACACATACACAAAGTTTGTGTGCAAAGTTCACAGTATTTCTGGCATGATTAATTGCTATGCCCCAATGTCTGTAGATGAAATAATCCCTATCCAGTAGAACAGCCCCAGTGAGTTTCAGACTGCTGAAGCAAAAATCTTCCTTGATGAGGAACTGATTCAAGAGCATTAGCAGCCACCCAGTGATTACATGGGATGGGATAAATGAGCAAAAACTTAGTGGCATGTTCCACCCCTAACTCCTTTTCCAGTCATCACTCTGGGACCTGCCCACAAGGCTCACTTTTTGATCCCCCATTAGAGCAAACAATAGCAAAACTGAGTCCTAGCAAGGTCTTAATCTCTCTACTGCAGACATGAGATGGGAGGTCACAAAATCTAAACAGAAGGCAGCAAATGATTACACAAAAGAAAAGATGTCACACCCACGTCTTCTGGAAACTGAGAAATACCACAGAGGGAAAAAATGCCACTATGGCTAAACTCCTCCAACCCTTTAACTCCAGACTAGTAACAAGATCACACTATCTAAAGAGCTAGATGCATACAGATGGTGAGAGGTCACATTGTGATGTAATACATGTAACTGTAACATGTATTTTTCTTTTGATTTAGAGAAAAAAAATCTCAGTATAATTCACAACATATTTAGACTCTAGGCACACCATGCCAAGCAGTGCAGACAAACCTCCCCCCCAACCCTCAAACAGGCTGACAATGCATGTTCTCCCTCTTGTGCAGTCACCTGCTCACCCAACAGAAACCATTTCAGCCACTTAGCTAGCATTAATACCTCACTTGCTCATGTTTATGTTCTACAATCTACCTTGCTGTCTTTAACCTACATGCTGGGTTCTCCTAGCTCAGTACCATCTGCAGAAGCAGGTAATGGTTTTTGTGTTGGACATCACAAATACTATCCTTACCCTGCTCAGAGAACTTGTAACAGCATAAGGAGCCTGGTCTCAGGCCTCCAGTTACCCATCTGAACACATCTGTGCTGATGGCCTGAAATCCCTCCTGCTCCCTCAGTCTTATCTTTTTAAAGTGAAAGGCAAACACCCAAGTCACCAGCACCCACATCACTTACTCATCATCTTCTCGAGGTCTCTTCAGGGGTTTGGAGTCCTCTTTAGGAGACATATAAAACCCATCATCATCTGGCTCATCTTTGATACGTGGTGGACTAGAAGAAGAAGCAAAGAAAGGTGTTTCTAACTTCAGAGAGGAAGTTCCTTGGAAACCAGCAAAAACTCAATTTTAAGAAATTATTATCTGCAAAATGGCCATGTCCTCTAGTGCTGGAATGTGCTGTCCTCTTAAGATCCAAAGACCTGAGGTGTCTCATTCTCTGGATATCCACAGACACCACAAGGAGAAGGTCAGTCATTGGCAACACGTTTGCCATTTCTGAAGGAACATTAAGATCAACTTCAGCTGCTTACATTTCACTGGGTTTCTTTGAGATTTTGAGTCAAAACATCTCTAGCTACAGCACTTTCAAAGATACTCAAGCCAAAAGTGAAATGCAAGCAAGCACACGTCCAAGTAGAGGATATTATTTAGTTTCAACTCAATATCCTTATTGAGGCTGATAAGAGAGAAAAAGATTGACTAAACAAAGACTTGAAAGCTATTCCTCTGAATCTTTTGCCAACTAAACACTGAGGCATGTGAAAACCAGAAAAGGAAACAAAGACTTGGCAAAGTGAAACTGATCAGTCTCTTTTCACTGTCCAAACTGTGGGAAGCAAACAATCCTATCCCTTTCAACAGCCCACAAATATTAAGTTAAGCTCAATGTTTTCAGTCATAATGTCTCATTACATCAGTAATAAAGAAGAAATCAAGTACCAGTGCAATAGACATTATCCTTTTAAACAAAATCATTATTTCTAGATTTCACAGAAGCATTTCACTTATCTTCCTAAAGAAAAAGATATCTCAAAGAGTCCAAAATTGCATTTTGAAGCACTAAGCACTGCTCAACTCAGGTAGAAAAAGTAACAGTGCCCATCCTGGGCTTCCCTGCTCATAGTCAATCAGCAATTTCCATACTAAATTAACTCAGTTTCTAAGTCAACATGTGGATTCTGCAATTGGATGGAGTGGGAGGGAAAAAAATCAGCACTCTGCATTGTATATCAGTCAGCAAGAGAGATTTTTGAGTTTTATTTTAGCTGGTAGTGTGCTTATGAAGCAGAACAAGGCAGTTTGCTCTTTCACAGCTGTAAAGCCACTGCAGTGCTGGCAGATGCAACTCAAGAGAAACAGATCTGTGCTGCTAGCAGAAGCCATTTCTGTGGCATCACCTCTGGTTAACTGAGACACCAGTCTGCAGCACACAAGACAGTTGCAAAACATCTACAGAAAAAGAGGTATTAGTCTCATTTAATTTATTCTGCCTTCCAGGCAGCAATCTAGAGCTACTGTTTAGCTAGCAGCTCTGAGGAATTTATCTAGTCTCATTTAGCACTGAAATATTTCACAAGATTCTGTTATAGTGGAAAATAAAGTGTGATTATACCAAAAGAAAAGAGCTGTATGACCAAGCTGAACCTTTACTTGAATTGTTTCATTGCTCATTATACCAAGTCCTAAGGAAGAAAATCAAAACCATCTGAGTGAGGACATTTTCCTCTGGTGAGCTTGTAGAAGAACATTTCAACAGGAACAGAAAGAAAATTATTACTTTGCTCTCAGGCAGCTTTTGGTCATGAAGAAGGCACAATTGTGATGGCTCCTCCAGGCTTTCCTCAAACACATTCATAAAAAATGCTCTTGGACCTAAAGAGGACCCAGTTACCTTGATCCAAGAACACCCAACATCCCTGGTGAGATTAGCACATCTGCCATTCTGCTGAATAACAGAGGCTAGAAAGAGTTATTATTAACTGTCTCCTACATCATGAAATACCTAAATGCCACTACTGTGTATTTCCAGAGCATCCTCAAACGGGCCTGGAGAGGGCGACTCTGCCCTGTGCCAAGTGTAACTACTGAGTTTGCATTTTTGAATAGCAGTAGGATAATGAAGCAGATGGAGGAACTCCTCAAGAGGACACATGCAAAGGACACACAGAATAACTAACAAGCATGGACTAGACAGGTATCTTCTCCCAAGCTCTCTGTGTCCACAGAAAGCTCTCCTTTAACAGACATGAACACATGCATCCACCCCACCACAGACCCCCAAGAAGCCAGCAGACCAGATTTATCACCTTAAACATAACCAAAGGCTGGATTTAAATAAGTCACAAGAGATCCTAGTTAGTCAGTTACTAAGAAAACGTACTCTTTTTTATCACTTGCTCACTTCAGGTTTTCAGTAAGACTGTTCAGTGATGACTGATACACATCTAAGTTCAGGAGACTCTCATATTAACAAAATTTTAGTAGAGTAGAACACCTAGGCACTTTCTGAAGGTATTTCTGATTCTATACAAGCACCCTCCTTACCCATCACACCTCTGCAAAGGCTTTAGACTGTAGTCACTTAAAGAACAGACCTTCAGAGGCAATCTGGACTGTCTTTACAAGGCCTAGTCTCCAGAAGACTGCCTGCAGGGCTCAAGTACCAATTTTAAAACAGCTTTCAACTCCAGCTACCAATGTTTCCATAGTTCAACCTGTCCTCAGCAGAATTCAGCTATTTAATACTTGGACAAACCCAGCATGTGCAGGCAGATACCAGGTATTCAACTGCTTCTATCTCCAGTTCCTAGGTAAGTAGATCGATTGCCAGTTCCAGTAATTGAGAACAAGATCTCATCTGAAGGAGTCAAAAGCATTCCAGTTTTATTCCCCAAGAAAAGTCAAACTGCTACTTTTTTCAGATCATAGACTTGATTTCTTACCTGGAGAAACCATTTTCCTTTTCCTTCTTTATTTTTATATCACCAGAAGATGATTTAATCTGAAAAACACAACAAGTAGGAGCTGATTAGCACTGCCCAGAGCACCTTATGTTTTTCCAACATGCAACACAGGCAGTATATTTAACTTGCAGAAGGAACCAAAGGGCACTCTGACTGTATCCTCATCCCCTCAAGCCCTTAGTGACCTACATGACACACCAAAAAAAGGCAGCATTTTCTTTAAGTCTTAGTACTGACTCTACAATTTCTTCAAGATTGGAGTTAAGTGTATAGATTGTTCTTGCACAGAACAAATGTAATCTAACAGATTTTTTTGCCTTTGCCTCTGAATCTAAGCTCAGCAAAGTGAAAAGCAACAGGGGAAAAGAAATGGGGAGCCAGTGAACACAGCTCCACTATGAAACTGTTTCCATTCACAATGCCTGCAAATAAAGCCCTTACAAGTTCATACTAGATGATCTTTCGAGGTCCCTTCTAAGCCCTGACATTCTGTGATCTGTGATCTACCACTCCATAAACCGAGTTTCTGGGTTAGCACTGGGATAATTCTGCCCAGGTTGATAAAAGCTTGGAAGTTTAAAGCTACACCTAACCCACTGCATTTGTACCTCTTAGGAGTACAACCAGAACCATCCTTTTGTCTCTCCCACAGGAGACACCAACCTTCTCTTCCTTTCTCTTCTCCTTGTCTTTATCTTTGTGTTTGTCTTTGTGTTTCTCTGAGCTGCCATCTTTGTGTTTGGTTTTCTCCTTGTCTTTGTGTTTCTTTTCCGAGGAATCTTTGTGCTCACTGTAAAACAAAATAGTGTATTTGCAGAGGGGAACAGAAAGGAGATTTACCCAGTACAGACAACTTCCAGCAGTAAAGGGTGGCAGGTTTGGATGATTACAAACCCTGTAAAATAAGGGATCACCTTAACAGGAAGATCCACCAGAGTGTCCTGTCACATCATCCATTCACCTCAGGACAAAGAGGAACATATATCAGAGAACCACAGCTGCCAAGCGCACTGCAACAGGAACACCCCCCTGCCCCCCTCAGCCTGGATTGCCAAGGAAATCCAGAGGTGCTACACTTAAAGCTCAACACTTGAGGTTGAATTCCCACTGGCTCTGCTTTTCCCCTTTCTCCTAGCCCATGGAAAAGGTCACTGGAATAGAGCCGCCAGCCCTATCAATGGCCATGTCAGCTTTTGCTCAGACAACAGTTTGTCATTGTAGCAGCTCTCATCTCTGGAACTTAAAGAGAAAACCGCTGATCTCTATTATTCCCAAACAGATGGGAAACGAGAGCAAACAGGATACACCATGTCCTTGTGTTTATGCAAAGTCAAACAGAAAAGGCAGGAATAATGCTGCAGTCCTCTGTTGGAGCTGTTTCATCAACTGTGCTTCACCACTGGGGTCAGCCCAGCTCTGTTGAGCCAACCCTGCCATGCAGGATGGGAAATCACTAAGGGTGTTTCCAAGTGACAATCTAGTCTGCTACTACTCGGAGTACTGAGAGCTTAACACCCAAAATTCTTTAGTCAAAACAGAGGAAAAAATGTCTCCATGGAGCATAAAAATCAACTTTTTATTTATTCTTCTGTTTCTACCCCCTTCTGATTTCTGAGACACTTGAGTAAATTTGGAGCACACTTTCAAGCTTTTCTTATCAACCAGAAAGACACATTGCTGGTTTCAAATGAACATGAATTTTCTCATAGAATGACCTGACCCTTGGAGCCAGAAAGTGAGGAAACACTCTCAGGAGATTCACAACAGAAGCTGTAAGAACTGGTTATGAGGATTGGTAGCACTGCTGTAGAAAACCAAGGAGCAAGCCTATCAATTCAACAGGCCTTCAATACACATTTGTAAGCTGTATGAACTCCCTGAGGTGACTGTTATGGTTTGGATTACAACAGAATTAATTCTGTTCAGTAACTGTATTTTCTAAAAGATATTCCACCACCACATACATAATACCGTTATTAGTTTTCCCCACACACACCTTGCCTGGACTGTCCCTTTAAGGAACCTGAGATTCCTGAATCAAGGACACTGCAAACCCCCCCCACCCCCCCGAGGTGGGGGAAGCCAGGGGTTTGCTGCGGACTTTTGTTTTAACTCCTAGCAACGGAGAAGCCTCCTCTCTGCTCTTTCTGCTGTGACCCTTGCCGAGCTGCATGCTGTCTGCCTGTGCTGGAAGCTACATGTGCTCTCTCACTGCTTTGGACTGCTTGTGCTGATTCCACTGGGAGCTGGCATCGGGACGGTTCAGTATCTTGGGTCCTGTACATGTTTATATTTGTTTCATTTATATCTGTTATTATTATTAAAGCAGTGACCCTGGGCTTAAGAATGCCAAATGAACAGTGGAAATAAAGCTCTTCTACTGGGCACTGTTAGGCACCAAGTAAGATGCCTTCCTCACACCAGCAGTTCACACTCCTCCCTCCTTCCTCAGCACCTGACTCCATCAGTACTCTAAGAGATGCTCTTTGCTTCACCTTAGGACCACACAACACAATGCAAAGCTTTACTAGAAATAGGCAGTTTCCTTATTCCAGTTATTTCACCGCTCAAGGGCAAGCCCAAACAGATGTGGGGGAACACAGCCCTGAAAACCAGCAAACCTGGAGTGCCAGGTAAGAACACGTTTTTTAGAAACAATACATGCTTCAAGGCTTCTCTCCATTGCAAAAAAAAAATAAATAAAAGAGTTGCAAAAGGGTTGGGTGTTTGATGGCTACAGAAAGGAAGAATCTCATTAACCTGCCGCCATAAAGCTTGTGTGTGACTAAGAAGGCAAGCACAGTCACAAATATGCCAACCCACACCCAGCTGAGAGCTGCAAAGTCCAACGTGGAGAGTTTCAGAGCCTCACATAACACTAGCATGAATGGACCTGAACCTGCAAAAGGTCTAAATTATTCAAGCTCAGGGTATAGTACATGCTTCCATAAATATACACCAGCCTTCCAGCCCAAGCAGCTAAAGCATGCAAAAACCATCTCTGAAGGAAATCAGTATATTCCATACCGTGTTGCCTTAAGAGATCAGCAGGCAGAGAAACCAGTGTCATTTTAACACTCTAGCAACCTCTTTATACTACATATAAAACTGTAAGGGAGTTTCAAAACATTTAAAGGCAATTGGCACTCTAGAAATTCTTGTAGATAAGATACACAGCACCACATGTTCCCTGTGAGTGAAGATTCAACAACTGCAGACTATTCTTACCCAGCAGATCGTGTTATGTACACTGTGTGATCAGGACAGGCGAGTATGTACACAGAACAGCCTGACACTGGATCTTGGAAACCCACGAGGTGCCTGCTGCTCCTGCTCAGATTTGATATCCCTCTTTCTACACCCTCTTTATTCATCACTATCTCAGATTCAAGACACTGATTTCATTTTCCTTTGCTCCAACTAGATTCATTGACTAAAAGCACAAACCCCACAGCTTTTATTAATCCCTCCTCAGGAAGGTTTGGAAATTCTGGTGTGTTATCTTCTACTGTTATCTGTGTGCTAGGTCCTTCATTTGCCAAAGATTCAAAGGTATATCAGCTTACAGGAAAAACCATAAGGAACACACAAGGCTTAGATACATTTTATTCTCTGCATGTCTACTTGTGTCTATTTTCTGGCTTGTTCTTATTTAGTATTTAAATCCTAGCAGGAACAACATGGTTTAGTCAGACAACAATTTGCATCTTCAAAGCGCAGTACACGCTGCAACTGATGGAGTTAGTTCTCTAAGGGAAAGTTCAGGGCACTGCCTGTTGCTTGGGAGTTTGCGACAGGAAAAAAAAAAACCCAGAAATTAAAAGTTTAAGTCTTCAAAAGCACCATGCTTATTCTTGCTAGCAGTCAGAAAGGCTAGCTTTCATGTGTGACTGCAGCACCTTGGGATGTACACAAAATGTGACTAAACCCAAATGAATAGATGACATCCTATATCTGCAAGACTAATACAAAAAAAAAGGCAGAAAATCCAATTGGCCTAGAGAAGCGGTAACAATCTTTGTGTGTGTTGAATGCTTAAAGATCAGGGCTGGAATAAGAGAAGTGCTAAAAACAGTCATGCAAAAGCTTAATGGCCTCTTCTTGAAAGAGAGTAAGTGGCTACCATTGAAAAGCTGTTATGTGATTCAATTTAAAGCTAAGATTTTTCAGCACTGGAGACACAATCAAAGAGTCTGGATTCCAAAGTCAGTCTTAGTTGTTGGGTTTTATTACTTTTATTTTTTAATCACATGACCATCTTTCCCCTTTGCTCTGCAGCGAGCAATAAATTTCCCACCAAAGCAACATGGGCTCAGATAACCCAAGGAAACTGTCTCCAGTTTCACTCTGTAGCTTCATTTTCAAAACAGTATCAGTGCCTAGGCCCTGAGATCCTGCTTCCTGCTGCTCCTGACATGTGACTGGAAGAAATTCACCAGATTAAAATCTGATTTCAAGTTCTACTTAACCCAATGTAAAAAGAGAGCATACATTTCCTTCCCTCCTTTGTAAGGCTTATCAGTCCTACTTATTTCTAGACACTGGACCACAGCTCTGGCCTCAACAACTCAGTCCAAAAGTTTCTTACCTGTGCAGGGACAAAAGCGTGTGCTTCTTTTCCCTAGGAGAGTCTAAAATCTGCATCTCCCAGAAAAGCTCATTTGGAAGAGCAACTTTTTTTTTTAACTCCAAAAGCAAGGAAAATTACTCAGATAATAACTTCAGTGGCAAGCTGAGTTGCTTTGGTCTTTCATTTGGCTAAGATACTTAGTGAGCCTCAGGGGAAACACAATTGAACCGCTACACTAATCTCAGAAGAAAAGAGAAGGCAACAGGATGCCACCCCTAACCCTGAAGAATGAGTTTCAGCCTTCTATGAGAAGGGCCACTTCCAGACAACCCCAAAGCTGTTACCAGGAGGCACTGGGAACAATTTAAAGATCAGAAGTCTTTCTTCCTGCCTGATTCAGAACTGAAAAAAAAAATGTTTCACTTTTCTTTAAAGAAACCAAACAACAAGGTCTAAGACCACACACACCCAGGTAATTTCATCCTGAATTCACTTCTCAGAGCACTGTGGATACTTTGCTACCCTTCCTGCACACATCTCTCTGCCAAAAAGCCAGCTTGAAGTCACTGAAGTAGGGCAGCAAAATCCCCATAAGATAGAGGGAAACTTCAGTGCTAGCCTTGAAAGACAACTGGATTGTAGAACAGTTGCTAACAATCTGTTTTAGAAATACCCAGCCCTGCTGACAAAATAAGATCTTCCTTTTCCTCATGACCACTGCAGCTGAATCACTGCAACAGCACGTGAAGGTGCTTAATGCTAACAACCTGCAATGTTTGTTTTTTGAAGGTAATAAAGTAGGACATCATACTAACATAGGCAGAACTAGGGATTACACAATCTAGAGACATATAGCACTGGCTTAGTTCAGACAAAGGCTGAGTAGAAACACATCTCCTAAAGCACTACAGCCTTTTTGCTAGCTTGCTTACTGTCTTTCATTTAGAGTTTTTGTGTGAACAAGGGCATCTGAAGGCCTTGGAGAGCTGAGGCTGAAGGGCACGAAGCGGTAAATGCAACAGCAGCAGCCATTTCCCTTGAAAGAATGGCTGCATCTCCCAGTGAGTATGTCTGCAGGAGGACAGGAGGGGAGAGGATGGGAGAACAGGCACCTGGCAGCAGCTGCTCAGGCAATGATCACATGGGAAAGTCACAAGTGGAAAGTGTTTCCAAAGAATGGCAGATGTGCAGATCACAGCTTCCTCCTCCAAACCACCACAGCTTTGCAGTAATATAACACCACATTCTTCAGGTGCCAGTTCTGTACATTAATAATCCCTTCCCAGGCCCTTTCCATTCCAGCTTCACAATCACAAGCAGGGAAGGATGCTTTATCTAAAGTGTCTCTTATTTCCTCTCTCTCATATTCTCAGCTGTAATTAGGTCATGACTGGGAATCTGCTCCTAGCAGGCACCAGAGCCTGCTGCAAGTGGAGCTTTGCTTGCCTACTTAGGAGCTGCTACAATGCAACTGAAGCGTAAAATAACAGAGAGCTGTGATTTGAGTGAAACCTAAAACGCAACAGGACAGAGCACAGGTTACGCAGCCCACGTCTCGTTTGACGTAATACAATATTAATGGAAAGCTCTCACCAGATCCAGACTAATGCATCCCAAGGAAGGGCTGACTGTGCAGGGGGCATTTCAGGAACAGAAGGCACACCAGCAAAGGACAAGTTTTCAGCTGGCTTGCAGTATTTTCTGCTCACTGTTAGAGGGTTAGCATATGGTATTACAGGGAAGGAACACGTGAGCTCCAACGGTTCTGCTGGGATTTCAGCAATACAAGGAAAAAAATCCTGAAACTGCTTTTCCCAGTGTTGAAAGGAATCTTTCCACCAGTGTTCACAGATCAAGCCTTCAGCAAGAAGAACAAGACAAAAAGCTGGGCTCATCAACAGCTGATAAAAATATTAGAAAGTAGAACAATAGTCACACATTGATAAGAGGATCAGGCTTAGCACACACTTGGTAGGGATGTGTGAGAATCAGGTATACTACTAACTGCAAAGCAAAAATATTTACTACTGGAAGGCCGTGTCACATCAGAGAGCTGATCACAGTGAACTTAAACGTGGAATAAGAACAAAACCACCCACACTAGGGAACAGGTGGTGCTAAGATATTTTATACAATTGCTTCTTCCCCCCAGCATCAGACATCTCTGCCTCTTCCTGCCCCAATGCACACCATCCTTAGCAGTTTGGGATCACATAAATCAGAGGAGGTGCGCAAGAAGTCTGAACGGAAATTTATCTTGATTCATGACTGGCAAATGCCTGGAATCTCTGTTTTTCCTAGCAAAACCGTAAAACTTAGAAGATGCCAGTGAAGACCAGGTCTATAAATCCCTTCTGTGCTCCATGCTTCTGTTCATCTCAAGCTGTGACTGCAAGAGATTCATTCAGTAAATGGAGGAAATATGCAATCTGACAGAAGATTTCTCTTCCTGCGGCTCAGATGCTTGTCACTTCGACAACACAGATCAGTGCTGCAGGAGCAGCCTCTTTACTCCCATTCCCTGTTACAGCCATTTCTGCAGTCTACTGGCAGCCCACACTCCATGCACAAAGCCCAAGACATCTGGCAGAAAGGCACTTGTTACTGGCAACACTTCTAAACAAAAGACTAGGCTGCAAAGGACCCATTATTTAATTATTTCACATGGTCTACTAGTTGAAATGCTCATCTCCCATAGATCAGAAACCTATTGCCACATCAGGTTTGTTTCATTTTGTTAGTTTTTTTTAAACACTGACATCTATATTTAATGGGTGTGTATTAGAGTTTCTTTTGGGGATCATGAAGTACATGGCTGAGAAAAGAGACAAAGGAAAACACTGCTTGATAGAGTTTCCTTGATAGTGATACGGATTTATGCTTGGTACAGATTTTTCTTAAGTGGGCTTTGCATTTTCTTTCCTTGAGGGGTGACAGAAGATCTGAGGCATACAAATGTTCTCTCCCAGTTTACTACAGCTGTAAATGAGTGGTTAAGATACACAAGTGTCATCTTGTGAGTGGGAGAGGAAGAAAGCAAGAAGCAAAATGACGAAGTTCTACACACCACTCCACACACTTCTGCCATATGAAATCAAAATTATCTATTTTAAGTATTTCTGAGACTTAACTTGGCAGTTTAGATCCTTCAAAGTCTGGGTACAGGAAACATTTATTCTCCTGCATTGGATTTCTGCCTTCTTACTTCAGGTTTTATTTTAAAAGCCTTTTTTTAAAGTATAGGACAGGAAATGAAATTGTCAAAACTACTGCAGACAGCCATAAAAATGATATGCTTCCAACACAACCAGAAAATGCTCTTAACTGTGTGCACTGAGTGATGCAGTACTGCACTTCTCCAAACCTCATCAGGGGACTCTTCACACACTCTGGATAAAAACCTACAGAGTTACAAACCCAAGGTTCACCACCAACAATGGCCTTGATTTCTACTGAAGCACCATTCAACCTCTTTGAGAATTACCAATGATACAGCACATCTTTCGCAATAACACAGCAGCTTTTCTGAAATACAGAACAGATTTTCTGAAGATTTCCATGCAATTCTATTAACCTAAGAGGAAAATGAATCCTCTAGAACTGAAGTTCAATTTTAGCAACAGGTGACAGGCTTTTATGAGGTGCTTTAAAAATTCCTTATACATGTAAAAAAAAAAAAACATTGAAAAATCCCACACTTTGTTATCTTGGAAATTTTCTGTTTCATCTTTAATAGAGTAATGGCTATTTTTCGCTTGTTTTTCATTGTCAAAAGGGGAACTTCAGTATGAACAGGCAGTTTTTTCCTTCAAAATCCATCACTGAAGAAGTATCCCCTGTTATAATGGCTGTCAAAATCCTCAGAAGAACAGAGGCTCTCAGAGGTCTACTGCAGTTGGTTTCAGCTGATGGTTTTGCTGCAGACAGGAGGTGCTGGGGGGTCAGAGTGGAGGGACAGTAAGTAAGATGGTGATGCTGCTGCAGAACAGGGTTTTGGAAGCAGGACTGTCACCTCTGTTTATGAAAACAAGACCTTCAAACCCAGTAGTGTCTTTACAACAGTTTTGAAGGAGATGGGCAATGACCACGGAAATCCCTTGTACCACACAGACATTCACCTCTGCAAAGAGTTTAGAAGAGCTGTTGAAATGAAAGTTTTCTTTTACAGAAAGACAATGGTAGCAAACTTGCTGATGATAGCTGCTGTCAGCAGTACGCTACCTAGCAGATACCACCCCAAAAATAAACACAGGTAAGGTGCCCCTTCAAAGTGAAGGTGGCTTTTGAACAAGGGTGAGAAAGAAACGGCTTTCCCAAAGAAAGTTTTGCTATGGAGAGAGCATCAAGCAAACAGACCCATCATTGCCAGAAGTGATGCAAGTGTCATGGTGAAAAAGTGCTGCACACCCAAAAAACTTGGAAACAGAATTTTCTAACCTGTCTGAAAAACCTCCCAAGTGAAGAGTTTCCATGGTTTTGAACCCACCTGCAAAAAAGTCTAGAAATGCAACACTTTTCGGTTCGCTCACAAGAACAAGTGGCTGACACCAGGGAAGATGGACATTTACCTGCTCAGTGTCAAGAAACCCCTTGTCTAAGCAGTGAAAAGGCTGAAAACTGAGTATCTCTGTTCGGTAAGCACAGTTCACAATGCACTTCTACCATCTGCACCTACACTTCAACACAAGGCATCTTTCAGCAGTGATGTCCATTATAAACAAGTATCAAAATAAACTGGACCTAGAAGCAGCATCTCCTTCACAAAAGCAACCTCAACCTCACAAACATAGCCTGTATTTATGGAATTACATGGATGACAGCTGTTTCAAAGGATTTGGGGAATAAATGCTTAAGTTTCAATGATGAGGTCAGTTATTTCTAGGAGGTTTGTCTTAAAAGACATGTGGCTTTACACAGCCAGCAGCAATGTACCCTGCTATGACTGAGCATGAAGGTGGCAGTGAAGATTTCAGAGCACTCCTGAAGGTGCCAATGAACCAGAGCACCACACACTTCTCTGCCTACATTACCATCCCCCAGTGCCACCTTCAAGACCAGTTCTCATGATTCAGCTCTGTAATGCACTCACTCTTAAGGTAGAAGTTTTGGAAAGCAGAAAACACACTAGAGGAAACTTGCAAGCTGCACTCAGTCTGGGGAAGTCCCACTTTGTGTAGGTGCCTGAGGGGCAAAGCAGTGCTACGTAATCTCTCTCCAAAACAGGCCTTCAACAACCCCCTGCACATGCATGCACTCAGTCATACCATCCACATAGGTGTACCCTACGATGGGACTCAAAGTGCAGTATGGTGCTCACACGTCAAATGAACACTCAACAGACAAAGGGACTGGAAGCTTTAGGCACAGTGCCTAGAAAACATGATGCCTTTCACACATGGATTTCAAGGTAAGACTGCAGAGAGGAAGAAATTATTTCAATATAAAGCATGATTACCTATGTCATGAGCTACACCTCACAAAATTATGAGCCATTCTTATCTCCTATTGTTTTTGGTGCATGTTGTGTACACAATCAGTGGTGTGCAGCTTCAAGTTATAAACTGTAATTAGTTTTTTCCAGTTAAAAATATGCTGACCATTCCCAACTCCTACACAAATAAAGTCAAATCATTAATGCATTCTGGAAATTTGCAGACAGCACTCCTTGCAGAAGGATGTACTTTGCTAGGGTCGCAGGAGAAGGGTTTTTCAAGTGAAGCAATGAGCCTTTGGAAATGTGAGACAGTTAATTTTGGTGTGCCTGGTTCAAGATCAGAAAAATTAAAATCAGAAATTAAGGCAATATTGATACATGAGCAAAGAAGATTGCACACAACGTGCCCAAAGCATTTCATCTTTGCTGTGGAAGCCACTAAATGCTGCAGGTTATTTGGCCTAGATTTTTTTTGTCTCCCATCAACCATTTACTTACAGGGAAGGTATTATAGAACAGTGAGGTTGTGTAACTTCTCAAAAGGTCACAGAAAACTCAAAATGTGACCCCAATAAAACAAACCCACTGCTAAGCACAAACTCTCTCTTTATTTACATGCTTGTTTTTAACAAAAATTAACAGAAGCTAACAAGTTAACACAAGCTTTTTTTATTTGTTTTTATATTGTGATACTGCATAAACAAACACCCAGAGCATAAACAGATTCTGCCATTCACCAAGTGGCACAACAGAAAATTACCCTCTAGGGACTGTTTTTGGCAAGTTTCACTGTCAGCGTAGGCAATGTGGCACTTCCATGTTAGGAGTTACAACTGGGAAAGCTTCTCTGAGTGAAGAGCCTGTAACTGATGTACTTGCCCTTGCCCCATCACACCAAGTCACCACATACTGACCTGCACATCCTGGTTCTACAGTTCACAGCCTAGGCTAGGGGATCGACTGGACTGTGGAATTCACCACTACCTCCAAAGCTACAGGTCACAGTAATTAAGTGTTTATGTTCAGTGTGGAAGATATGACAGGTGAATATGGCATGCAACACCTTCCCCATATAGTTGCAGTGTAGTGTATCAATCTCATCAGATAAACCAGTAAGCAGTCCTTTCAAAGTAATCATCTAACCCAGCGGAAGTTGGTAACGCTGCCTCACACCAGAGATATTCTGTCATTGTAGTAGCAGGCCAAGGAAATCACTACCATTCTGGGGAACCATCTTTCTAGACACTTCTAATTATCAGGAGGCTGAGCAGTCACATCAGGTTCACCTATGCTAAACCAGGGGGGTTTACACCAGTACTTGAGAGAAATTCACATTTCTGACAAACACTTGGAGCCAAAACCAAAAAAAAACAATGAACAAAGTTGATCAATCTTCATGAAGGAGGGGGTTAAACTAGTTTAACACTAAGCTACAATCATCTTTTGGACATTAGCATTGACTCACATCTGCAATACACTAATTCAGCTATCCATATGGAAATGCATGCAAGGACTGAAGTCAGGCTTAATTAAAGCACCTACATTCATATGAGCCACTCTCAAAATATAGCAATTCCATCCTCATGTATTATCAAAGTAACTCTTTTAAGACTGGATGTGCAATGGTGCTTTAGCCTATGAGGACTTCATTGACTTTTTCCTCACCTATTACTGTGCTTGGATTTTTCCCGGTCTTTTTCCTTGTCCTTCTTGTGCTCTTTGTGCCGGTGTTCTCGGTCTTTGTGTTTATCTTTGTGTTTGTGAGAATCTGCAAGCAGAGAGGCAAAAAAAATTAAGAAATGAAGTTGGGAGAAAACTCCATGCCTCCCTCATGAACCTCTGCATTTTTTTTCCCCACCCCATACCAGTACTTTCTGTGATTGAAAATTTGTGACAAAAATCTTCGTTTCAGAAGTCCTAAATGGATTCATTGTTCCTGTAGGACAAGTGAAATCATCTTGGCAACAGCTGCATTTATATGGTCTTTGGTTCAATGACCTTTAAATGATTTACACACCCTGAAGAAATGCAAGCCTTCTGATTAAATAGGCAAGTATGGCTACAGCAAGTTCAATCTTATTTGGCAGATGGGAAACCTAGCTTCCTATGCCTCCAAGTATTTCATGTCACATAGATTATAAGGATACAGGAACAGGGTGTAAAGCTTCAGTATTAGGCCTGCTGAATCCTAGAATTTAGACTACGACTTCCACAAGTATCTTGTCTAGACAAAAGTACACTCCACCCCAATCCCTCAAATTAAAATCATCTTACTCTTATCCCCCACAGTACATGACATGACAGGCACACAGCAAAGGAAACAGGGGCTATGAGGGAAGAGGAAAAGAAAGGGTGAAAAGAAAAGAGGACTAGGAATTTCTCTCTTCCTGCTTCTCTTCTGCAGAGACACTTACCTCCCTCTGGTAACAGCCCCACCAAGAAAATCCAACATGACAGCTGTAATGAGTATGTGCTGGTGGTAACCCACCTAGACAGGTTAGCACTGGTCCAAATTAAGTGACAGGTCAAAAATGGGAGATGGCACTCAAGTAAATCTACATGAACACAGTAATTTCATCTGTATCAATTTCCACTCCACCTGACATTTCCCATCCTCAATGCTAACTGTACTGTACAAGAAAGTCCTTTAAAGCATCAAGGTAATAGATGCAGCTCAGAAAAGAGCAACACAGTTGAATTGTAAATAAACTCATTTACAGGCATCTTTAGGTCCTTAAATATTGTTTGTAAGTAGATCAAAAAGGAGCTGAGGCTGAGCTAGCATCTCAAACCCACCTCAAAAAGCACTGTTATTTACAGTCAAGGTCACAGTGAAATAGGGAATAATGTGTGCATGCCCAAAGACTCCCCCTCTCCAGGTTTGGGGGCGGGGAGGGGGGTGGTGCTGGTTTTTAACGTGCTTCTCAAAGCAACTAAAATTAAGTAAACTCCTCAAGATACCTAAAAGAACTGTGCTGACTTTGGCAACTATTTTCAGATCACAGCAACAGAATTTCCACCAGAGATCCTGAATGTAAGGTATTAATGCTCAATTAATTGTAAAGATGTTACTGTGCCTCTAGAAAGGTTACTATCCCTGCACTAAGAATAGGAAACTGCAACACAAGGATTTTGTGACTTTCAGAGTCACATGGGAAATGCACTGCAGAGCCAGGAACAAGCCTCATCCTCCTGACTGCAAGCCTTTCACCACAAATTCATTTTTCTCCTTAACTGACACTATCTTTTGTAACCTCAAAACACTCAGCTGGTTTTAGTGGAAACACAGCCACAGTCACATTTCCATACAAGAGGATTTCAATCTATTGTTTTCTACAACTTCAGGTATTGTTTCCAGACACCTGCAGTCAGACAACATAAACCAACATATGACTGCTGATATTCAAGCCTCCAACTTGGCCATCTACATCTTTCTTTGATCCTCCTTGGTGACACTTCCCAGTGCTTTGCTGTATACAGTATAGACATTTAAACATAACATTTAGTCTTCTGTATTTTGATACACAGGCACGTGGCAGGTCACGTGGAACATTTGGTGTTACAGCATACAACACCTAAGGGTTTTCAAGTACCTAAACAGCAAAATCTACTTCACAGTAGGCAGAGCTTTGAAGGCATCTCTGGCAAACTGTGTGGGGACCGGACACCTACACTCTCTGATCTGCCAAGCAGCAATTTCTCAGCACTCTTCTTCCCACTAGGACAACACACATTTCACTGGCAAAAATGTTTTCGCAGTGCATTTCGCACTTAAGATTCTTCAGTTCAGCCAGTAGCTGGAGGCTCAGGCTGTTTGCAAACTGCCTGGGTTTTTATTCCACAGAGAGTTTACTCAATGATTCCTAAAGCACTGGCTAAAGTGAACAACGATCTATTTACACTTGATGAATAGGTAAATTGCTGGAAAAACCATCATGATGCTATACATAGAGCTATGAACACTCATTTTATAACATACTTGCTTTTTAAGGAAGCACATACCAATAGAGTGAATTTTTTTCTACCAACCAATAGCTGGAAAAAGTGTGCAACTGAGCTCAATGCTATTCTCCTTACAGCTTAGAACCACAAGATTCTTTTTCACAAAAAAAGGCAGAAAACAGAACAGTCTTTATCTTCATCACTAGATTCCCTTCCAGCCCACTTGCCATTGCTAGCTGAAAATTAATATCTGCTCTTGAAAGCAGCTCCAGGGCTATACCCTGGAAACACTGGAGCCAGGCATCTATTTCCTCAATCCTCTGCACTGCTTACAATGATTTGGTATTTTCAGACAATTTAAGTCTGGTACAGCAGTAAAAGAAGTGCTTGACTAGTTAAACTAGCTCTGCTTACTAGTATTTGTCATTGCTCAGCTCTCCTTTGCTGCCTACTAAAGGGTTTCTAGCAGGAAGGGCTGTCACAGGGGTATTCTGGCTAAAAAGCTACCCAAAGGGGCTGGGAAACAGGAGGTTCTGCACATGGGCTTGAAAGCAGAAGGGAAAAACTGGCAGGAGAGGTTTGGCCCACATGTAGTCAAAGCTGGATAGGTACTTGGCCTCTTGCACTGGACAACACTTTAAACTCAGTACTTCCATGGAGGTAAGTGCACTACCTCTCACAGGTCTCCTGTGAAATATTTGCCTAGTATTCAGACACAGTGGTGTTATTTTCTGACACAATGACATGAGGTAGGCTAGGAATGAAGACTTCAAAAGAGTTTAATTAAAGTCCTGAGTTGACATATGGCTTTACGTTTAATGCCTTCAGAAGGCATTAAAGCTTTTGGTTGGTTATGTTTTTGGAGGCAGAGCTGGATGTAGTTCAGGAGATTGGTCATTTAAAGGGAGAGAATTCTTTTTTTTTTTGGCTTATCACACAAAAATGCTTTGTTCCAGACTGGTTTTATCTAAGAGTCCAAGTTAATGGTTATTTGCTGGTTGATATGAAACAAGTTTACCTATTTCACTCCAGCTTGTGTATCCACCTAACAGAAACCAATACAGCATCACCTCCACCTGAATTACACCAGGAACAGATGACTGAATGGGGAACAATACCAAGACACAGTGGGCTACCTCCCACCAAACCTCAACAACACAGCAGCAACCAACAGAACTGTTCCCCTCTGTAATACATCATCTTTGATATATTTAGCATCCCAATTCCTAGAAGAATCTTCCAGGCTCCACTAACTCTCTTCCAGCTTGTAGCTGATTAGCAGTTGACTAGGTCCAGCCTCACATGAACTACAGAATGAGGTCAGACATCATCATGCATTCACATTTGTTTGCTGTCTTCCACTAAGTATGTCTGCTCCCTCTAACGCTAAACAAGGAGACAAATACTAATTCCTTCTACAAGAGCATTAGCAAGATTCACTGTCTCCTGTGAGCAAAGTTCAACCCCCCAGAAGTCCATGTGATATTTAAAGGTTTCAGTAACTGAAAGGTCCCTCTCCACCATCAAGGTTACAGAGGGGTCAGGGGTTATGCTCACTGGGCAAGCATCCATTACCCTTCAGGCTATCCTCCCTTCAGTATCCTCTAACCCAAACTGAGGTTTTGGCATCTCCTCTGTTCTAGAAAGCTTGCCGTCTCTGGCACCGGGGCTCTGTCTTGTTAGTTCTAAGCCTGGTATGTCTCCAAAAGATTACTGCAGCCCTTGTACTATTCCTGCCATTCCCCCTGTACCTCCAGCAATCACTAGCAGCTCTGCATTTTTGTACGTTGATTCATCTTTCAACTCTGTTTAATTACAAGGGTGTCTGATTTAAGGATGGGAAATTCTAAGCACTTTTGGTCTGTGGCTGTTTTGCTGTGTGTCCCCCCCTGCCTTAGCTCCACTGCTAAGTCTCTGGGGAAAGGCTGAGTCATAGCCCTATTTGCAATACTTGGACATACATATTACTGGAACAGTGCAGTTTTACTCTTTATCCAGGAACAGAGCTGTAAAAGGTTAGGCATTTCTAACTACAGCATGTCAGGAACAGAGAAGTAAAAGACAATTCTCCTTCAGCAGGCAGCTGTGACCTGGAGAGGAAGAGTATGAATGGACAGCAAAGGAGTGCAGCCTCCTTTCGCATTGAGAACAACTCCTGGCTTAACAGGTTAGTCTGGTGACAAAACAATTATGTGGGACTACACTGTTTTAATTCATGAAAAATTCATTTGCTTTTAAAACACTTCTCAATGCCTTCCTCTGCACCCCACACCCCAAAAACGTTTGCTTACCTGTAACAGTCAAGGCACACAGATGTACTTCCTACCATATTTCAGTTTTGACAGTAACTTTCCTAGTAAGATACCAAAACCACAGAGTTCTTGCATGCCCAGTCAGCACAGCTACCAATAGTTTTGGGTGGACTATCGCTGGCACACGATACAAGATGCTATCGATGCCATTTTATCCCACTCCCACCACCTGCTTTTCTCCCACTTCCATTTTATCCTGTTTTCATCAGGATATTTTAAGAACTGAGAAAAAAAATAAGCAACAATCTGGTCCTTCTCACTTTTCCTAAATTAAGTGAGATAGCAGGCAAATTAACACCTGGTAACCCCAACTGCTGGTCAACAGTAGCCTTTCCAGATAAATCTATCAGTCTTCCATATTTGCTATCTTTTGGTTCACCTTATTCTAAGTTTTTTGTGGGCACAATTTGAGTATCTCATTAACCTGCTTACAGAAAGGTTTCTGCCAGCAGTCTTTGTTCTTTTGAAATATCTGAGTAGGCTCTGGGGATAAGGATTTTTTGTATTTTCCTTCTGGTTTCAGCAACAGCCCAATTGCTTTTCCTCTTGTTAGACAGCCTAGAAATACCTCTATTGGTACCAGTGCTGGTATTTTATCTGTTTGAAGCCTCATATCAATGCTTCTCTACACTGATGTCCAGAAAGCTCATTTAAACATACTTGTTTCTTGACACTGAAATGTGTGCTCAAGTCTGAAGACAGCATAAAAAAATTCATCACATTAACAACTACGAAGAACATGTTTAACTACTTGTTACTCCAGTAACATTTCTGCTTCAGGCAAGTGGCTGAAATTTCTGCCTAATTTAAGTCCAGTGTCTCAATATTAGTTGTTACAAGAGAAGCACATAAGCTCTCCAGACTTTTTCAGGATCACCAGTCTGTAGGAGCACAGTGCTCTCTCTACTCCCAGTACATCCAGCCATCTCAACCTGAAGCATGAGCAAGAAGCCCTTTACTACCAGCACAGAGGACACATATGATGAAACTAGCAGGGTCTTTCAGCTTCTCCTCTGGAAAGGAGAAGAAAGTCTTCAAAAGACTTCTCCAGTTCCGCTGCTAAATTATGCAGCTGAAAAGTAATTCAGTACCACTGGATTCGGTTCAAAAGCTGGTCAAGTTCAAACACTTCTCATGAAGGAGCCTTCCTGTCACTTGAGGAATGGTTAGTCCCTTCTCAGCTGAAACATCACCAACAACCAAGTTAGACCATTTACTCCACAGCTGCAACCTTTTTACTGCTTAGCCTGATGTCTTTCTCACCTGTTGTGATGCAAAAGTAAGCAAAGAGACTGTGCATGACCTAAATGAAACAATGAATGAATAATAGTAATACGCCTTTTTTCTCAGAGGATCTCCTCAAAAGTAGTCATATTAAAACTGCAGATTATCAGAAAAAAAGTCTCTTACATCCAAGTTAAGTTTTAATTTTTGTTACTATTTATTTTGCCAAATCATACCACTTAGACATTTTATAATCACAATACATTAAAAGACTACTATTAAAATTGCCAAGGTTCAGTGCTGAAATGATGCCAAGAAGGGCTATGAATGTTCAAAGGTGAATGAAGTTCAAGGTGTCTAAAATATAGTTCAAGGAACATGTACTTTTGCCTTAGGCATCTGATCAAAATGGTTTAGTGTTGCATTAACTTTCACAATAAACAGATCATATCAGCGGGTAGAAAGACTGTAACATTTAGTCATTATCCAAGATCTTTAACATGAATAGTGATGGGGTTAGCAATTACCTAAACAAACAACAGTAAGCCCATGTGTAAAGGCTGTTCTGGGAGGTCCTGCTCAATTTATAAACTGTTCACCTGAGAAAGCAACTCCTGTAGGGAGATGAAAAAGCTCATTTGCAGACCCCATATGGCTCAGAAGATAAGCCCTATGGAGAAAGTGGCACAGTCTGAGGAACCAGGGAGCAGGATCCTCACTGTTAGATAGGTCATGACTTTGGTCTAGTTGCCTGACTTTAAATGTTCTGATTTAACAATGTTAAAGGCATACACAATAATCCCTCCTAGCCAGTCTGGAAGACAGTTGGAGTTCCAATATGATGGTGCTGTTCCAGGAACTGATCACACAGCATGCCACTGCTGTAGTCCAGAAAGGGGGAGGAAAAGCTAGACTGTTGACAGAACCGCATTCAGGTACCAGAAGTAACACCTTTCCCAACAAACAAGGGCAGACTGAAAGAAAACAGAACTGTAGGTATGAAAGATACAGAACCTGGAAAACATCTATACACAGCTAGAAGTGTCAAAAGCAGAAAAACATACCCAGAGGGCACTGTTCAGAGAGAAATTATGGTATTGTAGATGATACACTGGAGCAGAAAACCATAATCTAAAATAAACTTCCCATGTGAAACTGGATATGTCACTTACTGGCATAATGGACCTATTTACACAACTACAGAATACACATAAAACATTTACCCTGGAAAGCTATTGCAGGTCTGTTTGCTGTACTGTTTTATGTCTCCAATAGCTGACTGCAAAACACTTGGAATCCTGAAATGAGAGTGACCGAAACACTGAGCCCATGATTTGTGTCCCCCATAACCTGAACATGAAATTCAATAAAAGCAGCACGACCTGGGCTTTCAAGTACGTGTCAAGAAAGGAAAGAAACTACAATGACCCTGAGATGAAACTGCCAGGCTTCTGCTTCCTCCTTCAGAGTGCCATAGTTAACAGCAAGGATACACCTTTCAATAGCAACTTGACATGCAATCCTTTACCAGTGTTGAAAGATATCTCCACAGTCAACACTGCTACAGAAAGCTATTTCTAAATCTTCAAAATCCTTATCTAAATCATATTCAAATGAAGTACAATTACTATGTATGTTATGCTATCACAAACTCATTTCACTTCAGCTGCATCACCGGGTCAGGTGCACCAGTTCAGGGAGGCTGACACTTCAACAATGCTTATGGTTTCCTTTCATTAACCAGAATAAAATCTGAGTTTTATAGTTTACTGCAAAACAAGTACATTAATTTTCACTAAGCACAAAGAGGACACATCAAGCAGCTCCTGGGTGTGAAGCTTAGATTCCCAGTAATTTATTTTCCAATAATCCATGGAAAGACATAGGGGGAAAAAAGATATGAAAGCTTCATGAAAAGGGAATCTGAAAAAGTACGGCAAAATAACCAAACAGTTTATCCTTTCTAGGGCTGGAACTTTATTACTACAGGTAAGTCATCTCCACCACATTGCATTCTTCCTTTTACTAAGGGTTCCTTTTACTAAGAGTTCAAATTAAATACACCATCACTGCATTCATTTCAGTCAACCTATTTTCCAGTTACTCTTGAGGCAAAACTCCTCATGGGCTGAGCCAAAACTGTCCACAACACACAGTATCCAATTCTGCCAAAGCTCATCAACTTTCTACTTCTGATAGAAACAGAGTAAATCCAATGGCCTTACAACACCTTTCCACACTCCCAACAGTTACTTCAGGCAAATGATACTACAGGGATAGAAAGATATTATATCTTCCTTCCTTAAAAGGACTGTGCTGGGAAACTTTGCTTCAGAACTAGACAGACCCCTAAGTTACTGCATTCTTCACTAATCTTGTTGTTTGAGGGCTTGTACTCCTTGCTGTTGAATAGAGGGAAATGAAGAAATCTGTGGAATGACTTGGTGATGAATCTTGACAGGAGGATAGATAGATAGACAAAACAATGTCTCCAGCCATCCTCTGTCCTTCAGAACAGCTCCTACCAACTTCTAAAGAAGTTCTACTCACTCTCCAGCGAAGTTTTAATATGCAAGCAAGCATCTTACACAGCTTTTTAAAAACACAAAGTTTGCAAAACAAGATCAAGGCACCTTCTGCTCCACCAAAACCCTGTGGCTATGCCAGTCTAAAGAAGAGAGGTAAACAATGAGACAGAACTGCTAACAGAGAGAGCACAGCGGGCACAGGACCAAGTCTGTGAGCTGGGCTGTATGCTCATTTACCCATCCCAAACTTTTAAAAGCTTATCTTGGATAGGTTAAGGAGGCCAGCAGAGAGCCACAGACTGATCACTTCTATCTTGCATGACTGAAGCCTCTAGGACATGAAGTCAACCTGAAGTGAATGCTATGGCTGGCAGTTCAGCAGACTAAACTTTTGACCTGCAGCTGCAGAAGGTGGGCAGGTAAGCAAGAGGTGCTTGCAAGAGCCTACTCAGAGGGCACATACTCCTTACTGCACACATTTTGAGCCCTTTTTTTTTTCAGCCACACTGGATTAATTGCTTATTTTCTATGCACCTCATTTTTTCAGCTGCTGGGAAAATATCTAACACTCTGTGGGTAATTAATGCTTAAGTAATTGAGATAGCTATGTGGTATATATAAAAGGACACTGACCTTAAGAAACTGCTACACTGCAAGCATTCTGCAGCAAAACAACAAGCAGGGTAGACAGCAGCAGCAAGTTTAATGACCTGACAGTGCCTTTTACATGGTCTGTTCTGAAAGAGGTAGCACATTCACACCTTTTCTGCAGCAGATCTTAGCTGCTGTGTAACAAATGTATGAAACCACTGAGAGCAGAATTGCATTAGATGACATTATACAAAGGACAAGACTGAGGAAGCCTTATAAAGCATGAAAATACATGGTTGATCAGTACAGAAAGGCTAAATTAATAGCTGCTTCTTACACATGTCAAAGGGCTCCCAACTGAGAGGTAACAATGCAGTTTCAACCCATTATTTGCATTCAAAACCAAAAAAAGTTCAATGTGAACAGAAACATGTGCTTCCAGGGATTCCCAAGATGTAAAACATTCCCCAGTAACTGTATAAATAAGAGCCAGAGACTGAAACCCATTAGTTTATTTCCACTAACAAAGCAGAATAAAACAGAAGAATAAGTTAAAACTTCAGGGAAATGACCAGCGTCAGTGTTCAGCTGAAAATGCTGCTGTGCTGGCTGGCATGCAAAGTGCAGAGGAGTCTCTTAGGGAAACAAGACAAGAGCAAACCCGTTCTTGTCCCTAATGAAATTTATTCTTATATGGCTCACTTTTATAAGCAGAAGCACTCACTTTTCATAGCATCTTCCATTCAGAGTTGGGGTGCCCTGCATATGAACGCTCTTCCCTTCCCTTACTGAGGCAGAAACAGTTCAGCTTTTTTTTTTCTTCTTGCTTTCTAAGCCTACACCCACATTAATAAACAAAGTTATGCACTGCATGTACATCTTTAAAGAAGCAGCAGAACAGAAGATACATTTTTCCTCAAGCTTCAAAAGCCATGGTCCTTCACAAGTCTGCACATCAGGACACCAGGATGAGGCCAAGAGCACGTTCTAGGGAAAAATGCACTCCCGTAGAGCACTGCAGGATTTGGGAAAGATCCAGAACTCCAGAAATAAACCTGTGTTGGAAGCATGTGCAACTTTATGTGGTTTATGCCCACTTCACTCCTAGCTGTGGTCATGTCCATCAACTGCCTTACTTCCAAGTAACCACTTACTCCTCCTCCTGTCTCAAACTAGCCCAGAATTACTCTCCACAGCCACTGAAAGGGTCTAAGCAGATAGAAAAGTGGAAAGCCAGGCAGCTGCAGCAGCCCATGACCCTTTACAAAAGCCAGCTCTGCCTCTATCTGAATATCACAGCCAGATCAAAAATGCAAAAATTAAGAGCAAACACAGGACAGCGACTACAAGCCTGAGCTCTGTTACCTCTCAGATTTCAAAACTCTTACACTCATTGTATTCCAGTTTGCTGATACATACATACAGGACTGAGACCCAGGAGGACTGAGGGGTATATAAAGTCAATGTGGCTGAGGAGAAACAGCTGCTACCATCAGCTCAGGGAAAAAGTTTTGCACAAAAAAGTTACTTTTGCATTAAAAAGTAGGTTTCTTTTACATCCACTAATACTGAACTGTTTTTACTAGAGCATCCCATCACAGGTTTTTCCAGATTCACACCCGTTTCCTCCTCATTGTCCAAAATGCAGTTAATGTAACCAGCACAGCAGGAAGGACTCTCACTGAGAAAGCCTGGACAGTCATTCACAAACCAGTCTAGCATCCAGAACTGTAGAACAGGTTTAAAAAAAAAAAACAAAAAAAAACACCACAACAACAACAAATAGGTAAAATTTAAGGGCATTCCAATCAATAATGCAAGCAGGACTAATCCTGTTTTCAGAGTTAGAAAGCAGCCAACCTCTAGCACAGATCCAAGGCTTAGCACAGACACTGTCAAACGGTGCTGTCACACACCACGACACAAACGGAGGGATGGACACACTGCACCAAAAGAGGTACGGTCACACTGGAGACCAAAGACAAAAAGAACTGCCCAGGGTCAGTGATGAATCACTCAGGAGCAAGAACCAGAGTTACACACACCTCAGGCTTGCCTTCTTCTGCCCTGGTTCTCCAAAGTGTTTGTTGCAGCAAGGCAAGCATCCCATTTACAGTCATGTTTAGACTTCGGAGCTATCAGGGACTGCTCAAGATAACCTGTCCCTTACTTCCACACAATCTAAAGCAAAATGGTTCACTTAACCCATGTGCTTCTGGTTTGCAGGAATCTCTTCCTTGAGTAGTTCCTGACTAGCAATTTGAGGTGCAGAATCTGTGTGACAACACATTACTCTTCATCGATCCCCTCTCATGAAGGATGTGCAGGCCAGCATGGGTTGAAACACTCACTCTTGCTCAGCCACCAAGTACACTTAACACCAAAGAAACTTTTGCTCTTTGGTTGGTTCCTTCCTAGCTCAGAGAGCCCTAGCTAATGCTCAATTCTAGCATAAGAATCAAGCCTAGATCTTAAGTGAGGAGTGCTCTGACTGTGCTCCTGCCTGCATCGCTGTCACAGGTAGGTGGACTGAATCATCTTCTGGAGATAAGAAGAAAACAGCCCAGAAAACAGCTTTGAGAGTTACTTCAGTAGACTGGGTCAACAGCAATGAAAATATTTTGGTGCAATCTGTGACAAATCTCACACTGCAGACAGAGAACTTCATGTACTGTACTGCCATCCATAGACTGAGTCAGTGCCCCTAGCAGAAGGTTTTTCCGCCTCCAACTGCTCTTTATACCATCATTAGAAAGGTGCAAACACCACAGTTTGTGATGCAAAGTCAACAGCTGCTTACTGCATGCAAACTTTCAAGACAGGTGAATCAGGAGAAAATAGGGGCAAACAACTATAATTCCTAGTCCTTAGAGACAATAACAGAAGCCTCAGCTATATTAAAAAAAATAGAGACTGATATCATTTTGAGGCATAAGAAGAAAATTTCCCTTCTAAACCAAACTGCAATAGCCAACAGGAAAACTGCTGTTGTCAGGAAAAAATGCACTGCAATGATGTCAACAAGAAAAATATTTTCACTTGCTGGCTGTCTAAATCACTAGCATTTTTGGATTCACTAAAAAGAAGTTTGTAAAGACTCCCTGAAACCCTGAGACCTCCTCAGCACAAGAGTAATGTCTCAACAGTAGCTCACACAGAGCCTGTATTCCCCCCAACAACACACTTGGACAGTGCTGGCACACTTGACTGTCCTGGATTTGACCCAGAATAAGGGCTCCCCTCAAGCAAAAATTTTACAGAAGATCAAAACTGCTTCTCTTGCAGCAGTCAGTGACCAGCCTCCTGTCAGCAGTCAGGATCACACATGGTTCATACACATGGGAGTGGTACATGCTGTGCTCAGTGTCCTCAGAGGCAAGGCTTTGATGGCATTTGTTCAAAGCCTTTCATTAACCATCCCTTGACAACATGACATGGCTTTGGTCAATGGTGTGTTTTGCCTGCTGCAGGGAGGAAAGACTGGAAGAGGCAGGACCCTTGTGAACAACGTACAGCCCCCACAATCCTCAGGGTAAAGCACAAATTGAGTCTTTAAGACAGAAAAGTGGTTGGTACAGGCTTTAAATCACCTCTGCCAAGCAGTATCGTTGTTTCACGTGCAGGAGTCAGATGACTCTCCTACTACTTGTTTAGCATCATTCCTACTAAGCTGAACTGATGGGGAAAGCATGGCCAAAGTCTTACAAAAAGTTTGCTTCAGAAGACTAGGCACTTATTTTTATCACACTCAAGCTGGTTCCTCACTGCAGAAGCAACTCCCACGCTGATTCCAGCCGGTGGTTTATTGTTGGAGGTTTTTTTGTTGGTTTGTTTGTTGTTTTTCTTTTCCCTACCTACAGTAACTTCTTTCTATCTACAATAATTTATACTTTAATTTCTTTCAAGTATAGCGCTGCACTGGACAGACCCAACCGATTTCACCTCTGTTCCCACTGCGGGTGAGTTAAAGAGATCTCTCACCCAGGCCAGGCTCATTCCAAGGGCTGTCTTGCAGGCATCTTATCACCAGAGTCTGCTGTGCCACAAGTCCCACTCTCCAGACAAGGGAGGGAATGCAGTTCCCCTGCCTTAAGGGGACATTACCACAATTACCATACAAAAAGAAACCTGATTCCTGCAAAAACACACTAGAAAGTAAACAAAAGGTAAATGTTTAATGACCATTGAGATTTCTGCATTTCCAACTCTACTTCCAGTCTTCGGAACAGAAAGGTTAGACGACACAGACAGAACCAGCACCACTGCAGTGTAGGTCACAGCAGCATTAAAAGTGAGGTTTAAAATAAGGCTATGATTGCAACACTTAAATGACGAGTAAGTACAGCTCCTAGAAGTCTTCAATTTACATCAGTAGACAGGAGATGTTACTTTAAAGCAACTGATTTTATCTCGTTATGCACCTGTACTCTGTTTATTTTGTTAAATCCAGGTCAAGCCTCACTAGCTAGCAACTGTTAAAATCCCACTGATACAGATACTTGAACACAAAATGTAACCTCTTAACTCTGTGGTTACTTTAATATGCATAATAAACGCCTAACTGTTTCAATCAGAAAAGCTCCACACAACATATTTATCAGTTTGGTGAGGTTTTTTGCTGGGTTTTTGTTCTCTGGTGGTCATGTTTGTTTTGCTGTCTGCTTTGTTGGGGTTTTTTGTCTATTTCTTGTGGGTTGGGTTTTTTTGTTTCGGTTTGTTTTTGTTTGTTTTTTTTTTAAACAACTGCCTTGCATCTTTGGGTAGAAATCAGAATTCTACTAAATGCACAGCCAAAGTCTTCAGACTCCACCTTATGCAAAACTCACATCTACCTTGAGTGAGACTTGTGAAGGGGAGAACAACATTTACTTAATTTGTTCCACATCTGAAGTCCATTAAAAAAAAGGAAACAATCCTTAGATATTGAACTGCACCAATTGCTCCTGGTTACCTCATTCCTCAATTTCCAGAGTAGCTCTTTCCTCACCTATGGAGATGTATCTAGGTGTGAAGAGCCAGCTTTCATTGTTCAGATTTCAAATGGTTCCCACCATCAGTCACTAAATGAGCTGCTCCAACTGAAGGAAATGTGCTGCAGGTGCAGAGTCATCAGAAGTTTGTTTATCACTGCACTTCAAACTCCAAGAGCTTAGTTAATGACTTCCATCATATCAGAGGTTCTGCTAACTACTGCAACACGATCACACTCTACTTTCAAGTTTTCTGAACATAAAACATAACATTATTTGAATATTTTAAGGGGTTGATTGGTGAGTGGCTTAGAAACATGCTCCAAAAACTAGTGCACCACAGAATCACCCAAAGGCATTCCAGACTCTCTTATTCCTCTCTAATATAACCTGAAGGGAGAAAAAAACAAGTTATATAGGTTATTTCCAGGAGTATTCCAAAGGAAAAGTTAGGAAATAGTTCATTCCACTTGATTATTTGACAGCAGAAATAGGCAAAGGAAACAAGAGGAACATCTAATACTATTTACAATCTGCTAATTTATTTCTGAGTGATTCAACTCTAAGACTAGGAAAAGCTATTTTTGAAAGTTTCTTGGCTGACAGTTTTATATATGTTGGGGTAAATTTTTAAAAGGCTGTTACGATTCTTACCAGAGTCAAAATTAAATCAATACATCCATTAAAATTTATTACAAATTTTACACAAAGGACTAATACCACCTTGGAAGTTATAGCCACTCTAGCTGATTTAGTGGTTTGCTCCTACACAAACAGCCCCAAGCAGCAGCTACACTGCTCCCTCCTACCCTTCTATCCCAAGTTTTCCAAGCCTGTGCTAGAGGGAACCACTGCTAGGAGTCGAAGCATCATCCAGGTACACAGAAGCAGAAAACAACACTCACACTCTTCAGAGTAAGCTCTGCTTTGCCCAAAATCACACAGCAGCCCCACAGGTTTCTGAGACTGCCCATGAGAGTGTCTTTCAGCAACACTCTTTTGCAAGTTTTAAAGTGTACTAATTTATTTTTGAAGGCAGATCTGTTTTACTATTAGCAATTATCTTACTTCCTGTACTTTGGTCCCTATCAGGCCAGAAAAACTCCCCTCTTTTTCCTGTGATCAGCTCTACCTGATGTTATCAGATGTAAAAAGGCACCACTCCTGAACACTGGAGCCTTAAGCTTTCAGTAATGCATAGTGCTAGTGCTAAGTAAAGCCTGTAAATAGGAAATCTATGTGATGAGTAGCCCTAATAAAAAAATGAAAGAATGAATACCAAAAACCTCCTTCTGAAAATCAGCAACTGACACAAGAAATTTAACTTCACATGCCATTCCCAAAACTAAAGATCTGCATGGACAGACCAACATGCTCCTGGAGAAAGAGGTATAATAAAATCCAAAGTTAAGCAACAGGTTGTAGCAGTACCATCTCACTTCTAGTGATGGTGTACTAAACACCTCAAAATCGTTGAAGACAATAAAAGTTCAGCCTGGGTTCAATGTAAAAACATTTGTTTGCATCTCTAAAAGGTGGAACAGTTCAGTAGTCTCTGCTCAGGAAAGAATCTATGACCAGAAAAACACCTCAACATAGGCTTTCACAACAAGAAACTTTCAAGTACCAGTTACCTTGAGATTGAAATATAAAAGATGATACTTTCTGGCACTACAGTCTCTGTGACAAGTACTGGAATCTTGCTGCTAGCACTTTATACTAAGACAGCTACCCTGGTACACAAACAGCAATTTCTGTAAGTGAAAACAATAACCAGAGACAAGTAAAACAAGGAGACAATTTGCTAATACCAAGCACCACATTCTCAGAAAAATCTGACTTCACTACAGTGAAAATTGTGCAGTTAGTGTCAAGTCCAGCACTTGTTCCATCAGGGAGTGCATCAGAAGCTGCTTTATGAACTACATGCACATCTGACAGACAAGAGTAACTCTGGTTTGATTAAGTGCAAGGGAAAACCACAGTGACCAAGAGGGGGGAAACATCATTTAACTCTCAGTGTACAAAGATGCTTGACAGCCTATTTCTGTATTAATGCCTTTTTGGATTTTTGATTTGCTCTGCATTCAGTTCTGTATGTAAATAAACCCATTTGGATCCCAGGCTCTGGGCAATCATGTACCTGTAGTTAGCAAAGCACTAACCACACTGCCTAACAGGACACTGTTGGGATACCTGGCAGTGATGGGGGGGAGACAGTTCAGATTTCAGACACAGTTCATGGGATGACGAACTGAGCAAGTTCACTGTCACCAACACGTTATGAGCACACACCACCAACTTCAGAACATGGAAATAACAGACCTACAAGGAACCTAAAAATGACACAAATATGCATTCATTTTTAAGCCTCCAAACTCTACATGGGTGCTTAGAAGAAAGCCCTTCTGCATACTAGATCGTGTCTGAATGAAACATATCCTTCCAGTCTCTGAAGCAACTATGATAAAAATCACCATTCTACTTGTTTGTAGTCCATGTACTACAGTTTTTTTGAATACGTCTTTCAGTACCTGGGGAAAAACAACTGAAGTGAGGGCTGCTTTGAATCAGTTCTATAGAGCTAATTGCCAGACTAATTCCAGAGCTCTGCTGTGATTAAACTGTTAATACAACACAAAGACACTATGAAAACTCAGCTGGGGCGGGGGGGGGAGGAAATCAAATAGTGTACTCATTTCAGCTCCATTCAAAGTCAGTATTTGCCACGTGCAAGTCAGTAGACTTCTTCCCTAGGACTTCTCTATGAAAATTAAATGGAAAAGTGTTCCTTTCCCCAGCTCAATGGACCTCCCAAAACACAGTGATGTTATGTAAAGAGTACTCTGAATCCCCATTAGGGAACTAAGGTTTCTTACTCTGGATTAGAGTCTGATCATGAGACTCCTGTGTCTGGGTAGGGTATTTACAAAAAAAAGGAGAAAACACAATAACTTAAATTAAAAACAAACTAATTCTGCCATTAATAATGAGGCTCACATCTGTTTTGAACACTGTTTCATGTTCTTGTGAAATACAGCTACAGGGGACTTATTTCACAAAACAATGCTCCACAGCTTAATTCTCTACAGGAATTCATTTAAAAATACACACTTGAACTGCAGTACACAAAGCCCTAGCAAAGCTCCTGATCCTTCAGAAGTGTGCCAGGGCATTGCTATCGTTTCTCACTCTAACCAAGAACACTGATGAGCAAAGGGCAGAGCCCAAGCACGGAGTAGTCCCTAGGAGATCCAATCCTTCTCCTGAACTAGCCATCCCTGCTGTCAGCACCAAATGTACCCTGTCTGCTCAGCTGCATGCAGAACAAATTCAGTTGGTGTGCAAAGAGAACACCAGCAGCTTTGAAGAAAAATCTATCAGATTCCTGAAAGAGGCAAATACTGCACTGGCTGAGTGCCGTAAGAAAGGCCTGCTGATAAACACAGAAAGGCAACATTTTAACTCAGCTATGGCTCAACAACAAATTCACTTTTTCCCCTACACACACGAGATCATGCTTTGACAGTGATGGAGAGCAAAGCCATAAACTAAAAACTATGCATCGCTGGACAAAAGTCTCAACAGGGCTGGGCAGGAAGCAAGGGGCAAATATGTTAGACCCAGAGGTAATGCTGGAAGAATGACAGCTTTACACCTTCACTTATGAAACAAGAAACTGATAGACTCATCCATTCAAGTGCTTCTGCCTAAAACTCAATTTAAGAATTAAATTACTGGGATATGCAATCTATTGCCAGTTGCAGCCTCCATCCACTGCAAGACAAGCAAGACTGGGGCAAACAAGACTAGTGTGCTGGGCTCTCCCCAGACCACATGCTGACCACTGAGGAAGCCCAGAGCACCAAGTGCCAAGCTGTACTTTCCTCTTTATATCTAAGTGATCAGAACAGTCTACAATCTAGAGAGAAGCTTCCTTTAAATACAAATGATGCCAAATAAGCCTACTTGATGATAAAACATTGTTTGTGACAGCTACTAAACTCCAGAGAGCAGCAGATTTTAAATTAGAAGACTGTATCTACTCATAAAAACAGGTATTTCAAGGACAGCTTGCTTATGCTTCCCTAATGAGGTGCAGGTGACGTGCACAGCTATGATATTATGACTCAGACAAGATCCTAGCTCCTCTGAGAGGCTTCCTGGTTTGGAGTAGGAAGAACAGAGGAGGATATGAGAAAGTAAAAATGAAAAAGGCTCTTGAAAATTTGTTATCCAGATTCACATCCAAAGGTATCCTGGACAGCTGGAGAGATGTTCCAATCTGCTAAAACAAGACAAAGTAGCCCAAACACCCACACAGCTCCAGGAGGACAACTTTGAAATACCAGAGTTAACAGCACTGATACCCTGACTCCCATTTGTGCCAGTGTTTACTCAAAAGATGGATCAAGATGACACCTACCACAGGACTGGGCAACACCGCAGAAGTTAATCAAGGTCACTTTTTAAGAGTTCACCTCTTGCACTGTATTTGTGTCCACATGACCCTACTGCCTCTGGATCTGGCAATTTACACTCTCCTATGCACAAGCAGCGTTACATCAAATACTGCATGCTTGAACAGTCTCAATGACATTCTTGGTCCTCAGAAGAGCAGGCAGCCTTTTATTCTCCATCTGGTGGTCATTAAGTCCAGAATACAAACCTCAGAGTACGTCACTAGTACTACTCCATCCTTCCATTTTGTACATGCTGCTTGTGTTGCAATGAATCATACTCTCCCTGGATCTCCAAAGAGCTCCTGCTTCCAGTTTCCCAAACAGCTAGATTAAAATGGAGAGTGCTCGTCCGACTTGTAAGGGTACCTTCCTAGGCAAGCTAAAACTGGTACCTGCCCATCCCAGCTGTTTATCTCTCCAGTAACTGATCTTACTCATACACTTGCTAGCAGTCACAAACTGGCAGAAGACATAATATGCTCTTCCTGTTGCTCAAGGCACAGTTGGGAGACACTCATACCAAGGTGGTATGTATGGTGCAAGACACTAACCTGTGAAGTACATGATAGCAGAACCCCGCACACGGACCAGGAAACCACAAACCTCCTTACTGAAAATCCAGTGTTTTCACTAATTGCAAATCTCAGCATGCAACATTTTAGTGTTTGTGAAATAATTTAGCACCACAGAAAAAAAATGCAGGCTTTAGCCTCCAAGTTCTGCATTTAAGAAAAAAATTACAACATATGCTAAAATTGCAGAAGCCTTTTTTTTTGGTACTGCCCTTTGCTAAGCACCTCAGTCTTCTCAGCTTTCATCTGCATCAAACCCAAATGTCCAAGTTGCAGTTGAACCTCAGCCTTAGCCAGACAGCTTTCTATCTACTTCTGTGCTGGAAGAACAATCACTTCCACTCTTCTTGTTTCTGCACCTCTGAGAAGAGCATAGTACTCCCTCTTCATTGCCTGTTTAAACAATATGGCCTTAGGACAGGACAACAATGTATAGCATGAAGGCCCTTAAATGTCAGGCGTAATGTCCATGTGTAACAGCACGCTCCCCAGTGCTTCCTGCCTTCAGCTTCAAGAATCTCTCATTCAACCTTCATCTCCACACAGCCTCACCTGAGCACCAAGCAATACAGACTATGCTGATAGCTTGCAAGACAGTATCACACAAAATAGAATTGCCAATTTACTCAGCCACTAATCTCCCTAAGGACAGGAAGAACTCCATCGACCTACATCCACCGCAGAGCAGACTGGAGGAAGACAACCCTCCTACCTGCATATCAGGTCCCCAAACCATCTCATGTCAAGAGCTATGTAACAGGATGTCCCCTGCCACCACCTGTACTGTTCTCTTAAAACTGCTTACAGACCACAAAAATAGAAACCTCTTAGATGTGCTACCCTAACTCCAGAAATCTCTGCACTGCAGTTAGAAAACCCGACATGTTTTCGATTCTACCTACAGACACTTACAGATCTGCATCAGACATTTACTATATTGCAAAGGGAATAAAACCCAACAGGTGAGAGCCCACTTTTCCCTCACTCTCTCCCCTAAAAGGTCTTTTTAGGCCACCTCTCCAAAACACAAAACTGCAGCCTCAGAGGAAGATGAGCAGCTGTTTTGAGAAGTCTGGCTCTTGTTCAAATACTGGAATATAAGCCTTTGAGCAATAATACATTGCCATCAATAAAAAGTTCAACTGAAGTACACTGCCCTGGCCCTATAACAGAGGTCATCTATTCCATGCTACATACAAAGGAAAAACTACCCCATTGTCATTCAAACTGAAAAGGTGTACAGAAGAAAAAAAGGACAACTAAAAGAAGAAAAAAGGTTCCAGATAACTCTGCAAGTTCATATTCTCATGTGTCAGAAGCAGTGTTAGGCAATAGATCAGAGCAAGTGACAAATGCCATGAAAAAACCCAACCCATCAACTATATGTACTTAGATTTTGCTCCATTCCTAGTAATTTATCGATTTATTTTACTTTTTACCATGAAGTCACATCATTGGTCAATGCCTAGGAAAGATGTTCTTCAAAAGTCTTAAAATCACTCCATGTAGCCACTGCCACACATCTCCTAGCTGCATCAAACTGACAAGACATTTGAATGGAAACAAGAAAACTTCCAATCCCATGCAGTATACACTGAATAGTGGAGTGTGCCCAACACTTCAGAAACTACAAAGCATTTGGTAAAACTCATTCCAGAGCAGCCACACAAGCATTGCTCACACAGTGGGTTTCAGACAGGACAAGCTGTATGCAGTCTCATTCATGTTGAACATGAGACCAGTATTTAATTTGTTCCTATCATTTATTCCCTTACACAGCAAAATGCTCTACTACTGAGGTCCCAGATGCTTGCTGCAACAATTAGTAAGACTGTGCACCAATGATTGGGATTTCAAAGTGAGCTGTAAGTGGTGAAAGTCACCATGGTTTTAGTTTTACAAAAATGACAATATGGAAGAAAAATATTTTGAAGAACCAGAACTATGCCTTAATTTAAAATGTGAGGGTGTTTCTCCCCCAGATAAACTCTTACTATCTGCTAAATACTGTGTATCTGTAACTCCTGCAGCTGAGATGTTAACAGGCACTTAGCTAGTACACCCTCACTGTGAAACATGTCTTTAATGGGCACAGACATGACCTAGTCAAAGATGAGCCACATATACTGATCAAAATATTTTAGTGAAGCTACAAGTACACTCCAAGCTTTCCTGAGGCAGAAATCAATCTCTCTTCAGCCATGGAAAGATACAATCAGCTGCAGAATCACTCTGCTGCAGCTCTGAATATCATGCGTGTTCATCTGACTGTAACACACAACCATCTATGCTGGGCACCACGAAGCTCAGCACTCTGCTGGGCTATAGAAGGAAGCCATTGTCTTAATAACACTCCCTAAAAAATCCCTTCTCTGACGAAGCTGTAAGATAAGAATACACACATGCACACCCACACAGCTCACAACTGCACAAAGCATATGGTAAGCTTGTGAACCTGAACAAATACATTCATGGTAAAAATATCAATAAGGAATCCAAAAGGATCTACTGATCAGAAGCTTTGGGGAAAGCAACTTTTGGCTCTAACACTGACAAGAGCCTTCTAATAAAACAATTTCCCAACAGCCTGATGCTGTCCCTTTTTACCCTGTAAACATCCCAGTTCCAGAACCTGCCACCTTCACATTTAAAAAGGGGTTTAAGTACTTCAGGTGGAAACAGGTTGTTTTTCTTGATGAGGCATTGTCTGCTGAGGCTGAATGATAAGCACCTACACTAACTTCCCTGCTATGCCTCCCATATTGGAGTGTGCACTGCCCCCATCCCATCAAGATATGCATTTCAGACATTCTCCAGCCCCCGCCTCCAAAGCTTTCCAAGACAGCAGCGAAGCATGCTCAATGCTGTCCATCCTTGTGACTCCCTCATTTTGGGAATGGGCAGTTTTGAAACACACAGCAGCTGTCAGTATCAGCTGTCTAAACTGAACCACTACTGTGATCATCTTCAAGTGAACCTACTGAGATTTTAGTAACAGCTATGAACAAAGGAAACTTCCCTGGGGTGAAGCCACAGCATCAAATGCAGTATTCACCAGAGCTGTCTGGCCATGTCTTCTTTTTTTGCAGAGTATTTTATCCTAGTGGACAAACAAGCCTTGAGATGATAGAAAACATCACTAGAACTTTGTGACAACACTCCAGCATATTTGAGAAGCAATTTTAATTTGAACCACTGTCCCTTTTCTACTCATTGTTCCTCACTACAGGACTCCGTCTTCATCATTAGCTATCAAAAGGGATCTAATTCCCAAAGTCTCTCACTTCCCCAATAGCTTCAAGTCTGATCTCCACCAGTTGTGCTGGAGTTTCTCCCAGAATATTGTTTGTTGCAAAGACAAAACTGTGAATTTCCCATCATCGCTCCTGCTGACACTGCAACATAGACTGAGGTTTAACAAAATCCTACTTTTACTTCAAAGAAGTTCAAAAATCATTGATGTTAAGTAGGTGTTTCAAGAAGACTGCAGCTCCATACTCTCCATTCTCAAGCCTGGAGCCCTCACTTGTTCATCAGCTGAATAGCTACAGAAGTCAAACTTAGAACCCAAATTTCAAATTGAAAAACATGTATGTATGCTCATACTCCTAAAGTCAACAGCAATTTCTATTGCTCTTTATACCTTGTAGGTCACAAGAATACAAAATTAACTTCATCCTTTCTTTTCAGTTCACCTTGCAAATGTCCTTACTCCAACTGTGACACCAGAGGAGATATTACTACAGCTCACCCTACAATCATCAGTTTAAAGCAAGCACTCAAAATGAAAATATTTCTAACTATAAATGTGATTAAATTCACTGGAACTATTTAGTATTTATGTCAGCCAGGACATTTGGAACAAATGCTGTGCTAAAAATACTGTAGTCTCATCCACACAGGGGAACCACTACTACAACTTGTTCAGCTGAACTACTAAATAGCAGGAGCCTGCAGCAGAAAAGGCTCTGCTCTGCCCAGAACGGCACGTCAACACTGTACTAATTCCCATGTTCAACCAGTGACAGACAGTGGAAGCCACCAGAGGCACACGGAGTGGGAGCTTCCTACAGCAGACAGTTAATGGCAGAGTAGGGACAGCAGTGACTGTGAATACTGTTTAAAGGGAATAATCCTACTGTAGCTGAGAATTGGGTTTTGAACTGCTTTTCTAGCTGTTCTTTCAGAGAAGCAGGTCAGCAGCAAACTCACCACTGAAGCAACAGCAAGTCCATACCCTGCTCCTGTTCTCATAAGGTGAGGAAGCGTTTTGAAATCTAATGATGATATGTATTTAAATGCTGACAGTGCTACACAGCTCAGAAGGGATAGTTGAGCAGGGAGAAAGTATGGCTGGGCATAACCATCATGTGCTGCTGTTTCAGGCAAATTAAACAGCTCCAGAAAAGCAAGGTGATAAACACTGATCCTCACTCAGATTTGGAAAGCTGAGACACAGTCCTTCAAACCTGCAGGCAGGAGCAGAATACATACTGCTGAAAAGCACTGTGCTCCTATGATTTCAGTGTGAGGTTTTGTATTAAACTTGTGGCAGTTTCTATAAAACCAGTAGCAGAAACACAATTCAATTTAATAATCCAATAAATATTTATTTCTGAATGTCTTACAAGGATATCAGAAATTATATTAGCACCACCAGCTCAAGCAGACTTGAAAGAGAAACTATCCCATCTTGAAAAGCTACCAAAAATCTGCACTGATTTCTTATGTGAAATTGTCCTTTTCTTAAACAGTCACTGTCTCATTAAAGCCCATCCCTGCAGTCCAATAATGAAAAAGCAGACACACTCTCAGAGCTTTACTGGTTTTAGCAGAACTCCAGCAATTTACACCACCAGTAAGAATCTGACCTGGAGCGTCTCTTTAACAGGGCACCAGCTTACGCTATTTCAGCAGGTATTACTTTAACAGGAATCCACTGAAATCATTAACAGAGGAATTTGAGTCAATGAGATGTTAAGTACTTGCTACAATTACAAATTATTGCAGTTTCTGCTGACACTGCAACTGGGAAGGCTGGAATTCAGTGAACTATCTAACAAATATCTGAAGTCACAGTTGTAAATGAAATTAAATCTGAAATTGTGTTCAATCACCTTTATGAGCTGTGCACCTGATTTATGAGAAGCCATGTAAAAACCACACTTTTACATTGGTTAAAAATGTTTCATGTTTTACAAAGTAAACAAAGCAGCCCTGATAGCATGTTAGCAGCAGACATCACCTAACACTGTAGTAAAAGGAACAACATCTAAAGAAAAACTGCTACAAGTAAGAAGCACACAGGCCATTAACCCCTGAAACACATCTTCCAGCACACTGAAACAATTCTGCTGAGTTTTAACAAAAACAAAAGTTGGCCACAGCTAACAGAAATACACTCAACTCCCCACTCCCACAAGACACCCATTAAGTTTTAACCTGAATGTCGAATGTGTCAGAACAATTAACACAACAGACCTCAAGGTCTTTGGTAAAGCCCTTCTGAGACTACTGCTGGGAAAATAGATGCAAACAACTGCAAGAAGAGAAGGCCTCAAGTTGCACGAGGGGAGGTCCAGGTCATAGAATCATAGAATGGCTCAGGTTGGAAGGGACCTCAAAGATCATCTAGTTCCAACGCCCCCGCCAGGGGCAGGGATGCCAGTCACTAGACCAGGCTGCTCAGGGCCACATCCAGCCTGGCCTTGAACATTGCCAGGGATGGGGCATCCACAACCTCCCTGGGCAACCTGTTCCAGTGCCTAACCACCCTCCTTGTAAAGAAATTCTTCCTCATCTCCAATCTAAATTTCCCCTCTTGTAGCTTGTAGCCATTTCCCCTTGTCTTGTCACAGTTTGAGAACCTTCTCTTTTTAAGGCTGAACAACCCCAACTGTTTCAGCCTTTCCTCGTAGGGGAGGTGCTCCAGTCCTTTAATCATCTTTGTGGCCCTCCTCTGGACTCGCTCTAACAGGTCCACATCTTTTTTATGCTGAGGAGCCCAGAACTGGACGCAGTATGCCAGGTGGGACCTCACGAGGGCAGAGTAGAGGGGGAGAATCACCTCCCTAGACCTGCTGATCACACCTCTCCTGATGCAGCCCAGGATGCGGTTGGCTTTCTGGGCTGCGAATATACATTGCTGGCTCATATACAGCTTTCCATCTATCAGGACCCCCAAGTCCTTCTCTGCACGGCGGCTTTCAGTGAGTTCCTCACCCAGTCTGTACTCATAGCCAGGATTACTCCTACCCAAGTGCAGGACCTTACATTTAGATTTATTAAACCCCATTCTATTCTCTTGGGCCCATTCTTCAAGTTTATCCAGATCCCTTTGCATGTCATCTCGCCCCTCTGGCGTATCAGCCACACCACTCAGCTTTGTGTCATCTGCAAACTTGCTGAGGGTGCACTCGATATCCATGTCCAGGTCATTAATGAAGATGCTGAAGAGCACCGGTCCCAAGACGGAGCCCTGAGGGACACCACTCGTCACTGCTCTCCACCCAGACAAAGAGCCATTAACCACGACTCTCTGATAGCATCCTTCCAGCCAATTTCTTATCCATCAGATATTAGGCAAAATTTCTTCTCTGAGAGAGTTGTTAAACATTGAAACAGGCTGCCCAGGGAAGCAGTGGAGTCACCATCCACAGAAAGGTTCAAAAAAAATAGCACTTCAGGACATGGTCTAGTGGGCGTGGGGGCGTTGGGTTGATGGTTGAACTTGATGATCTTAGAAGTCTTCTCCAAGCTTAATGATTCTGTGCTGTCTGAGAGCAGCTCACCATCAATACATTTATTTACATTTCTGAGAAGTGTCATAAAGGATCAATTTACTCCAGAGTACCCTCACTTGTAACAACCTGTCCTAGAGTAAAGCTACACTGTCATGTAAGCCCTACAATAGATTGCTGTAAGCATATTGAAAATCAATGTGAAAATACAATTAAGAAATTATGCAGAGAGTGGTGTTTGACGTTAAATACTTCTAAAATAAAAAGCTAAGTGGTTTCAGACTTAGAACTAGCCCAAGTATTGTTCTGAGGCTGTGGGCAGCACTTCTTACAATGCGAGCTCATCACCCACCGCAGCCTGGAAAGGAAGTGACTCCAGACTTGCGTTGGAAGGAACAAACTACATTCTTCAGGATTCACATCTCCATGCATCACAAAAAAGGGAAAGGACATTTTCAGCAGAGATCTCAATCTGCATCTAAACACCATTAACTACCTTTTGTATTCTGGATCCCTTGCCAAACATTTGACATTTAAACGCGCTGGTGATGACGCGCTCCCAGGGAACTTAAAAGACAGCTTCACACAAGACACAGCTAGAGCACAAGAGTTTACCTTCCAACTTCCTAACTTCGTGGAGTTTGTTTAGCACAGTGGCTCTGAGAGCAGCACTAAGGTACACAGAGTCCTCTGTCAGAATCGGCCCTGCTCTCCTTCAAAAAACTCTCACCCACCCAGAAGGTGCCAACAAAGCTGCAGCAAGGAATCACAGAATATCCCGAGTTGGAAGGGACCAACAAGGATCAAAGTCCAACTCCTCTCTATGTATAGGACAGGCCCAAAGTCATACCATGTGTCTCAGAGCATTGTCCGAATGCTTGAATTACATGAGAGTTGGTGCCATGACTGCATCCCTGGGGAGCCTGTTCCAGTGCTCCACCATTCTCTGGGTGAATCTTTTCCTCGTACCAAACCTGAACCTCCCCTGGCACAGCTTCGTGACCAGCAGATCTAGGGAGGTGATCCTGCCTCTCTACTCTGCCCTTGTAAGGCCCCACCTGGAGTACTGTGTTCAGTTCTGGGCTCCTCAACATAAGAAAGATGTAGACCTGTTGGAGAGAGTCCAGAGGAGGGCCACAAAGATGATTAAAGGACTGGAGCAGCTCCCCTACGAGGAAAGGCTGAAACAGTTGGGGTTGTTCAGCCTTAAAAAGAGAAGGCTTCGAGGGGATCTCATAGCTGCCTTTCAATACCTAAAGGGGGACTATAGGATAGAAGGGGAGAGACTTTTTATATTCTCAAACTGTGATAAGACAAGGGGAAATGGCTACAAGCTACAAGAGGGGAAATTTAGGTTAGAGATTAGGAGGAATTTCTTTACCAGGAGGGTGGTTAGGCACTGGAACAGGTTGCCCAGAGAGGTTGTGGCTGCCCCATCCTTGGCAATGTTCAAGGCCAGGCTGGATGTGGCCCTAGGTGACCTGGTCTAGTGATTGGCATCCCTGCCCATGGCGGGGGGGTTGGAACTAGATGATCTTTGAGGTCCATTCCAACCTCAGCCATTCTATGATTCTATGATTCCATGATTCCCCCAGATCCTGTCACTGGTCACCAGAAAACAAAGGAAGAACAAATCTGGTCTCCAAGAGACTGTTTCATAACCATTGAAAAATCTTCAGCATCTCCATTAGGTTGCTTTTCAGTTTGTTAGCACTTAAATTCCCCTCCTCTTTCACATGTGCAGCTCTATCACATGCCAAACATGAATTTAATGAAATCACAGAATGCCCTGAGTTGGAAGGGACCCACAAGGATCACGAGTCCAACTCTTCTTTATGTCCAGGACAAACCCAAAAACCAGACCACACGTTTAGGAGCAGACACTTCTTGAATTCATCAGCCTTGGTGCCAGGACTACCTCCACAGGGAGCCTGCTCCAGTGCTTGACTACCCTTGGGGTGAAGAACCTTTTCCTTATATCCAACCTAAAACTCTCCTGGCACAGCTTCATGTCATTCTCTCTGGTCCTGTTGCTGGTCACCAGAGAATATAATGCAAAACAAAACGTGCTGTAATTCCTTAACTTGCAGGGCACGTGTTCAGCACTCTTGCTGTTTAATACATTTCCCTCTTGCCCATTTCCCTTCATATCTTCACTCCAATACATACAGAGGTGCCTTATGGGCTCTTAGGCCAACATAAAAAACCTGCCAGTTTCTGATAAGATGCTGCTGTAGCAACAAGAGCTTCTTCCACACCCTCAAAAAAACCCCCAGAATTCACTGTTTAAAGCAAGCCTTCCTTCAAGTGTTCAACTTTCAGAAGCCACCTCCATGGCACAGGACAATCAAATTCACACATGACTTCTGTTAATATACTGTAATGGCTTCTACAGTGATACAGATTTCAAACTGCATCTTAACATTATGAATCAAGTGAACCAGAGGAAAAAAATACTGCTTAGGGTGATGTCTCAATTTCTATGGAGTAAGGTTCTGGATTTTACACAAGTTCTGATCACAGTCTGACGAACAGCCAAGACACTAACAGCAGCTAGTGGAATTTAGTAGCTTTGGAATGCAATTTGATTATTTTGCAAACAAAAGTAATTTTTATCTACTGCACTCTGCAAACACAATGGGAGAACTGGAAGTCAAGATAAATTGCTTTTAGTTTCAACACTGTCCTCAGTAGTAAACGGTTGTTACATTCAACCTTAATAAAAAAGCTCTTGAAGGCAAAACTCAATAAAATCCAACCACATTTTGCATCTGAAGTGATGTGCAATTTTACCAAGTGAGAAGAAAATATCAGAATGATTCTCTCCCTAGCTGTAACTCGACATTCACATCTGTGAAGAAGAGGTCATTTTCAGTGACCAAGCTGTACTTCAAAATGACAGTTTTAGACTACCATTTCCCTTTAACAATGCTGAAGACTACGAGGACATTACCTGCAAAAAAAGGCTCGCTGTTTCAGCAGAATATTGTTCTCTGGATGGTTTGCAAACAGGCACTGCTAGGAATGCACATGGAAAATTATTTGTAGTGTGCACAGATACTAAAAATATAGTTCAGGTGAAAAAAATACCCACTACAGCCAAATGAAACAGGAGGGAGAATCTGGATATCGAGATGGAATGCAATTACCCAAGTTGGAATTTGCCCAGGACACACTTGCTTAGAGTGATCTGGCTATTTAATGATAAGAAATAGCCAGGGACACGTATTTACTGCTGGCATCCTCTCTCATACCTAACACTATCCTGCTATCAATGAAATGTGTGTGTAACCAGATGTGAGTTCTCAGCTACAACCAGGATGCTCCATGGTGACCTGCAATGGGCTAGCAGATCCACCCCACCTACCTCACTTTAGCTGCAACAACTTTTGTGATCACAGCTTGTGTAGCATGTCCACTGACCAATATATGAACATCAATTAACAACAGGAAACTCCAAAGTGCCTGAACTGCTCTATTGCTGATACATTATCCAGAAGTCACCCAAAATATTCCCTATTAACAAAAATGTTTACTGCTGGTACATTCAACATACAGAATGAGTCAGAATCAGCCCCCAGAAAAACTTTACATCTGGAGGAAGGGAAGAGGAGAGGCAGCCTAAAAGGAGACTTAGCTCTACTGTTGAGCACCGCCTACCAATAATCAAAGTACAAACCAATTCTAAACATCTGGGCAAAAAGTACTTGAGATTCCTACCACCCACTCCTAGTTGTTGCCACTAAATGGGGTCAAAACAAGAATATAAGAGCTAGTCTCACCACTACGCCTAAAGGAGAAATGCTGCTCTCCGAGCCATCCGTGACAACTCCCAGCACAGAAGTGCAAAGAACTCCTGTATGGAGGAAACAAGGCTTGGGAGCCATCAAAAGGTGACAAGTTTTCAGGAAGATCAGTGAAGGTCACAAGGTCAGAGAAGACTGTGCCTATTCAGCATTATTGCCTTAACAAGACTAACAGAGTTACATGTACCTTTCAGCGCTGAGAAGTATTTGATTTTGGATTTCAGAAACCTCTGATCAGTTACAATGATGTTACACGGCTACTATAAAATAATTATAACAGGAGAAAAAAGGTGTTGATACCTACACTGGTATCAATTTGTTGGGTGTTCTTTATTTACCAGGAATTCCTTTCTTCCATCAAAACATCTTACACTGAAAGCCTGTATTGAATTCCTCCAACGCATGGCAGAAATAAAAACTAGGAGTTTTAAGTGCTGTATGCCTAAAACTCTTTAAAGAATAGAACTGCACATGGTCACAAGAGAGGAGAAAAATCCCTCTAAGAGGTCCACTGGAAGCTGGAGTAGAAAGGTCAAATATGGATCATTTCCCCTATGTAAATCGGTACATAACCAAAGCTTACCAGGGAGTACTTCTCCCTAAATACAAGATGATCCTTAAGCAAATATTCCTAAGCATAAGAACACTACAGGCATTCAAATACATGCTTAAATATAAAGTTGATTCAAGAGTTACTCCTGCACTTCTTAGCACAAAAAAGGATGCAGTGAATTTCCTAAGAATTATTCAGAGGGCCTTACTATAGATTCAGAATGGAAATAAAAGTTCCTCAACTGCATATTTGCCTGTGTGTGTTCCTACTGCACACACAAAATCACATTCCAATGGACTGACAGCAAGAAAGGTGCACGCAGAGGTACATTTGTAAATATTTACATGCAGTAGCCTACAAAGTAACCCAGGCATATGGACATCATCCAGAAAAGCATGCTAAAAATCAGTAGAAGTCAAGCAGGTATCCTGAATCTTTCCTTTTTGTCCTCTACTACCTCACCACAGAATCACAGAATCATGACGGTTGGAAAGGACCCTCAAGATCATCTAGTCCAACCGATAGCCCTACACTACTCTTACCCCTAAATCATCCCCTGAAGAAACACATCTATCCTCTTCTTAAAAACCAGTCAGAGGACAGATCAGAGTTCCTTACACATCTCACACAGTGACAATAACACACACACAAACAATGGTAGGTTTTATGTCCTCAACTCCCCTCCACCTTGCTTAAGCCCTTCAATTTGACACCTACCAACCCGGGGTGGGGGGG